>VZRN01000256.1:2536868-2634257 GCA_013397935.1 Dasyornis broadbenti
AGGGGGCGGCAGCGGCCCCGAGGACGCGCGTCCGCAGCGGCGTCCGGAGGCGGCGGGGGCGAGCGGCTCTGAGCCGCAGCCCCTCCGCCCCGGGCGGGCAGCGCCTGTGGGGGCTGGCTCCTCCCTCCCTCATTTTCCCGCAGCCTTGGGCACTGGTCCCAGCGAGACGAGTCGTGCGGGGCCGCTCCTCGCTGCTCGGTTCCAAATCTCCCTTGCGGGGCTGCCTCCGCGGGCAGTGCCGCGCCCGCCGCCTCCGGGACCCGCAGCTCGGGGCACCTCGGACGGTGCTGCGCGGGCTCCCGCGGTCACGGCCGTGCCCACATCTACCGTGCTCTTGAACCGCCCGCCTCGGGTTTGGGGCCAGAAAGAGAGGGGTCTTTTTCCTCGAAAACCTGTCCCCGTGGCTGTCGGTGCCTTTCCCGCACCCGTCGCATGAATGCTGCGCGATGAGAGGCAGTTTCCTAACTGTTTTCCTCCCGAAGCACAACTCCTCTCTTTCTGATAATTTCATCTGTTTGCATCTTGGGCTGTTCCTTTCTTTCAACTGTAAGTTAGCAATTGCAGAAAAATGAGCTAAATAGGCCCCCGCACTGAGGCTGTTTATCCAGAGCTTAGTAGGGGATGAAATCGAGGAAGATTTTACATCTCTGATTTCCCTTCTCTTCACAGGAGTAGGGTGAAAATAAGTGTAGAATAAGAATAAGTGTAGAATCGTCTCACATGGTTTGTATCTGCTGTTTTAAAATAAGTCCCCCTTTCAAGATGTGACGACCTAGCCTCTGAGCATTATTCTCTGAGATCTTTAAAAAAAATGATTTGTTATTTATAAATTTAGGTCTAAAGTTCTTTTCCTATTATTGTTCTTTTGTAAGGCTTTGATTACAGTCCTCTGAAATCTGAATACACTCAAAAGAGCTATTAGCACTGTGGTAACATTTTTTAGTCTAGCACTTTTCCACAGGGAAAGATCCCACTGAGTTGAAATTAATCCCTTTTGATGTTAATAGTATTGTGCACACATGTATGGCTAGAAGGATGGCTGATGGACATAAAGAGAGTTGTTTTGAGGGCTTGTCGGCTTAATGATCATGATTTCCACCTTCTGAAATAAATCACTGCTGGAGAACAAGTAATAGCCAGCTAGAGTAAATTTAGGTTGAGGTGCTTTGATACCAGTAATAACTAGCAAGCAGTTACTAGCAAGGTATGTTTTTTACTTCTTGTAAAGCTGTCAAAGACCCATTTTTAATTAAAATTATATAATCTATATTTATTTTAAAGCGCATGTATTGATTTGCTTAGTTTTACAGCCTTGTTTTTTGTCTGCTATCATGGGTGCTTCCAGAGTGTTAATGAAATACAACAAGCATGTTTCTATGAAATTTAGCCTTCAGAAAATTCTTGTAAACTTGCATGTGTTCAGTCTTGTAGAGGCTGACATGAGAAAATGCTTCTTTAAGACAGACTATCTAAAAGAAAAGTGGCATCCTTTGGTGTCATGCTTTGAATGACAGAAAAATTGAGTTCCTAAGCTACAGAGCCAACCAGTTAGAGAGCAGAAGCAGTTTCATGGCACCCTGGGTTATGTAGGAGTGGCCCTGAAAGGGTATTCAGCAGAAGCATTCTGCTTCAACTGCTGCTCTCCTCCTTTACAAGTTTCCATTTCTGCTGGCCATGCTGCTTTCTGTCTGGTCTTGACCTCTTGGTGGGAAGTTGAGCTGCTTTCTGTTGCTTAAATTGCAACATTCCGCTGAGTTTCATTACCTTTGGGCTTAGAAAATGACCTTCCCTTCAGTGTTTTCAGAAGTTATGGATCTCGAAGTTTCTGTCAACAGTTTGTACCTGTGGCAGATGAGCTTGCATTGTAAAATAACATAAATGGCCTAGACAAGACTTTCAAATATATACGTATTCTCTCTACACGTGTTGATAGTGGAGAAGAGGGGGAGTTCAAACTTCTTAACATCCAAGGCTGTGGGGAATAAACTTCCGGGCTTCATTCATTTGGGAACAGACCTTTTGTTCTGCTTCTACTTTGATAATTTTTCAGGAACTGCAGTCAATTTATAAGAAATTTTTAGATTCAAGGAACAAACAAAGCTAACACTCTGAAGTTAGTTTGGCTTCTTCATGTATTAATGGGATTTCAGTGACAACACTGAAGACCTTTTATTTAGAGAGGGTAACCTGAAGAATAATTGTGTTACTTCTTGTAGTCAATATGATCTGAATCAGTTTGTGAGTGTAGATATAGGCAGAATATTAATTTTTTTATGGGACCAGCTCCTAAGTCATGCCTTTAAAGATGAGGAATGTGGGTCATAGGTGGAGAATAGAAAAGTGTTCTGGGAAGTACAGACGTGTAAAGAAGGTATTGTGGGTTGTGATAAATAATTCGGACATATGTTCTCTAAGTTGATGTTCAAAAAATCAAACTACATTTATAACCAACATTTAAAATATATGATGAGAATTTTTTTTCTGTAGTTGGTGCTTGTGGGGTTCCTTTTTTAACTCGTGTTTCCTTTTGGCATTAATCAGGGGAGCATGTCTTAGTACAAAAGTTTGGTCTATTTAAGGATTAAAAAGAGAGGGAACAAAATAAAATGATGGTGGGCATACCTGTAACATGGATGAGAGCTATGAAAGTATTTGCTGGGAGAAAAAGGATCTAAATGATATAAATTTTTAATAGTTGTGTCTATAATGTGTAACATTACTCTGATTATTGAAAGAGGAAGTTTTCTATGTTTTAGTGTACTGTGTGTAAATTTCAGTAGGTTAAAAGTGATTTTACTAAAGCTTGTAGTGTGTTTGCCATTAGATATTTCTAAAGAAAGAGTGAATGCTTTCTTGAGGAAGATGTACTAAGTAAGTCAAACTGTGGCTTCCTTTTGAAACTGTTCTTAAGTAGGGGAGGCTGAGAAGAGGGAAGGTGGACTGCCTTCCTCATTGCAAGCAAAATGAACCTAAGGAAAGCAGTGTTGGAAAACTGTTCATTGTGTACTCACACAATGGCTGGACACAAGAAAGAGGATGGGAGCAAGAAAAGGGGATGTGGAAGTGTGTGACTGTTGTAGCCTGGGCTATACAAGAAGTCAGACTGCATCGCAAGGGATTATTTCTGGCCTTCTAGTTCAAAAGCAAAGACTACTTTTAACTTTAAGAATGTTGGACTTTATAATAAACTACCACACTTGTATTTTTTTAAGAGACAAAATCAATGTGCAAGTTAAATGACTGGGTGTGGGGTTTCTTTCCCTTCCTATTTGTAAGGGTGTTCATGTTTTTAAAATGTTTATCATTTTAACACTGTTCAGTTTCTCTTATCCTGTTTTCTAATTTCTTTGGTAGGACAATTTTTTGGTGTAATTTGACACTGAATTACTCCCTTACAGGTAAGGAAGATATTGTGCTGTTATCCAGTTATCATCGTTGATTATACTCTACAAATCTTCAAGATTCCTACTGGAGTGAAAGGTAATTTGTGGTTTTTTTTAGATCAGAAGATTCATTGTATGAATTTACTAAATAAGCAAAATTCTGTGTTCTGTTTTAACTTCTCTATTATTTTGGCTATTGAAGTGATAAATTTACATGGTTTGAATTGTCAATTTTATGATATTATATGGGAAAGAACATCTTGATGATACAGTAAATATTTTGACTTCTACTTAAGAAGTTTGTGATATACACTCTTCTGTGAAGGTAATTTTACTGGTAGCTTATTTCCTCCGTAGACTTCACCTTGCCTTTGGGACCTCTGTAAAGATTTACAGACTAAGAGAAGGCCATATCAACAGAATATTGATTAATTGCTATTCTGTTTGGCTAGTGAAATGAGGAAAGTATATTGCATATATAGTATGAGATTATAGATTTGTATATACTGCAGGTAGGACAGCTCAGCAAGAATGCAGATTTATTTATTTTAACAGACTTAGGGGGAGAAAAAGGATTGTTTTAGTTGCAATAGCATCTAATGTTTTAGCAGCACTATACAAACACTGCATTACAGCAACTCTGTGAGTTGGTGTTGTAAAGGAGAATGTCAGATGCCGACCCTTTGCTCTGCACATCACAGCTTTCTTTGGTGGCATAATGTTTCACGACTGGATGCTTTGAAGGCCTGACTTCAGTGAAGTTGGCCTCTTGTGTAAAAGCTGATTGGCTCTGTAGATTCTCAAGAGCAGGTAGGAGTATTGTGCTTTTGTGTTTCTTTGGTTGATTGGATTTTTTTTTTTTCTGAAGGAAATAAGGTACTACTACTGTACATCTCTGCAGTGCTTTTATTAATAGTAGCATGGCTCTTCAGAGACTTCTTGTGAAGGAGCCTTGCAGGAAGATCCTCTGTTCTAAAACTTGTGACTTTTGTCAGTGTCTAGGGGGTTAACTGAGTGTTTTACTTGGTATTGTATCTACCTTGGTGCTCATATTTGTCCCTGTCTTGGTTTCTCCTCCCTGTATTCTTTCTGAAGGGTGTGATAAAGCCTGTCTTACAGCTTACCTTGCTGTTACTAAGCCTTGCAGCCTCAGTGTGCTCTGTAAGGTCATTGTTAGAAGATCTTGCCATTGAATAGTAAAATAGGGTTAGCTAAGGACAGTTTAAAGAGAAATGTGGATTGCTGTAGTCCACTACATTTGAATCTTCCCTTTTACTTCTAACATTGTCTGTGGTTTTCTGTTAGCAAATCAGTAGTTCTGGAGAACTGTTCTGTAGGAAAAGGTGTAGTAACCAGAAAATAAAAATAGACTTTAAAAAAAAAAAGCATGGACTCTCTGAAAGATCAGTTTCATCTTAAATTGCTTGCACTGATGACAAAGCAGAGTTTAACCAAATATTTATTGTTGAAATTACTCTCTATTTAGTAGTGTTGTACAGCTAAATGTAACACCAGATTTTACTGTAATTTGCTGCTATCCCATTACTGTGGCTAGAGAAGTATAGACTATAACTGTGGTATTCTTTATAGTGGCCTGGATAGGAATTTGACTACCACGTTTTAAGAACATAGAATGTTACTAAGAGTATGAAAAACTTCAGTATGTACTTAAAATGCATGATGTGCTTTCTTACCACAATGGAAAATTGGAACAGCTTTTTCTAATTTGAAATAGTCCGTTATACTGTATATGGGATTTAAAATACATATTATTAATTCAAGTTTTTGGATTCATACTAGGCAGACCTTTGAATTCTAACTGATTCAACATGTATCCTTCTCCTCCTGAAAATCAAACCAAAATTAAAATCTGGTGATAAAAATGTGCTTGGGTTTCACATTTGTTGAAACACTTTTATTGCTTCCAGTTACTCACAAAAGCGGGAATTCATCAATAAAATGCCAGAATATACTACACACGACCTGCAAACTTCTTTGAACATTTCAGCTTTGAATCTGAAAGTTTTGATTTCCAAATAGTGTTTTGTACTTTGTAGACACTATTTGTAAACAATCTATTTGCTGTTTCCTCAGCTGAAAGAAGCTGTTTTATCCCATTTGGCTTCCTCTTTTGAAGTTGTACTTAAAAGCTGTGTTTAAATGCTACTGCAACTGCTGCTATTTCATCATCAAGCAATTAAAGAAAAATACTCTGTATATCATTGATCTTCTCTTAGAGGACTGAATGCTTTTTCTTGTATGGCTCTTTGGGGTACTTTTCCTGGTTGGTTATTTCATTATTTGACCACGAGTCTGAAATAAACCCAGTATCTGGAGGAAAGGAGGTGGATTGAGGGTAGAATGGAGAGCCCACAACTAAAACCAAAGAATGTTGTAGCGTTAGATTAATTCTTAAGTCCATATTTGGTCTTAAGGCTGCCTCGTCCCCTCTATAGGCAACACTTGTCAAAGATTATTGTGTATTATGGTTAAAGGCAGCTGCTTGGATCAAGGCTGGGATTGCTACATATCAGTGTTACTACTCCTTCTTTACAAACCCTGTTTGGAAGTGATTTTAGTATTAAACCTGTTTTGGACCTCTAATTATCTCATTAGTTAACTTAAGCTTTTGGGTATTTGGCCTTACTTTCACAGTGTGCTTTCTTGACTCTGTGTGCTTGAGGATATATTATAGAGAGCAATTTATGCTTAATGAAATTTGTGCACTTAGATTTATTTTTCTGCCCCCACCCATCCCCGGCCCTTGTATTTACTTATAACCTAGACCATTATATTTCCAATCATGTTGAAATCTTTTCATTCTGAAGGGTAAGACATGTTTTTGAAGACTGAAATTTCATAATTTCCGTATTTTCTATTGAGTTGAATTAAAAGGTAAGGTGAAATACATAGCATATTAAAACATTACAGATTTTTATCACTGCTGAATTTAGCCCCAGTGACATTTCAGAAAGTCAGAAAGGATGCTACTTAAGTTTCATGGCATAACTGCAGAATAATGATTTAGTGCTGAGGCTGAATAGTTGAGTGTTTTTTGGGTAAAAGTTTGCGCTGTTATCAGCATGTTGTTCTTATGCTGTAGAAGAAATTAAACTATGTAAAAGTGAAGTTAGGAATACTGCAACCCGGTGTTGTAGGTGAGAAATTCTTGGAGGAAAAGTGCCTTTTCCACAGAAATGTTCTGTAAAATGAGCTCCATTGCAAGAGTTCTATGTTTAAAAACTTAATCCAAAGGAAATTGTGCTACAGAACACAGTAATAAATGACAGTGTTCTGACTTGGTGAGAGTGCCAGGGTGATGTGGTCAATCCAGTTTTAAGAAGCCACATATATAACATTGCTTCTCCCTTTATACCCCCACATATGCCCACTGGTTTTACCAAATTTAGTAAAAGGTACATGACCCTGCATTCTACTTTGATCCTCAGACCATTACAATTTCAGTAATCCAAACAGAGTGTTTGCAGTCTTAGCTAGAGACCAGGTGTTAAACATGAGACAGTTATCACTGAAGGAAAAGTTTGTGCAATTTTAGCCCTGATATGAAAGGATGACTAGAAGCTGCTTTACGATGTCTTTGTTGTATATTCTGGACTTTTGTTCCTTTTGTTTCAAATACCATAATGAAGCCTTATAAAAATACCCACACATTAGCTGAAGTATATTTTGCCTGTGCTGACTTATTTGAAAATCTAAGAAATCCAACTCTTTATCTTGAGGAGTCATGACATTTGACATACTGGGCTAAGAATTAAGAGCTTTATTTACTGCTTGCAATTGGATTTTTAAAAGCTTATGTGAAAAATGCAAAACAAGTTCCCAATAAATTGGGAGAAAATTTGCTTCAATCATTTTTGCCTTGATAAAAATGCAGCTTCTTTGCATTTTTCAGACCTGTTCAATTTCCCGAATTTTTTTAAAAAAAATTCTGAAGTTGTATTCCAAGGCAATACTTACTACGAAACTGGTTGACTTACCATAAAATTACCCAATGGTGGAACATCATGTCTTGGATAAAGGACAAGACATGTGCTGTGTGTAGCACATTAACAGTTTGGAATGGGACTAGATGAAAACAATTTTTATTGGGTGAACTGTTTAGTCACTGTCATGAGCCCTAATATTCTGGCTTGAAACATCTTGTCTCCATAAAATCTTGAATGATGTGGGAAGATTAATTTGCCTGGTGAAGTTAGTTGCAAAAAAAAAAGGGAGGCAAAAAGGTTAGTGTGTTGTGGTCCACATGTTAAGCTTATTGAAGTCAAAATCAACCTGTTTTGTTCTTTTACTGCTGGATGATCTCTGCTTGCTTGTAAAGGATACTCACTAAAAAAGTCTGTGGATCCTTTCTGATCAAAAGCTCACAGGGGTGTTCTTTTTCTATTCATTTTAAAAACAAGTTCATTTTTCTTTAATGGTTTTGGTTAAATATTTTAAGACTTGAAGTAGTTATGCTACAGAGATTTTCCTGCAAGTATTATTTTAAAAATTCTAAGTGGGTTTTCATTTTGTATTATTCCTAAGGTTAACAACATGATTCTTGCTAGAAGGCTCAGTATATAAGCAGTTAAACTAACAGCTTAAGACACAACAAATGATTTTATACTCTGTGACAATTTTTAGACCCTTGGTTATGTCAAGAAGATAAACACATAAGCACTTACTTTGGGTAAATATAGTTTTTCTCTGGCTGATTCATTTTGGGTGTTTGGTGGATTTATTTTTTTTTTTTGCCTGCCTTTCGGAAGCTTTGTTTCAGGTCATTCAGGCAGTATGTCTGTATGTATGCCCTGGTAAACTGATCATGAAGGTAGCAACTCATAGGAATATCAAGTTAATATTGTCAGAGATCCTATTTAATTTATTAATAGCTTAAAAGTGGTTTCTGTGGCTTGTCAAATCTTGCTTGTTCTTTCATCATACTCCTGTTTTTCAGTATAAAATGGAATGAAGATGATCCCTCTGTTTTTGAGAAACAAAGTTGGTTTGTGTGTGGGTTTTTTAATGGGTATGGAATTTTTGATTTCTTTCAGGGAAGAGCAGCTTCTGCTGACTGGTTTCAGGTTATGCCTCCCACCAATTTGTTGTAACCAAGCACTTATCTCCAGTTATCTCTGTTGGCAGTATATGTGATTGTGGGGAGACTGTGGAACAGCACTGAGGCATCCTAAAGAAGGTTTAGGAATGGAATTCCTCAATTTAGTGTTCCCGTTGGAAAACTCTAAACCATGTGCTGCTCACTTCCCTGCCTCACTCCGTTTCCTCTGTGGTGGGATAGAGGGGAGAATTGAAAGCATAAAAGGTAGAGATTGTGGGTTGAGATAAGAACAATTTACTGGAAATAGCAATGAAATAAGAAAATGAGCAGTAACAGCAACAATATTAACAACAGAGTGTACGAGGGAGGTGAATGATTCACGTGAGTGCTCCCCGCATGAAGCCTGTAGAATACCTGACTCTACCACCACACTACACAATGTGGGAGGGACTCCTTCCCCTGTCGTCAGAAAATGATGTGAGGTAGTATGGAATAATCTTTGTGTCCTGGCCATGCCCCTCTTGGCTGCTATAATAATTAACCCTGTCCTGGATGGAACCAGGATATTATCCTCCCCTTAATCCTATACCATTTATGTCATGCCCAGATCTTACACCTACCAACCGCATTTGTACATATATATACACACACAAGCGTAGGTATGATTTCAGTTGTCAATGGCTTTCCCTCCAAGTTGTCCATTGAGTTAACTTGGTCCATGACTTTGGGTTCTATACATCCTAGATGTCTTCCAGGGCAGGAGGGCTGGTGTGCTACCAGGTGGTTGCAAGCTGCATCAGGAACTTACAACTGCTATATCTGGAGTAGACAATACTCATTGCCCATGGTACTTATGGTATGCAGTGGCAGTGTCATTTAGCAGCCAGCAGTATAAAATTCATCATTACAGACTGTTCTCACCCAAAAATAAAATCCCCTTGAGGTACACATTGTGTTTCCCTGTCCCTCTGCGTTACCCACCAACTGCATCCAGGTCCTTGAGCAAAAGCAGTCCTACGGATGGGTTTGTCTTTGCTTTAGGCAGGACTAATCCAAACAGATATTCCTCAAATGCACCACGGAGACCTTATCCCCTTCTGTGGTATGTGGAGTTTTGATTGGGCAGGGCCAGTTCGATTGGTGAAGCCTCTGGTGTTAACTAAACCAGGCGGCCTTTGCTAAGTGTAGATCCCAGTGTTTGAAGGCCCCATCACCAGTTGCTTTCAATCTGCTTTCTAACAGCCCATTGTACTTTTCAATTTTCCCAGAGGCTTGTACATGTTAGGGAATAGGATACATCCACTCAATCCTGTGCTCTCTGGCCCAGGTGTCTGTGAGACCATTGTTGAAATGAGTCCGGTTGTCTGACTCAGTTCTCTCAGGGGTGCCATGTTGCCACAGGACGTGCTTTTCAAGGCCCAAGATGGTGTTATGGGCCAGTAGTGTGAGGCACAGGGTATGTATCCAGCCATCCAGGGGTTGTTTCTACCACTGTAAGCCTGTAGCACTTGCCTTGGTGGGTTTTCAGCAGTGTGGTGTAATTCATCTGCAGGGCCTCCCCATGTTTGTATTTCAGCCATAGACCACCATACTGCAGAGGCCTTACCTGCTTGGCCTGTCTGATCGCAGCTTGTGTTTCGCAGTTATGGATAACCTGGGAGATAGTATCCATGGTTAAGTCCACCCCTTGATCATAAGCCCATCTGTGCGTTGCATTGCTTCCCTGATGACATGAGGCATGATGGGCCCACTGAGCCAGAAATTATTCACCTTTATGTTACCATTCCAGATCCATCTGAGACACTTTAATCTTGGCAGCTCGATCTTGCAGAATTCTTTGGTAGCCTGACTCCTGGGTACATGTGCATCTATGTGATGTACTTTTATGGCCACTTCTCTACCTAGGCAGTGATGTTTTGCCACATTTCAGAAGCCGAGATGGGTTTCCCTCTGTGCTGCCGTTGACCTTTTTCCATCTGTCTAGTCACCGCCAGATCATTTGATGCCATTCACGAGTCAGTGTAGAGGTAGAACACTGGCCATTTCTCTCTTTCAGCGATATCTAACGCCAGCTGGATAGCTTTCAGCTCTGCACCCTGACTTGATCCATCTTGTCCCTTAATAGCTTCTGCAGCTTGTTGTGTAGGACTTCATAAGGCAGCTCTCCATTTGCAATGTGTGGCAGGAACTATCAGTAAAGACAGTGTGTTGCTTTTCATTTTCTGATAGCTGATTATATGGTAGTGGCTCTTTAGCATGTGTTACCTTCTCCTTTGATGATAGTATGAAATTTTTGCGTTCATACCAGTTTGTGCTGGCTCCTAAATTCCCTGAGTGATTGGGGTTTCCTATTTGAGCTTGCTGTGTGATCAGCACAACCTGCCTACTCCATGTAGCGTCAGTGGCATGATGTGTGGCAGGGGCTTTCCCTTTGAATATCCAGCCCAATATTAGCAATGGGGGTGCCAGACGAAGCTGTGCTTCAGTGCCAGTCACTTTCTGAGACAGTTCAAACTCCATCATAAGCTGCTGGTATCTCAGTTGGGATGTAACAGGCCTGGGATCCTTTGTATGCCCGACTGCAGAAATCATGGGGTTATCTTTGAGTCTCCCTGGGTGCTTTTTGCCAGAGACTCCAGGAAGGACCTTTCTCCCTGGCTACAGTGTAAAGCACATTTTTCACATCTTGTCCTTTCCTGTCTGACCCAAGGGCTACTGCATGAACAGTCTCTTGTTTAATTCATTCAAAAGATTCTTGTTCAGGATCTCACTTGAAATCATTCTTTTTCTGGGTCGGTTGATTTAGAGGACATACAATCCAACTGTAATCTGGAATTGCATCCTCCAAAAACCTACAGGACCTTGGAAAGCTTGTGTTTCCTTCTTGGTGCTTGGTTGGCGCATTGGCACATGGCTATTATTTTTGTTGACTACGTCCATTGGAATCTGACAATGTTCATCTTGCTGTTTTACTCTTAAAAACTGCTTTCCCAGATGTTTCAGGTATAGTAGTATTTGATAGTTCAACTATGTAACTGGTACTTGAAAAGCTGTGTGGAAGTTCTCTTACTGAAGTTTTTTGGTGTTGTAGAGGCTTTCATTAACTTTCTTGCATGACAGAACCAAGTTAGCTTGGTTTTAATCCAGAAACAAAGTTGGAAAGTTTTGCAGTGTATGTCTTTTATAAAATTAAAGAGAAACAAAATCATAGAATAGCAACTTTGTCATCTGTCAAAGCAAAGCTTCATGAGCTTTAAATATTCTTATTAGAACAGTAAGATTCTGCTATAATGGGAATTCCACCTGTACCATTTTCCTAGTTGTTTGCTATTATTAGGGTATTAGCAGTTTTTATAAATACAATTCTGCCATTAGATTTTTTGCAAGCCAAAAGTTATGATTATTTCCATTTTTCAGTAACATAAAGTAAAATTGCAGAATTTTTTCTTTAAACGTATGTTTGCTGAGCATTATTAGCCTGAAATGATATGTAAATTGTGATAGCATGGAGGGAAAATGTACCACTGTGTAGGAGTGAATTGGAACTGGAGATACTTTGGATGTTTCTGACTATGATTTATTATTTTTGGTCTGGTTTGGAGAGCTTAGAGTGTGGCTTTTGTACCTTTACTCATATCTATCTTGTATGTGCAAACATTTGAATAGCAAATTCAGTCACTAACTAGATAGGACTTCTTTTTTCTTCAATACTAGATTTGAGCTAATTGAAGTTATGATGTCAGTGGGCAGCTCTGTGTCCATGGATCATGCAAGGCTGATGCTTTTGAACTATTTGCTCCTATTGTGGAACCTTTAAAAAGAAGAGTGCGCTTAGGAAGCTGAGTATCTCTAGTCTGTATGGAGGTTGTGTTAAGCAATAGAAGTTGCGTTTTCATTTTCAGCAGTATGTGTACTGTTGCATGGTTTCTTTTCCCTCTCCTCTATTTCAGTTTATGCTGTAAAGGTGTGGTTCACAATATTTTCTCTCCCCTTCATCCTTTCAGCTCCAAACAAACCCTTTGTAACCTCTTCTCCCCACTTCATTTTCTTCTGTTCTGTTTTGGTCTCCCCTTGAATTAAAGTAAACACTGCTGTTTACAAAGTCCTGTGCTGCTGAAGAATTGAAGATGGCTTTTGCTCTGCTGGTCATCGCTAAAGAAACATTTGTAGTGAGTTGAAAGTGGTCTGATGGTTACATGCTGTGAAGTTATGCAAAACTTCTTGTCTCTGTGAGCAGTGAAATGTTACTTCGTCCACAGCTGGATTTTTAAAATGCTACACTATTTTAGTATGGAAGGCTTCTTGTTGCTTTATGTGACGGTGATCACATTCAGGGCTGTAGCTGAAACTGAAGCAGTCTCTTCAGAATACTTTGGTTGAAAATAGGCAACATAACTATTGCTGCAATTAGAGAATCTAATACAGGCCTTACATCAGTGTGATTGCAACATAAAGACCATTATGGAGAATCAAGCTAAGTTGAATATGCTCACATATTCAATTAGTGCTTCTGAACTTTTCTTTTGAAAACAGCTGTTGCTTCTTTCACCCCCCTAGACTAAGGGAGATGCCTGGTTGGCTATTAAAGTGTATCTTCCTTTCCATGAAAAATCTTTCCGTTTACTGGCCTGTCTTTGTACTTGAAAAGCACACCATAGGCTACTCTTACTTTTCAATAGTATGCATCAATTCACATGACAGAACTGTCTTTTCTGATAACCCTGAAGGGCTGGTAATTCTGCAGCGGGCTGAAATAATCTGCAAGAGTTTTACCAGTAGTTCAGTGCTTTTCAACCAGGAGAGTGTACTGTATTCAGTTTTCAAGTTTGATCCACTGATTTGATTGTAGTTAGTTTTCTGAACAATTTTTGTACTTGGTTGTATTGTTGCACCTCTTCAAAACACGCTTACAAATTTTAGTGTAGAAGTCTTGAAGAACTCAAAGATCAACTCAAGCTCTTAGCGTGCTGCTACACAAGGAGAAGTGATAGCAAGGGAAAAGCTATTGCATGTAGAGTGCATAGTTACAGAGATCCTGGGCTTTGACTTCCACTAACTTTCCATTTCTGATGGCTGAAGAGGGCTTAACTTTTGGGGTGAGAACTAAGAAAAGTGGGAATCTAAAGTAGCCTTTTTTTTTTCCCTAGGTCACCTATGTTTTTTGTTCTGCAGCCTTTGGTACCCTGTTAGGATAAGATGTACTTATTTCACCTAATGGGTTAATGCTGGTAGTCTTTTTCTCTCACAACTGGTGGGCTTTGTGGCTGTTTTTCAAGCTTCATAGTGCAAGTGGTGGCATTTAAAGGTCTGAGTAGGAGCTAGTTACTGAATAGCATAAAGTAGAGAAAGGGGGAACTAATCAGACTTGCAGACTGAAGTAACACAGCATTGCTCTGAGTTTGTGCTTGCAAGACATTTGAGGCAGCATAGCAATGTATGATCAGTAAAATACTGATTTGTTTTCTGTGAATGGTTTTTATTTCCTCTTAATATAGGGCGATTTTGACTTAAATGTTTAACTTGGCCTATAAAGCTAAAATATTTCTAAAACATCTTTACTAATTGGTGTTGCTGTTGACTTAATACTTCTGTTTTTCTTATACATTGTTTAATTAGCAGAATTAATCTCTTCGGATTATGATACTATCATTGCATACAGTAATACCATATTTTTAAACTGACCTCTCAGTTAAAGAAGTTCTTGCATCAAAATGGTTAGTTACAGTGATTTTTTCTAAAATCATTACTAGCAGTTCACACAAGGCAGGACGTTGAAATAAAACAGTAGATAGGCAGATGGAAAATACCTTTTTGAGAGGAATTTAATGTAGTGAAAAATTATGATTATTTTATCTCAAATGTAGAAAGGGATGCATTAAGAGATTTCTGACTGTTTTGTAATTATTTTCTTTTTGGTGGCCTTGTGACTGTATTATCTGTGTTGCTCTGTAGCGTATATAAGCTTAGAAGACTAGAGTGTTGTTAAGTGTGAGATCTCATGACCTTTCAGAAAAGGTTGAGATGCCATTGAGAGTTCTGAATCAGATCTGCCAATTTCCTGTAATAAGATGTCAAAGACTCTTCACTTTTTTTTCCTTCCCCATAGAGTCTGAAAAAAATTGTAACTTGATTTATGTTTTTATTTTCTCCCAAGTCAAGAAACTTAATTAAGCAGTTTAAGCTCTACAAAGCCTGCAGATGTACTTGTCTGATGTATTCTGTGATACATACTTCTAACATAGCCTACTGAACTTGGTATATTCTTCAAAAGAATAATTTATGGAAGTTGGTATAGTCAGTTCCCTGGGTGACACTGAAGTGCTTTATATATTGTTTATATGTGAAGATGTTTCTGTCTAAGCAATCATTTCATTTCCAAACTGTCCATTAGTGCTCAGATCAGAAGTAGATGGGCTACCCAGCTGTGAGTAAAGGTAAAGTTTTGATTTAGGACATGATACTTCTGTTTCCATGTACAGTGGATGTGTTCTTTGCTTCCAGGCTTAAGAGGTCACTATACCTAGTAAACTGCCACAAATTCTCTGGCTGTGTGACAGGGCTCTAGAAATGATGTCATGAGTTATTTGTTACCTGAGGAATTGTTGCTGCCAAAATTTCAGGGTGACTGTCTAAAGTTTTGTGTTAAGGTGCATTGTATAACCGGTGTGAGCAGACTCAGTTTGAACACTTGCAAAATCAGCAGGAATATCTGACCAAGATTGTCAAACTAGCAGCTCAGGAGACAGAGTTGGTTTTTTTAATGTTTTTTTTAACTACATCTTCTTTGCATTATTAGTTCATATACTTGCAGCAGACACAGCTTTGCTGGTCTGTGCTTTTATAGTCAGCTAACTGCAAATGTTTGAGTTGCAGATTCTTTGGGTTAAAAGCTCAGATTAGTTAGTATTCTGAGTGTAATGGTTGTGGACAGGGAGGAGATGCAAGAAACGCAGAATGCAAAACTCATGAGTCCTGCAAGATAAACTGGATTTAGAGGTACCATCTATCTAATATCAACTGAAATTGGCTTATATTGCTAGATTTTCTTCTGCTAACTTGTTTCAAAAGCTTTCTAATAAATATGGTAATAGTGTGGTAAAAACAAGACATAAACAGTAGAATTTTTAGGTAATGATATTCTTTTCATGTATTTGAATTACTGTTCCACTCATGTTCTTTTTCCTTTTTCCTCCCTTCATGCTTTTATGCTGCTCTATACAATATTCAGTAACCATTAGAAGTAGTAATATGGGCATAATGGATTTAAACTGAAAGGGGAAAAGTGTAGATTAGATGTCAGGCAGAAATTCTTTACTGTGAGTGTGATGAGGCACTGGAACAGGTGGCAGTTGCCCAGAGATGGTGTGGATGCCTCATGCCTGGAAGTGTTCGAGGCCAGGTTGGATGGGGCCTTGAGTGACCTGGTCTAGTGTGGGGTATCCCTGCCCATGACAGGGGTTTGAAGCTAGATGGCCTTTTAGGTACCTTCCAACCCAAATAATTCTGTGAATACTGGAATACTAGCCTCTCATAGCTAGTGGTAACAAATGTGTTGCTGACCTTCTTGTAATCCCCCTCAGAATTCATTTCAAGTTTACCTGAAAGCATCAGATCTTTCAATACTTAAAACTAAATTGTAGCAGAAGAACTTATAAGACATGGTCTTCTATGACTTTTTCATGCTCTCTTTTAGAACAAAACTTCAGCTTTTCTTGTCACTAATAAACGTGTGTCTTGTCAGTACCTCTTTTCTTTGTTTTCTTATATTATTCCTTAAATATACTTGATGCAGAACCATCCAAATCATATACTAGATAAGTATTTATTTTGTGTGGCTGGTAGGTGCTGACTGTAGAGCTAGTAAGGCAAATAGAATAGGGTTTACTTACGGGTTTATACTAGACACTCCTCAGTTGTTGGGATTTCTTTCCTACCGAATTGGCTTTGCATGTCCTGTAGAAATTAAGCATTATTGAGACCTCTGGACCATTGCTAAATTTGGTTAAAATTGACCATTGAACTTAAACATTACTAGAGAAGGTTAACAAACAGATGAACAGACAGTATGATTGCATAGGTCTTATTTCTGTAGGAAACCAGGCCAACAACTGTAATGTTTCAAACAGCATTCTTGTTGGTGTTCAAAATATTTGTCATCCTGTTCCTAACACATGTGATCTTTCTTGTTCTCAGTTTGATTAGGTTAATAGCTGGTTTCCTGAAGTCTTTAGCCCTTTTGCTTGCTTTTTACTTTTAAGAATGGTTAATACTTTTGGTAAAACTGAGTGTTTGTAGACTGCTTTTTGCTGTCAGGCGAGTTTTTGCTGGTATATAAACTCTATTGTTCATTGAATTGTATAATTGTTCAGGTTGGAAAAGACCTTTAAGGTTATTGAATCCAACTGTTAGGTTAACACTAAGTCCACCACTAAACCATGTCCCGAAGGACCACATCTACAATTCTTTTAAATACCTCCAGAGATGGTGGCAACCACTTCTCTGGGCAGCCTGTTTCAGTGCCTGGCTATCCTTTCAGTGAAGAGATTACCCCTTCTATCCAGTCTAAACCTCCCCTGGTGCAACTTGAGGCTGTTTTCCTCTTGTCTTACCAGTTGTTACTTGGGAGGCAGACACTCATCTTGCTTACAACCTTTGTTCCAAAAACCACTTCAACTGTTTTGCTATATCCTCTCTAAGGTTTTAAGTTCACTCTGCTGAATATATCTTATTTAGCAACTGAAGTCTCTGACAGCTTGTTACGAGTGAAAGGTCCTATTTCCTCCTTTTTTGCTAATAGGAAAGGATGTTAACTAGCAGAAGCATGTTGCAAGTTAGGGAAAATACAGTCGTGATAGTTACCTTAGTAACACTTAAGTAATTTGTTGGGTATCTTTCAGTAATTGGAAACTCTTGTCTGTTAGACCTAACTGACAACTGTTTCTTCTTTAAAAGCCTTATTATGAGAGTAAGAGTTGTCTTAAGTATATTAAGATTGTTTTTGACAGAAGGTTTTAACATAGTTTTTAGTATTTCCTCCACATTGTTCTTTTCAACAGATCTACTTAAATGTGTTTTTAGCTACCTTTATTTCTTCCTTAATGAGGACTGTTTTGAAATGCTAGCCTTGGTTTGAGTTGCATTTTACAAGTGTCACTCATAGTAATATACTAAATAAGTTACTGAATCTTGTCATGCTACAGTAATGAAGTAAGCTTGAGTGCCTCAGCCCTGTACTGTTGCTTGTTGCTTCATTCCCTGACGCACAAATTGTGCTTTGCTACTTACTTTGGTCTTTTTAAGCAAAAGAAGCTATCCCTCAAGTTAGATGTATCCAGGTTGTTAATTAAGCTGCTGTCATGGAAAGTTTGTAGCAAACCTCCCTGCTCCTCATTTTAACCGAAGGAATGCCATGATTTAACCGTAAGACCCTAATCTTTCACAGGTATTCCCTTGCTGTTTCTGATCAGGAGACGACCTACTAGTACAGCACACTGTGGAGTGAGCCCAGCAACAACTGGGACCATATCCACCAACAAATCCAGCCCTCCGACATGTTTTGAAGTTTTGCATGAATAACAGGAGACAGAGACTCTCTTAGATTCCAAAACTTGTTCTGGTGATTTTCATCTGAGTTGTTAAGAAAATACACAATAAGCTTGATCAAATGAACTTGAGTATTTCAGGCAGAAGATTAACTGAGCTTCTTTTAAATGTGGAAGCTGGGCTATTTCTTTTTCTCTGGCCTTAAACATGTGGGTAAGAAGATCATTTCTAAGCAAAGGGAAAAGGAAATTGTCTCACATTTATTAAATCCTTTTCCTATCAGGAAGTATGCATCAGGATTATATGCTTGGCAAGCAAGACTACATATTTTGGCACATTTTTCTCTTTGTAACTTTAACAGCCTGCCAGCATTGCAGGCAACACTAGCAGGAGTCTGTGTCCCAGACAGTTTTGATTATAAATCCCTGTCTCTGCAACAGGGCAGAAAACTCTATGGGAATGGGTACTATTTGGTCTCTGTGGCTCCTTTTCCTTTGCTGCTGCACTTGGGGGAGAGAGGGTAGGGAATGGATGGAGAAGGCAAGATTATTGTCAAGCTTCTGATAATTTCTTTTGCATTCTAGTTAAATATCTGGTGAATAAAGATCTTGTCTAAATTTGAGGAGAGTCCAGGCTTGTTGCGATGGAACCGATGCTCTGCAATCTAATTGTATCTGAAAGATCTCCAATAAACCATTGTTTGAGTGCACCAACCCCCAGAAATACAAATGGCATTGCCCACACAGGCATTCCAGAAATTGTGGACACAGTCTTTTCTTGCTTATCAAATGAAAAGTTAAAGGGTAAATCTCTTTTAAAGTTCTGTTGGGACCAAACATAGTGTTGTGAACTTTAATTCTCTGTCAGTGCTCAGACCTATATTGCTAACTGTACCATTTGAGGTGACAGTGGCTTCCCTGTTTACACAAAAACAGGACAAAAACCAGCTGAGCATTGTTTGCTGTTAAGACTTTTTGTGAGTGATGACCATGCTACTGAAATAACTTAGGCTTCTTAAATGAAATAGAACTGAAGTGTGAAGAGAGACAAATGAGGAGAGTAGATGTTCTTGTATGGGAAAGATTCTGAGGAAAAGGCTGAGTGTCCAACTATCCTTTGATTTTTCAAGAAGAGTTTGGTACCTTTAGTGCTTGTTTTTTTTTTTCAGATACCCAAATTGTTTACATAAGAATGCTTAATAAGGTAGCTAAAGTGTTATGTTAGTACAGTTTGTTCTTCGAAGTCATTTGAATAGAATACAGTTCTGAAATTTTACAGGATCATTCCATCTACAAATCCATTTTGTTGTCATTTTGTGGAATGAATATGAAGAGTAGCAAATAATGGAATTACATGTCTTTCCAACTTATGTCTTCAGACAACTTCTATTGTATTTAAAACGTGCTTTAAAATGTTTAAAGCTTACATATTAAAATCTGGAATATTCCCTTTAATATTAAAGTAAATGTTTTTAGCAGATGGGATAGAAATATATAAAGAATATTTTGAATAATTTTTGGATTGTAAACTGATTTTATGGAGCAGTTAAGTTACGTGTTTGGATTTTGGTTAAAATGTGATTTTTTTTTTTTTTTTTTTTTTTGTTTTTATGGAAAGATTTTTTTTTTTTAAAGCCAGTCAGTTTTTTCTAACACTAGGGAGATTTTAAGTTAGCACCTTGACAAAAAATGGAAGCTTATCCACTGACATTCTTTTTAAGTTCGTGTAAGCTATGTATTGTGGTCTGGTTTTGTTACATGTAAGTTTCTATCCACCCATTTGGTTGTGTGAAATGCCTGACACAAACTGTTCGTGCTCTTAGCTTCATTTTATCACGTATCTGTTGGTCTGTGGTTTGATCTCAAATGTAGCTTTTAAAGTCTGGAACAAGGAAAGCTGAAGTTAAAAAGGGTGAAAACTTTGGTTACCATGTGTATAGAAGCCACTCCCTGTAATGCAAAGGAATTGGATTAGCAAAACAAATTATTTCTTTTTCCTCAAAGGCAAACTGAAGGGCTGCCAATAAAAGGACTGTAGAAATAACTGCAGTCTTCCATAGTTTCCTTGTATCTGCTACATGTGAAGTGTTTTGTATCTCTTTAGAATCAAGGTATTGAAGGAGACTTTGTCATGAAGATAAAGGAAGGTTGCCTGTTTTTTTTTTAATCTAGCATGAAATTGAAATTGAGTTCATAACACCACAAACGTGTCTAAGCTGTTTCCTGAAGATATTTTACAAGACTAGATTTTTCTGTACAGAGATTCAAGAAGTGGATTCCCAAAGCCGGTACCATAATTTGTAGAGATTGGTCTTTACCTCTAGGTATCGATCCTGAGTCAAAGATCATGCATCTTGTATCTGAGGACTTGTTACAATGTCTTGTGAAATACCCATATTGTTAATATTTCCCTTAATAGTATCATATAGATCAGTCATTGAGTTAATATTAATTAGCAGCAAAGTGTTATTGTTGATTTCACAAACTAAGTCTGTTGTGTGTACAGCATGAAAACAAAGGTTTGATTACTTGTTGTTATTTCTTTGGCAGTAGTTCTTCATTTAGGATACTTCTGCCACTGTACACACTTTTTTATTCCCTCTTTTCCTTACCACATTAAGAGACTGCTGCTTCAACTTTCTTTGCACATCCTACAGAGGGATTGTTCCTTGTTTATTTCCATTAGCTATTTAAGTGATTTCTCCTTAAACTACGTACCTGAAGTAGTTAATTTTAGATATCAGCTGGGAAGTCGCATATTAAACCAAAATTGTTATGGGCGGCTGTAGGCCTACTAGATGGTATGTAACATCCTTCTTGCAGGTATGGAATTGCTGTTCATTCAGTTTGTTAATTTTTAACTTGGTTAGGAATGGGCACAATTGATGTGCACTGCAATGAAAAGTTGAATGAAAGAATATTGTAAACTATTTTTTTGGGGAGGTACCAAATGGGGCAAGATTTAACTGGATGGATACCATAAATTAGAAAATGGTGCTAACTTATCTACCAATTCAATCATGCACCTGTTTGGTATTCCTGAATGAAAGTAACAATACTTATTGCTTTAATAAGACACAAAACCAACTCTTTGAAATTATTACTGAAAATACTTTATGCCTATGACATAGTTCTGGCTAAGCTGCAAAGCTCTCAATGAATGACAGATTGTGGAGAATAGTGAAGAACAGTTTTTAAAGAATGAGCTTAAAGAGTTTAAAGAGTCTTTAAAACACTTTTTAAAGAATGAGCCTATGGCTGAGAAATACTGGCAAGTTGTAGATATTGCAGATATCAAGAAGAGTGTTGAAGGGAAATGCAGATGTCATACAATAGTTTTTAAGATATATATGTATGCCCTGAGTCTGTGTAAAATGCAGGTAGCTGATGGCAACAGCTCAGTTACGTGTTGCTGTAAACAGAGGGACAGCTGTAAAGGGATGAAGAATTTATAGTATAGCTTTGTAGTGTAATTGCAAGCTTAATGCAGAAGAATGTCTCCTGAGGCACTACAGGAGGTTGAAGTGAAATAATTCACAGTGAATTTAGCAGTAGCTGGAAACAAACTAACTTCTTGTTTTGTTCTAGTAGTAGTAGTAGCAGCCTGCTTTCTTTCTCTACCCACCCCCCCACCCCTCCAAAGAACGAAGTTTAACTGAAAAGCTTAGTTTAAACCCCTGTGAGGACTCATTGGAATGATTATACAAAAATTTGCCAAACAGCTGGGGTTTTATAACCAAAAGTTAATGCTGGGGGCAAAGTCATAGTTTTAATGTTTTTGGAAGGAGGAGGTATAAACAAAATTTAGTTCTGTTATATGCTTTGCTTAACAGTTTTTGTCACTGAATTAATCTTTTGGTGGGGCTGATAAGGGCAGCAAAACCTCAGTCTAAAACCAAAGGGATAGGATTTTCTGGGTGGAGACTCTGTTTTGCCTACTTTGGCACAAAGGCTCTGTGAATTGCTGAGGGTGCTGATGCTGAGCATAGTCTGCAGCCCACTCCTCTGCCCCTGCATCCTTCCCTGTTCTGTCCTGGCATTCATTACAGTGAGGGAGAGGAAGACAACTGTGTGTTGTTGCAATAGCTCTCTGTTGTGAAAGGCAGAGGCAAGCTACAGCAAAGCTTAATTCCCACAGTATCCTTAGCAGTATTTCTGTTCTAGTTGAAGGTGGTCAGATGCCTGGGAAACTGTTAAAGGTTGGTCATTTGGACAGAGAGAAGTCAGGAGCACAGTCACAGCAGTGAGGCTGGGGATGTCACTGGGACTCCTAAACTGTGGAAGAAAGGATGGTAGTTGTAACTGGTACTGTTGCTGCAGCAAAAATTAATTTAACTGGAAAAAGCTAGTTTTGTCACTACTCTTGGGAAACCTTTAATTTGTGCTGCCCTGTTCCTAAACTTTCAAATTAACTAAATGGCTAATGGTGTTACTCTTTCATGTGACTGATGCGTCCTAACAGAATAGGCAAAAAACTAAATATCAGCTGTGCTTAAAACTGTCTTTGTGATTTGCTTTTGAAAATGCATTCATAATAAGTGATACCATGCATCTCCTCTGATAGCTTTTCTTTAAAATAAGCTTCCTTTTGATTCTTTGGCTTATCAGGATGTTAGAAATAGGATAAAGGGTTGAAGGAACCATGAAAAGCTTTAATGTTTCAATGGTGTGTACAAAACTTAAAGCTAAGGTAATTTGAGAAATGTGGTGCTTGACCTATGATACTGCTCTAGTTTGCTGTTAGAATTGGAGGAACTAGCCAAACCAGTAAATCCACTGTGTAGAAAATAGTATTCAGGAAAAAGACCTTCAACAAATCCTTTATAAATCAAATAAATATATTAACTATCATGTCTTCAGTTTCTCAAAAAAATGTTAATGCATAATACTGGAATAAAGATGGTTGTGTCATGGAAATAGAAAACTTTTTACTACTAAAGATTTTATTTGTCAAATTTGCTTCTTTCTTATATTTCTGAAGGCATGAAATATTCACCTTTAAGATTGTTTTCTACTTATAGTACAACTATTTGAAGAGAATTTATCATTAGAATTTATCATCAGTTGTACCTGACATATTACTTGGATGCCAGTCTTGGAGTTGACCTTACAATGAGTTCTGAGATGATCAAATGTATCTCCTATAACTTTTAATGCATGCAGTGTCATAGAAAGATATTTTTCACTTTCTGGTGAACAGTATGCTTCAAACTGGAATTGATTATATATTTACATTAGATTCCAAATGCAGCCACAGGTTAGAGACATTGACAAGTCAGTCATTGCAAGGTAAGGTGCTGTGTGTCCCAGGATAAAACAAGTTTTCCTTGAAAATTTTATTTATGTGGAATAACTTTCTCGTTGCTGTGTGTAGTCAGATATAAATGGTTGTATTATGTCAGTCTATTGGAATTTTGAAAACAAGATTAGGAGAATCTCTCTTGAGTACAGGTTTTTCCTTGTGTCAGGGTTTGAGCCCAGCCAAGTGCCAGGTACCCCCAAATTAACACACCCACACTCAGGGCTCATGAGTTGAGATAAGGAAACCCGGGAGAAGACGCACTTAGAATAGGCAAAACAGGACTAACTTAGGTTGCAAAGTGATCTAATTTATTACTAACAGAGTCAGAGGAGTAAATAAGAAGTAAAATAAACCCTTCAAGGCCACCGTTGCTCCTCTCACCCCCCTCCCTCCTTCCCAGCAGCTGCACAAGGGAACAAGGTATGGGGGGAGGGTTAGGTCAGTTCATCAGCCAGATCTTCCTCCCCTGCCCGGGGAGAGGTTCTTTTCCTCTGCGTAGCCATGGGTCTCACCGTCGGCAGCCCGCCCGACACTGCTGCAGTGACGCTGGCTCCCACACAGGCAAGCAGTCTCCCCAAAACTGCTACGGCGTGGGGTCCATCTTCCACGGGGTACAGACCTCTGAGCCGGGCCGTTTCCATCTCGGGAGCAAGGCTTCTTCTCTTTACCGGACTTCTGCTGGGCTTCTCTCTCTCTCTCTCTCTCTCTCTCTCAGGCACCCACCCACTCCATGTGGGACACTCAGTTCAGTCTCAGGGTGCAAGTCAAGGCCTGTTTCTCCACTAGGACTCCCTCTGGACCACGGCCACTTTCAGGGTATCCACTCGCTTTGGGGCAAGTGGATCTCAGCATTTCCCGTGGGCCCCCATGGGCTGCAGGGGCACCCCTCCTTCACCATGGCCTCACCACGGCCTGCAGAGGCTGCAGAGCTCTGGCGCCTGGAGCTCCCCCTCCCCCTCCTTCTCCACTGACCTTGGTCTCTCCATGTTGTTTTCCCTCACATACTCTCACCTACTCCTCCTCCTCTGGCTAAGGAAAAGTGCGTGCACCCATTGTTTTGATTTCTTCTTAAATATGTTTTTCACAGAGGTGTAACCAGCATCTCTAATTGGCCCAGGCTTGGCCAGCAGCATGTCCATCACCTCAGAGCTGGACATGGTGAAGGCTTCGAGAAGCTTCACAGAGGAGCCATCTTTGTGGTCCCCCCCCCACTAGAAAAACCTGGGCCAAGCTAAACCACGACACCTTGTAACAAGTATTCCTTTAATTACCTTGAAATTTCCAGAAATATCAATGATTTTAAATGGGCACTGTAAGTGGTTTAACAGTCAGAAGGAAACTAAATTGTTCATAGTTGTTTAGTGTCATCTTAACGTAGCACTGCTGTTAAAGTGACAGTAAATTTCACTGCCCTCGGATTTCACACCACAATTTTCATTTGCTGAGAATCCAGGAGTTGCACACTCTTTCTAGAGGGGGAAGCATCAGTAGTAATTAATGAGTGGGAGTGCTGAGTGCAGTGCATCCACATGGATTCACAGTCGTCTCAGGATGATGCTGTGATGTCCCAATGGCTAGTGATGATTCAGGTGACCTTGTTTGCCATTGTGATAGCTTGATATTGATAATTCGTTTGGAAAGGGACCCACTTCTAGGCTGCCAGAAGATACACTTACTATACTTGTGGACTGTCTGGGACCCCACTGTTACTCAAGGGGTAGAGTGGAGTCAGGTAGTTAGCTTTTGTTAAGCCTTATTTATATAAATATATTTGTCTTACGCTTAAGTCTATCAAGAATATTTGAAAAACAACATTACATTTCAGACTTAGTTTTGAAACTGAAGACTTCTATAGAAGTGACAACTGGCAGTTTCTGGGAATTTATAGATAGTCTGTATTAAATACCTGTATAAGGTGTATATAGTGAGGGACATGGCCATCAGTGCTTTCTGATAGGAAACAGCTTGTAGATTGGGGAGGTAGCAGGGGCACAATGTTAAAGAGTTCACAAATCCACCTTTTTTTGTGAAGAGAAGCCTGATAGCCTAATTTTGTGGATGAGATTGCTGCAGTGGATTTTTGTGTTGCCTTATTTTGTTCAGAATTTACATCTGTTAATTGACGAGTGGCAGAATTACATTTTCAGTGCGTGAGTCCCAAACATGAGCATTGCTGAATTAGAGGTTTTAGCCATGGCAGACTTGGTGTATTTCCTTATTGAGGCACTGGTGTGTCTGACCTAATTGGGTCATAAATTCCAGCTTTTGTTCTCAGCCTTTTTCTGAGGGCTGGTCAGACTTAAATACAGATTGCTGCATGAAAAATTGCTTCTCACCGAGTACTTTGGAAAATTCAACAATAGTAACCTTTATAGCCCAAAAAGTTTTCTTGAAAGGTATTGGCTTGAGTTAGTTACTTCAGTTTTTTGGGGTAGTTGCAGTTCTGCTCTATTGCTTTACTGTTTTGACACCTACAAGTCGAATGGTGTAGTGATTTGTAGCTTAGTGGGAAATTAACCAGGAGTTTTGCAATAGTAATATTTTTGTGCTTAGAAATAACTCAAAATGTATAATTTTCATTTAACTGGAAAAAGTAATATTTCATGATACCAAATACTTCTAGAGGCTAAACTAAATTTCTGTAAATGGGGGAATAGGCATGATGCACTTCATACCAGTTTTTATGTGTATGTATACTTTCTTAGACAACTCTGATATACTATGGGTTTCTTATAGAAGTCAGTTATTAACTTTCGTCATAAAAGCAGTTGCATTCAAAGCAAATTTGCTTCTAGCAGCCAAAAATGCACTTGAAGACAAGAAATACCTAAGTAGCTGCCTAATATATTGACTCTGTTAATTAGTTGGAGTGCATTGTATTACATGATTGAGTGTCTGTGTGGAGACTCTGACTTGTGGGCAAATCTTACTGCAATATAAAAGAAATGATCTATGATTTGTCTGGAAATCTTTTCTGTCAGAGTTAAAGAAATAGCTAATCTCTGTATGTTGTGAGAATTGCAATGCTGGTTTGGTCAGGTAAATCGCAAAACACAGCGTAATGCAAATCATTACGCATTCCAAACTGTCAGCATATGCAGCACTTCCACAATTTTTCTCCAGATAAATGTGTGAGGCTCTGGCAGACTGTGCAGTCATGTCTGCCATGTCTCCCACGAAGGTTGCCCTATAGCAACTTACTGCTGCCAAAAGGATGGGTGGGTGATGCTTCTGTACCTTGCCAAGGAGCTTAATGGCTGATTGCTTGAAGCAGTGTTGCTTTTAAAACTTAGTTGTAGATCATTTCTAGGTTTATCTGCATATCCTGAGTGAAAATTTTAACACTGGAAATCTGGGCTTTTTTAACCACTACGTTTTTAATTATATCCTGTTTTTAAAATGGGAGAGATGAGAGAGAACTGTAAGGCTGGATATTGTGCAAGGGTTCTGCATAAAGCACACAAAAAGGCAGGATTCAATGAGTTGCTCATTGTTAAAATGTTAAAAACATCTTTACATATTCAGTTTCAGCAATTACTAGTTGAAAATTCTCCAAAGTCTTTAGCATTTACAATAATCTGAATGATTTTCTGACCAATTTTTATTACAATAGAAATTTAAATGGTGTCTCATGAAGAAGGGTATTTCCTGAGGAAACCTTGGTTGATGGCAGATAAGACTATAGCGTATAGAATTACAGAATGGGTGGGGTTGAAAGGGACCTCTGGTGATCACATAGTCCAACCTCCCTGCTAAAGCAGGTTCACCTACAGCAGATTGTACAGGATCATGGATAGGCAGGTTTTGAATGTCTCCAGAGAAGGAGACTTCATAACCTTTCTGATCAGTCTGTTCCAGAGCTCTGTCACCCTCACAGTAAAGAAGTTTTTCCTCATACTCAGATGGAACTTCTTGTGTTTGAGTTTGTGTCCATTGTCCCTTGTCCTGTCACTGGGCACCACTGAAGAGTCTGGCCCCATCTACTTGACACCTGTCCTTAAGATATTTATGCACATTGATAAGATCACCTTAGTTGTCTCTAGGCCAAGCAGTCACAGCTCTGAGAGAGATGCTCCTCTCCCCTCCTCACCTACGTAGCCCTCACTTTGACTCTCTCCAGTAGTTCCTTGTCTTTTTTGAACTGGCAAGCTCAGAACTGGACACAGAACTCCAGGCGCAGCCTCATTAAGGATGAGTAGAGAGGCAGGATCACCTCCCTTGACCTGCTGGCAATGTTCTTTCTAGTGCATCCCAGGATACCGTTGGTCTTCTTGGCCACAAGGGCACACTACTGGTTCATGGACAGCTTGTTGTCCACCAGGACCCCCAAGTCTGCAAAGCTGCTGCAGGTCAACTCCTAACTGGTACTGGTGCACAGGGTTATTCCTTGCTGGTCTTTGAACTTTGTTAGGTTCCTCTCTGCCCAGCTCTCTAGCCGGTCCAGGCCTCACTGAGTGACACACATACATTTGTGTGCAAGTGTTTAAAAAATGCATGTACTCACACATAACTCCTCTGTCTTCTTGTAACTGTTAATGCCTAGTGACAATTCTTGGATTAGCAGTGTCTGGGTCTTTTAGAGCTCATAGCAGTTACTTAGATTACTTGCCTGACTTCATTAACCTTACACTGTGAGTAAGGCTTGTTAAATGCATGCAGGTGTGTTGCTCTGGCTGCTATTTGGCAGCTCCTGATTGTCCTACAGCCTGCTAGCTCCCAAGCCTTTTTGCAAGTCTTCCTTCTATAGCTCCTGCACTTTCAATGACAGCTGTGCTTTCGGTCTCTCAGCACAAACAGCTACGTTGCTTGTGTCAGATGTCCTGTGAGCTACTGTGATGGTATTAAAATGACATCTTCTTCCATAAGCACCTGATTTGGATGAGGTATTATTAGTATCACGTTAATATTAAAGTTTAAAGTTTTGATTAGCCTACTGTCTGTGTGAGCATGTTTTGAGGTAAATACTAGAACTATTACTTGAAGGCTTTCTTTTGCTTCTCCTGTGAAACTAGGATGATGAAAGACTGCGAGACTTTTAGATTTAGCCTATGGATAATCGGAGAAAAGCAACTTGTTTGTTCACAAACTTTCCAGCAGCTCTGTAATGGATCTCTCGTGGCTGATGCATGTGACTATGTTGTTCGTAAATTGACTATGCTTGAGAGGACTGATGATAAAATAAATGAGTGGATTATTTTTCACAATAGGTTGTTATGACTGACAGTGATTAAATTATGAGAGAGTGCAGAACACATTCTTTGAGTGGCTAAAAAGAGTTGTCTGTTCAAAGCAGCAGAGAAAGTACATTGGGTTTCTGTGTTCCTATTCTGAAAGATTAAAGTGGTGCATAAAGGAGATGCTGAGCACTATGACAGCAATGTAAGCTGACAAAGTCCTAGTTTCAGTTTTGATGAGTGTTAGGAAGTTTGAGTTGTTAAATATTAAAGACGTGGAATAGGCCTCCTGGGTCATCAAGAACTGAAAATAAACTACACTTACTTCAAGATCTTTGCAAGTACTATTGCAAGGTTATTTTGATTTGTTAATTGTGTTGCCTTTTGGGGAAAATGGTCCCAAAATCGCATTCATTTGTTGTAGGAAGAAAACCAAACCACTTAACTTGTATTTAATATAGTTAGTCCAGAATTTATAACCATTCTTTTTTAGAATAGATTTTCTCAATTAAATTGTTTACAATTTCTTTCCATTGTAGTGTTACTATATAGTTCAAATTTCCTCATCCAGTAGTATGGGAACTCAGAAAGCTGTTGTAGCTTTTGCATTACAGCAAACAAATGAGTGTAATGTGTGTGTTTACAACGTGTTTTCCTTACTCTTAAAGTAATATTAATTACTACAGTAATAATTATTGCAGTAATATTAATTTTATTCATGAGTAATGTGATACATAATATTTAGTAAGTCAAACAGATTTAGAGACTTCACTAAGAATTGCTATCAATCACCTTAAACTTCTTGAGCTATTTTGATCTATGCTGCCCAGCATCTTGCCTGCCTTATGTTCCTGAGAAGTGGAGTAGAGAGGCTGCCTGCCAGCCTTGTGTAGTGCTGTGTTGGAGACAGTATCTTATGGTACTGAGGTGTCACAAATGGAGGAAAGGAGTACAGTAAGGACAGGAACACTCACCTAACTCTTTTTGTCTAAAATGTTTAATGTTATAGATAGCTCTGATGGTTTAAAAATCTGTTTTGGTATTTGTGTTGGGAAAGATTCAAATTGTATTGCACATTGCCAGTAAAGATGGATTAATCTGGGTGGTCCCCCTGCACTGTGCAGAGCACTAAGCCAGCTAGATTGTTGATTCGTTTAGCTGTAACTATTTCATTTGCAAAAAAACACCAAAAAATCTTAATGGGTAATGACAAGTCAATAAAATACAAGCTTTAAATAAATGATTGTTAGTGTTCAGTCTTAAATTCATTGAGTAGTTACACAGCTCCGATACAAAGGGAGTAATTTGTTTGAAGTGTTTTGGCAAGGTGGAACTACCATACACACTTGCTTGTGGACCAAGTTGTTCATCTTGTTTTTATGCTATTCAGCTGCAGAGTTTGTATGAAAAGTTTCCTTGGAGGGTTCATGATCCCAAAATAGCAAAATACATTGGATATTCATGTGACACTTGCATGAAGGGCCCTAACTGGGAAGTCAGAGCTTATGGTTCTTTTGAAACTCCGAGGCCGGAGTTTTGAGACATTTTAAAATTGGAGATTTTGGTTCCATAATAGTTTAGTCATTATTTTTTCTTTGACATTCACCAAGAGTACATACATGATTTCAAGCATGAAAAGAAATCCCTGTGTTAAAGGAAAAATCTATGGTGCTGTTCATCTAAGATATGAATAGAATAATGCATATTACGGCCTTGTTCTGCTAAAATGTGGGTTAGAACAATATGGAGATTCGGTAATGTATCCTGTAGGGATCAGAACTCGGTGTATCTTTTTTGGCACTGGTTATATCTAGGTTAAAGCTAGGGAGGGTGTGTTATTTCTATAGTAGTCATGCTTGTTCATACTGGAAATAAATCTGTTGGCTCACTAGGAGCACCTTTGATTCAAGATTTCAGTCAAAATAGTCTTACTTCTGCCTAGAATTAATCTCATTGCTTGTTTGATGATTACATATTTGTAGTTTTACAAAGGTAAGGAATAAGGGAAACACAAAGGTTTAATAAGGGAAATTAAATTTGACAGATTTTTCTTTCCAATGGCCATGCCTACATTTTTTGGGAAGGTTTCAGAATGTATTTATCCTATGGTCAGAAATGGAACTGCAGCTGCTGTTGATGTAGTTAAGTGAATTGGATGAGGTACTAAAAATGCTGCAACTTGGGGTGCCATCCCCAAAATGTAATGGATATGAGTTTTACAGTTATTCTTTTTTTAATCGATGTTAGTTTCTGAAGTAGTTTGGGTGTATACAGGCATGTACTTGCTGCTTTGAGATACTGGAGAAAAGCAGCTATGAGACCATACATTTTCTAGAGGTTTGTGATTTTAAAAAGGGAGATGTTGAATGAGAAATCTATGTTTTTCAGTAGTACCATTTTTTGTGATATGGTTGGATCAGCAAAAGAAGTACATCAAGTACTGATGCTCGTTATTAGTTACCAATCTAAAGACAAGTTTATGTGCTGGTGGATGTGTCCAGAATAGCACTGTGAATTGTGATATGGCATCTTCTGTCTTAAGCTGTATATAGTTTTGTTTGGGAATTAAATGCTGCCTATTAAGAATTGATGAGAATATAAATATTTGGGCACCAAACGTAAATTCAGGAGAGAGAGAGCTCAAACTTCAGTTGGATACATTTGTACTATTAAACTAACCGATTGCAAGCTTCTGCCATGCCTGGAAGAACTTATGATACATCTTACTGTTCAAAATAGGGTGACAGACTGTTAGTGATATGGCAGAGCTGTAAAGGACCACTGGGACTTTCTGATGGGTATGCAAGAGATTAAGGACTAGGAGTAGGGAGAAGGCCTTGCTGCTTTGTATACTGTAAATGACTGTATGGGTCAACCATGTGTATAACTGAGTATCACAACAGCAATGCCAAACGTAAGATTACATTACTGCTGAAATAAATCAATTTTGACAACTATAAAACAAATGGGGGCTTGTTGAGAAAAATCTTGAAAATATCTGTGTGCAGGCATATGCATACAGTTTGACAGAACTGTAAGTACTGCCAACCAATTGAAATCAGAGGATGGATTCTTTAAGATAGTTTTATCATCAAACCAGTACAACCTGTGTGTTTAGAAAATCTGAGAAATAATGCCCTCTGTAGGCTGTGCTGACCTTTTGACATAATGAGTTTCTCACCCCCTTATTGATGGACTTGGTCAATAAATATTGGCTACAGGGGAACTGATTTGAGAGTAGGATATGTAATATATTTGGATACTTGTTCAAGCTGTTTAAGAAATACAACTTGTCTGTTTCGGTACATAGTCAGTTCTAGTTCTATTTAGAATGTACCCAAAAGTTGGCGTCTAACCTTGAGGGCTTTTGTTGCTTTCCCATACACAGAACTTATGATTACTAGTATATCCTTTTCAGAAAAAACTCTTGTTATTCATGAAAGATTAGACTGAATACTTTAGAAGGGCTTAAGTGATGTCTCAAATAAAAACTTGAAACATCTTTAGAAAGTGGCTTTAGGGAATATTACAGTCACTTTTTTTAAGAGCTTGAAGATTTTAACATTTTCAAACTAGTTGTCAGATTTGTTTGAGTATCTATAATTAAAGCAGCCTCAAAGAATTTTTAAAACACAGCAATACAAATTGCTTTGCAAAACAACCTGTTTTTTTATCTAAAAAACTTTTTATAAATTTTAGCTTTTTTTCATGAACTTAGTTTTTAAATGTTAAAGACTTTTCTTGGATCATTCTCAAAGTGCTCAGAGCTAGAAGAAAAACTTGCTCTAACAGAGCTTCTTAAAATTTGTTTGCATTCCTTTTCTTGCTGTGTTTCTTGAAGGGATTAAACACTAAGTAGAAGAAACATTGCACAGCTTCCAAGAAACTTCAGTATTCTTTTTCTGCAGGTCTGTAATGCTAAGAATTAGTGAAAAGACAAATGGCATCTTTCCCTCTTACAGTTTTTCTTTTGATAATTGATTTTTGTTCCTGCTGGGTTTATTTTCATTTACTGAAGGATGTATTTATTTTCATATACTAAAGGATTACTACAGATTAGTTAGAGCCAATTCTCAAAGTAGTGTCATTGTCAAAATTGAGAGAGAAAAAGACTGTGATGTTTCTACCACCTCTGCATGAGGTTTGCAAGCACCAAAACCTACTCCAAGTTGAGTAATGAAGAAAATATATTTTGCTGAAACTTTATATTTATTCTTCAAACTGGTAAATTTACTCCTTAAATAAACACAGTCCTCATTCAGAGCAAAGATGAGGGAGGGATATGCTTTGTCTACTGGGCAGATTGCGGCTCTCCGTGTATCTAACATGTACTGAGATTAACGTAGCCTGTGCAGCACAGCATGCATTTAAAGCCTGGCTCAGATTGAGCAGTCATAAAATGGATTGGTGACTTAAGCTATTCATCCCAGCCGTGACAGTTTAAAGGAGGTCGCTGACAAAGTCAACAGAGCATACAATCCTTTTCTTCTACACAGGCTTTGCCTTGCGGTTTTTGTCAGGCAGAATCAGAACTATTTAGGCCTTCCACTTTCATCTCTGTTAATCAGGGACTGTCCTGGAAGAGATTTCTTATGAAAGGAAGTCTGGTGTTTGTTTCTGATGCCTGTAGTCCCTTCAGTTAGGGAACTCAAAGATCTTCATAGGCTATGGATCAAGAACATAATCAGTCCATGCTTTTCAGAACATGATATTTTGGGAGATTGAGCAGAAAAATCTGATATATAACATTCTCAGATTTTATCTCTTTGTTTAAAGAGTACTTCTGTCACTTCCCCAATTTTTTGGGATGTTGAGAAAGCTCATTGAAACAAATCTTGTGTTGCCAAGAAGAAAAACTGAGTATCTTCAGCCTCCCAGGACATCTTTGTGATATGGTGGCTGTACTGGTTTCCAGTTGCTTTGGGCAGAATGAAAATCCCAATACCAGGTAGTAGTATAGTTCTCATTTAAAAAGTAGCTGCAGAAAAGCATCCTCTAATTCTGAAGCTGTGTCATTCATATTATGTATTTGCCTGTGGCTTAATTTGTCATTACTTCAATGGCTTTTAAGTACTACATTTGAATTTTTTTTTTGTTTTGATCAGTTGGCAAATAAAGAGGTTCACATAATTTTGCTTGTTCTTCTGTGGATATGATTTGAAAGAAAAATCCAGCTTGCATATTAAATTGTTTATATTCGTTTTGTTCAGGTGAGGTGCTAAACTATCTGGATGTAAGCCAGGCTCTTGACACAGTTTGGCACCCTGGATTTCTAGCAATGGTGATGGAATTAAGAGTGGAAGACATAGTACTTAACTGATAATTAGGAAGATTCTAAAAAAACAAGTAAGATTAAGTGAAGGTACCAGAGGGGAGGGAGAAGAAAAGAGGATGAAAGATGTTTATATGTGAACTAACATGAAGTAAGAAGGATTTCAGTGTGTTGCAAATGGTGAAGTCCACACTTGATAGCTTTAAACAGCTATGTTATTACTGTGTCTTGGGAATTTTAGGGGGTCTGTTTGCCATTACAGGATTATGGAACCTCATGCTCCAATGTAGTTCTCTCTACACTGTTTTCATCTAAATGTCTCTTGATCATATGACTATAACTGTATGTTTAAAAGGCTTAATTGCTCATTTTAGCATTGAGTAACACAAGCTGGTAATACATTTTCACACTAAGAATTATGTCACAAAGGTTATTTATATCTTTTTGGATAGTTTAGCATACTTTCAATTTTATGTAATGTATTGTACAATATTTTGTATATTTCACATAACTGTGGGACAAAAAATTATTTTGTCTCTTCAACAATTTGAAACTCTTACTTGGAAGTCACACCAAATGTGCCATATTACTTATCTGTATATCTTAAAAGGAATACCTTCAGTTTCATTCTCTGTTTCCCTTTTCCAGTAAGTTTACTTGGTAAAATTTTTATCTCAAATGTTACAGCGTGTTCTGTAGACATGTGCAGTCTGAAATTCATTCTCCTTTGTTAAAGACGACAATGAAACATTGTTTTAATTGGCATGAGAAATGCTGTAGTTATTCTTTGCGGAAAGAAGACTACATATTCATTTTCCTTCAAGTATTGAATTGTTTCTGTGCAAATGTGGTCATGGTAATTAATGAACTTGCAGGGAATCATGTGATGACAGCAGTATCTTGTAAGACAAATCTGCCAGCACAGAATTCTTCACCTGATGAGGATTTGGCTCATTTTATACATAAATGTGGTGAAATCTAATTCTGTTGAATTGGAATGTATAGCTAATGTTTGCTCCAGACTTGAATAGGACTTCAGAATTTCAGTGATGTTATACAGTATGAATTAGCTTGGAATATTCAAGATGAAAATGTTGTATCACTTGATGTGCACAAACTTTTAGCTCGTGCAATAGTTTTCAGTAGAAATTGAGCTGGGAATACTTCTGTTCTTGTTTAAAATTTTAGAAGTAAAAAAGCTCACTTCATAACTTTTTGCAGGTTTCATAACTCCCATGTAAACAGGTTTTTGACACTGTACATGTAATATACTTTTTGTGTGTGTCTAGAGGACCTCATAATGTAAGGTCAAAAGACTTGTTTCCACTTTTTCTCTTCTAAATGAAGTTGAGAAGACTGCTTTTGTCTAAGGAGAACTAAACTTCCCCTGTGGACCATCATCCTTATTTTTGGAGAGAAGTGACCTCTGGCTTTCAACTGAAAATAAGTGAAAGACAATGATTATGTCTTCTTATATGGAACATTTAGTAGTACTTGATGTCAGTGTTTAAGAGCAGAGGCCTTGAGAACTATTTTTGTTTTGATTCTATTGCTGTCCTAGTGAGCATGCCTTGTTTCACTTTTTCCTCATAGTGCTCAAGTTCGAATATCTGTAAAATAATTTTTTGCTCAAATCAGAAATATTTCTGTAGATGAGTCAGTTTTATAACTACTGCATAATACTTAGCTCATCTTCAGATTGATATGTTAAATAGGTGTTTGGTCTTGGAGCTCTTCAACATAAAGTAAATGGATATAATTCATAATCTGTTTTAAAACCAGAAAGAAGCTTACTCTGTAGGAACTGGTGAGCCGAAAATGCAGTGAATTGTTGAGATAGTGTCCTTCTCATCTTAGTGTTGAATGGAACTTAAGGATGTGTAGATAAGCCAGAAAAACAAAAGTGAACTAATCAGAATTCTGTCATTTTGTGGATTTGGAGATACAGTAACACAATTTTTCCAGGAAGTACAACTTCTCACTTAGTTCATTAGGCAATCCAAAGCAAGCATTTGCTGCTTAAAAATAAATACACAAAGTAATTACAAGTGCAAAGGAAGGAGTACTCTTGTTTAAATCTTACAACAGTGGAGCAAGTCTTGAGACCTGTCACAAAATTAATGTACAAAACTGAAGAAGCTACTGGAAGAGTCTTAAAAAGTTATGTGTGTATAGATACTGGATTTCCTGCACCCAAGTGCTTGAAGGACCAATGCTTGGAGATCTTGTGGGCTGACCAGTAGCCTCTATGATATAACTTAGCCCATACTGGGATTCTGGTGTCTTCCTACCCTGCCCCCCTCTCTGGCCTCACTGCAGCTTTTTGGCTATTAGACAAATCATGACCTTCTTTCCTGTTTTGTCTTCAGCTCTGTTTCCTGTTTTTTCCTTCCCTCCCCTGCCCCATTTTTTTCTTAGTCCTGACTTTCTCTCCAATGGTGTTTTTACTTTGTTCATTGCTAGCTTGCTTTTTCAATGTTTTTGTCTTCATAAAACAAAGAGTGTGAGAAAGTTCCCTTTTCGTGAGTTTTTTGTATCTGCTTGTTAGTGAATTTATTAAATGTTAATTTGTATGATATTCATACTGTCTCCCAAAACTTAAGTCTGTCACATAGGTGTATTTCTCCCATTTAAACCCAGAGCCAGATAGGTTTAGGCAGAATTCTGAGATTAGCGCACCTCAAGACTTCATCCAGACCAGAGCTCCAGTTCTTGATCTCTGACACCTCACTTTGAGAACTAATCAAGTACTCTTGATTTCTGAAAGAACATGTAATTCTTAACAGGACTGTGAGTCTTGTCCTTTTTGTTGATGTATGGTTTCTATTGCTTCCACACAGGAATATGGTCTTGCAAAAAACCCCAGCTGTTAACCAGTGTACCATGGTAAAAAAATTAGTTTTATCTGTACACTTCTACCAATTTTCACTTTCTCATTGCTATATATTTCAAAGTACTTAGGATTTAAAAAATTTAGATAGGATAAGGGAAATGGATGACTGTGAGCTCAAACATGATCTTGGATTTAATATTAAATGCATAAGAAGCATAGCCATAGAGAACAGCAGGGTAAATATGCTTTCAAGCATTTCTTCAGTAAGCCCATAAACTAATGAGCCCAAAAGGAGAAACAGAAACTCCTAAGACATTGCAGACTGGGACTTTTACTTAAAGAAAGCTTTTTGGTGTAGAGCTCATAATATTGTACTGTCTGTATAATAAAATTGTAAGATAATAAATTGTTGTCAACTTGGATTTGTGTTTGCTTAGGACTGTTTCAAAACTTTGAAACTTTTCTGCATGTACAGAATGAGAACTGAAAATACAGCTGGAGAAGGCAGAATAAAGCCTCTCCTGGGCCTGAAAGCTTACTGTGACAACACACCATCCCCCTTTGCAGGAAAGCCTTTTAATGGCCACATACAACGGGTGAGGCTGCTTTGGTAAAGCGCAGTTTGTGATGTATATTGTTATATTTATATGGGAATGTAGTTAAACTTGTGGTTTGGCAGGTCAACATTCTTTTTTCCTTGTCTACAGGACAGCTCTAAATATTCCTCCTCACCTTGTTCTTGGTGTTCACAAATGAATTATTCTTTTAAATCTTTCTTACGTATTGTCATTCCCTAACTCTCCAAAGAAAACTTTGTTTAAATAGTTACTCCCTTGGGACTTTCATGCATATCCTGTTATCTGTTTTATATTACAATCTTTCATGCTGGGAATGTCCTTCCAAAAAGCACAAAACAGCTAAAGCGCTTAGATGACTAATAAACATATTAAGTGTTGAAGTCCAGGCACAAAACCAGCGTTATTAGCGTAATCCTTTGCCTTTTTTCTCTGTTAAACTTGTTTCTGACTTATAGACTCAGAAATGAACTAGGTTCCTTTCACTTCGTCTTATCCAGAGATGTTGCAGTAGTTGCAGTGTTGTTAGTTGTGAAGCCGCTGCCATGAAAAGTAGGAAACTTTTAGAAAGTTGCTCATGTTTTCACTCTTCTAATCAAATACCAGCATTTGGAAGAGCCCATGGGAGTGATGAAGTTCTGGCTGCCAGTTTTATTTGCTCAGCTAAGAGGCATCTCCACTGCTTTTTGTTGCTTGAGATTGGCAGAGTTAACTCCCACAGGAGCAGTAGATGCATAAGTTTTAAAAGAGCAGTATTATCTCTAGTTTCAGTACTTTTTATATATTCAGTGAACATAAGTACGTCGGAAATCGTTTCCAGTGTTGTGCTTTACATGTATCATTTGAGGTGCATTATAATTATCTGGAGTAGGTGAGAAAGCACTGAGCAAATTGGTTCTGCTTTTTCAAGGGAATACTTCTGTTCCAGTAGCACATGAAAGATTCAGTTAGCTTGTGCTAGCTGAAAAAAACCCCCTGAAATACCAAAACACGACCTCTCAGTTGGCTAACCTCTGAGGTTTGGGGAATGTGGGAGAACAGTGAGGGAATATGAAATAGCACTTATTCATTGCAGCAGGAGCTGAGAATTATCCTGGTTATAACTATTTTATTTTTAATTTGGAGTATTTGGTTTTTGTTTTATTTTTTTAGTAAAATATTTTTATACAGTTAGTAACCTGGGTTTTCTTATTTGCATGTGCATTAAGATCTCTGCAGATCCTTCAACAGATGATTCACATGCTAGTAATAACGTACCCAGCAAAGACACAGCGCTAACTTTACTGCAGACGTCTGAAAATGCTTAACCATATAGCTTGAGACTTAGCACTTATTTGGAATTTGTACTAAGCTTGTTTGAGATTAATTGCCAGGGATGCCACTTAATCAACTATTTGAAACTGTATTTATTATTGGTGGAAAGTGTGGCAGTATCAATTTCTGTATTTCAACTTGAATCCTGATTCATGAAAACAGACATTAAAAAAAAAAAGTGTCAGAAGATTCTCCTGTCACCTGCATAAAAGGCTTTATAATTTTCGTGTCATTTTTTCCAGCTCTGTTTCCCTAAGTAATTGCAAACATCTACCAATACTGTTCAAGTGGCTTGCCTAAGAGAACTGTGCCCTCTGTGGTGCTTATATTTGGTAATAGCAAAAATGAAATGTCCTCTAAAATGGAAATGTAGAACTGATGTTGCTGCCAAAAAAGGCACTTTTGTGTTTATGTTTAGACCCTAAAGCTTTGTAAACATGTCTGTTGAACTCTAGTCTTGTACATGACAGAGCAAGCTGTCTTAATGAATTTATCAGTTGTTTTTTGGCCATTGTTCCTAAGTTGGATGACCTGAAATAAAAAGCTAGCAGGCATTTTGAATGTGATCTCAGTCCACATCTGTGTGACATTCAGCCTCTATATTCTTGCGAGAAAAACTTAATGGTTGTATTTGCTAATGAAAATTACTTTTAAATGTGTGTGTTTTGGTCTGTCACTACTGAAAGCACAGGCTGGTTGCTTCTCATTTCTTTTTTCTGACATTGAATCCTGGTATTGCAGAGATTTCTCTTTTTGCATGCTGTTGTACACTTCCTGAACATGCAAGAGGGTAATAATTCTCTATATGACTTCCACTGAAGAGGAAATGGATACTTGTCAAAACAATGATGTGCATCTGGAATTCCACCATTCAGGAACTTTATTGCACTGGGGCCTTCCAGTTTGCAGTACAAAAAATTCTTGGGTACTAGTACATTATTTTTCACCAAGTTGGCAAGTGCTTTGATTAACTATGTTACTGTAAGTGCCTTGGAAGCATACTGCATGCAAGAGTGAACTTAATGTTGTCAGTATAAAAAGAACTTTGTTTTTAATCTTGCCGATACATTATAAATAGAATCATAGTTGGAAAAAGAATTTTTGTTGTGGCATCTAAAAATCAATCACCTCCAAATCAGAACAAGGCAAATAATTTACAGAATACAAATGGGGTTGGCATTTTCTGCCCCCACCCCCCACAACTTCTTTATTAAGAACTGGAAAAAATGAAATGCTTGCCTGTGCTTCAGTAAAATCATGGGACTGTCCTAGAAACAGCCATTTGACAAGGTGGGATAGAGTGGAAGGATAGGAATGGAGATTGGAGGGACAGCGTTGCTCAGAACAAATGAATACTCACTAGTGGTTTTAATCTCTAAAATTGTGGTTATCATGAGGGTCTAATGTGAACAGTCAAAACCCACTTTAAACTTGCAAAGTTGATTTTAAAAATAGGGCAGAGATCTTTCTCAAAAACTGTGTTGTTCTTAGTTTGTTGGACAGATAACAGGAAAACAGAACTGTCTCTTGACCCGTGTTCATTTTCTGTCTGCTGGAATGAATTTGGAACTAAATCCCGTTTTTCCACTTGAGCATGTCCTTCTCTAGCAGTGTCAGGGCCTGGGTGGGGTCACTTGTTCAATACAGCTTTTCAAAATGCCTGTTGGATTCTCATCAGATTACAACATTTTTTCAATGCTGGGGAAGAGCACAAGCTATCTTGATAAACAGATTATATTTGTGCGTATGTACTCTGGCAAAGACAAATTTCTTGATTTAAATTAATTTGCTGTTTGAGACTTATTTTTTGCCTTGATATAGCAGTATATTTGTAAATTGAAAATACAGAAGGAACAGATTTCTGTTATCTGTGGATGTGGCAGAGATAGCACCAATAGAGCTGTAGGATGTATATTTGCTTAAATGTAGTCTCAAATTCCAGTGTGGGCATCGCAACTTGGCTACGTGTAGCACTTGACAGATACTTATGTTCTGATTTTCTGGAAAGTCTTGGGGTTGAGCTTTACATGTTCTACAGGTACTGTTACAAAGATGATGCAGTTTTCAATGAATTCCATCTAGTTTGGAAAACACTTTCCAATATTATTTTCTGTGTATTACACATTTTCAGGCTGTTACATAGTGTCAGGAAATAAATTTTAACAAAATAGCTTTTAAAGAATTCTCACTAGTTTTCATGTTTTTTGGTATCTTTCCTTTATGGAGAACTGTATTCCTGCCTGACTTATCTGTTAAAACTAAGCCTTTAAAGTTGTATAGGTATTGCAGTAACCAAGTTATTCACCAGGCAAAATGGAGATAGCCTGCAGCAGGTGTTTTATGAAAAGTTGGGGCATTAGGTTTATAAGTAATAAGTATGTATTGTGCTGCTTTAACAGGAAAAAGGATTTTGAGAAATAGTAATGTTCCAGGATATAATTTGAGTTTGCAAAGAGCTGAGGTGACTTCCCTAGAGTTGCTTTACAGAAATTTGTCAGCATAACAGTTTTATTGTGAAAATATTCTGTCTAAACTGCAGGTACTCAGTTTACAATTTTAGACAGAAGTAGTTTTACTGTCACGTTTAATTTGCTGTCTATATCCTAGATTTTTTACTTTGTCTTCATGGCAATCTTCAGAATTACACTAGTACTTGTCTTACATTGTTGTTTCAGAACTACCTTATTCTCACCATCCTATGTAGGAAATGGTCAGTGTTTTCAAGGTGAGTCCTCTATTCTGTGTATTGCAAGGAATGGTTACATGACGACAATTTTCTTGCAGTATAGAAGTTAGTTCTAGAAACTTCAATATTTAAGTAAGGACAACAATGTTTGGGAGGGAAAGAGTGCATGTTTACAAATTATCAAGCATAAGATTGCATGGATATAAACATGAAGGCTAATAAAATACCTGTTATTTTGAACAGTGACTTCATTATCTAGATAAAAGGATACTTAGAGTAAAGTTTCTGTTAGCTCAGGGGCTGCTTGCTAGTGACATGTCTGTAAATCTCTGGAAATTAGATTTAATAGACATAGGATCCTTTGGGAAGATACCACTGTGTGCCATTTCTACTCTTGGAGATAAGCTTACATGTTACGTGAATGTGTATGTATTTAGACACACATGTTCATGTACACATGTAACTAATTTGTATTGTCATGGAGTCATGATTCACTGTCTGGCTCTGAAGTTATAGTTATTAAAATATGTTATGTTAATACTTGTGTGAAAGCATTCCATTACTTGTCATAATTTGGGAATTACACTTGAAATTGGAGTGTTGTTGCTGTTTAAAGTTTGACCTTTGAAATGTGCTACTGACTTTCAGAACTATTATGGCACCATCTGCTGACCAATACATAGACTGGCATTGTCAATTTGCTCACCTGGTTACCTCATTGAGAATAAGCTCCCAGTTTAGGAGGAAACTGAAGCAGAAACATGAGGAGAAAGGGCAATTCTTTTATGGGCTTACATTTAGCAAAAATTTTTACTAGGAGATATTATTACAAAGGCAAAAGTCTGAATCAATACAGATTTAGTTGTCTGCTCACCTGGATTATTGCTTAAGGTTTCTCCATGAACTGTGAAGCTTTAGAAGAGGGAATCTGGGGGGGGGGTTGGCTATATGTGGGATAGGGTTGTTCTTCGTAGCCTGTTTTTCAATGTGTTACCTTCTACGCCTGCAAAGAAGAGCCATGACAGCATGAGACCAGTCCATGCCCCAGCTCTGGTGGTCTTGTCACAGCCTGGGAAATCAATGGACTGTGACAGGCTTCTGCCCTGTGGCTACTGCAGAGACTCACAAAAAAAGCCAAGTCTGCAGTCTGTCTCTTCAGCCTCTGCAGTTAACCTTGATTTTTGTGCACAGTGATCATCAGGGAAGGAGCAAACTGGAACAGTCTTTGTCATATTCACTGTGTAAATGCTTAGGTTTGGATTCAATTGCTAGATACTGTCTTTGATTAATCATTTAAAAATAGGTGATTGGATTTTGTATGTATTACACATGTACCCATTTCCTCTGTTTTTTCTGTTGTAACTTTTTTATCATACTCAGTAATTTGCTTAACTTGATCTTTGACTTTTGTCTCTTTTTTAGGAACATGCTTTAAAATGAATGTAATCCAAGATACTAGATTCAGTTTTCAAAGTATATTTGTATGTATAAACACTTCTGTAAGTTCCTGTAGGAGAACTGGGCCTTTTTTTTGGTTGGTATTTGACTACAGAACAATATTTAATTGGGAGCTGTATGATGTAAATGTTGCAGATTGATCTAAGCCAATTTTAGGGGTATTTTTGCTTTCTTAAGGATCCCAGAATTGAAAACTTCATTCTTTAGTTGTCAATTTATTCCTTGGTGTTCAGAGCACTCTGTGTCTTTGCAATTTTAGTAATCCACCTAAATAATGACTAAAAGGAGAAATTGGGTTTACTTTTTGCTTTGTCTGCTAATAGAATGTATGCGGGTTATATTGGCACCTTCAGCAAAATGATGTTACACAGAATCATGGTATACCATGAGTTTTCTTGTTTACATACCAATGATAAAATACAAGTTTTAAAATTTAGCAGAAACCAAAAATAATTTAATTACTACTTTCAGCCAGATTTGAAATATAAATTATTGTAGTCTACAGAAAATAATTGATTTATGTTTTTGAAAAAAATCTATTTGTAGTACCAAGTTCTTCAGTAATACTTACTGGTTAAACCAGGTTCTTCCACACTCTAAAATATTAATAACTATTCCAGCTAGGATTTTACTTCTTTATTGCTTTTATATCAAGAAATCTTGGATTTTGAAAGCAGCAAGCATGAATGATGTGCCCTAACCAACTGTGAAATGCAGATCAGGCTTCTGCTGAGCTTCAGATCAATAATATGACAAGAAATAAACAACTTTATTTAGGACCTTTTTTGCTTTGTTTTAGGCAGTTGAGATATACACGACCTTGTTCCAGGTTTTCTTGTATATTTTTTCAGATGTTAATTTTTTTCTATCTTTTTTGATTTTTTATGTGTAGCCCGTGTGAGATAAATATTTGGACTATTCATGAAGGTAGCAATTTTAAAAATGAATTATTAATACTATGGTGATCCAGAAAATTACATGACTTGCACAGACACACATTGGCTTTTAGTGCACTGAGCTGTAATTTATTTCTGTAGAAGTAGGTTGATTTTTTTTTTTTCCCTTTTGCTTCTATGACATGATGGTTTCTCCGTGAATCCTAATAGACTGATGGAGATACAACTATCAAAGCAATTTTTATTTCTTGACTTTGCTGTGAATTTCAGTGACATACTGAAAAAAGAAGTTGAGGACTGCCTTTTTCTTCTTTTATATATGCAGAAAATAAGTAAAATGAGATTCAGAAATGCATGGAAAAAGGATTAGGATTTGTTCCTCTCTTCTGATAAATAAGAAATACTGTAACAGAAGCAGGGAATTAAAACATGCATCATCATAGAAAACTTCATTTCACTGCAGTTGGTTTTAATGTTGCCTGTGATCTTTCAGCTACACTTTTTTTCTTTCCCTCTCTCTCTTTTTTCCTTTTTTTTTTTTAAAACTTCGTGTTATGCTTGGTATCTCTTCTGTTTCTAGTTTATCTAAGGTGGCAGGAATCTTTTTGGTCAGAAAACTACATTTCAAGAATTTATGGCAGAAACTGGAAGAAAGGTATCAACCAGCTTAACAATCTATATATTTGAGAGGAAAGAGTGTAACGAAAGAATGTAGCATCCTTTTCTGCTTTCAGCTGTGAACTCTGGCCAGCACTAAGTTTCTTCTCAGTGCAATAAAAAGTGAGAGGAAGGGATGAATAGGGAGGAGTGAGAATATTTGTTGTCTTCGGTTGCTTCCTAGTCAGCACCCTTGCCTGGGGAAGTTCATAGAGTTATGAATGGGACAGATCATCTGCTTCCTGTAAAAGTGCAATCTGTTTTAACAAACTCACCTTCTCTTCAGAAATTGAGAACTTTTTTACAGTACTTTTTGCTGTCCCACTGTCCCATTCCCAACTTGATCCTTGCAGTTTAGGAAGTCATTCAGTCTACATCAGCCAAGTTTGCTGGAGGATTACAAAAGATACAGCTGTTACCACTTGTGGTTTAATGTGCATGGGTTTAATGTAAATTGCAAAATCTACCAAGATTTTTCTTCTCTTTATTCAGACATTGGTAATCTTTTATTTGAGCATCACCCTAAGGTGATGCTCTCTTTTGTCTACTATTGCTGCAAAATTCTTTTTCTCCTTTCTCAATTCAAAATGAAACAAAGATTTAATGTTACCTTGCAATACAAAAAAGGTGAGATAAGGAGAACCCTATCCTGCTGCAGTTGTTACAGAGCTTATGAAAAATTAGAGGGGCAAAAATATGTATTGTGTTCATGCTATGTAGTAAGAATAAATGAGTTTTCTTGGGGACAGGAAAGCGAGAAAACCTGCAGTTGAAGTTGAGAACTCTAAATTTTTGATCTAATTTGATTTATTTCTTCCCAATATCACTTCTGAGGCAAATGCTGTCTGCTGCTTGTTTCCGTTTTCTTTCTGGCACACTGTAGGCTGTTAAGATCATGTGAGGTCTTCCCTATTGGTGCAGGAGGGAATCATGAAAGAGCCACTTTTAGAAAACCTGGTTTCTTGATTGCTTGACTATAGTGAAGATAACATCAGAGGCTTTACAAACTGAAAGAATAGACTGTTGGCAGAACTCCAGTGTTTTGTCCCTCCCTATCTCTGTTTTTTCTGTGAACTACAAAACTGTAGGATCTGACAGAGCATTGAGATAGGGAGTGTGAGACCCAATTTTGTTTCTCGAGGGATGCCTAATTCTTGTACTAACATGCAACTCTGGAAAAAAGAAATGTATCAAGCTAATGTGGTTGAGCAGGTATTTTGGGAAGATTATAACTTACACTCTTGGTCAGTGCCCTTGTTTAGTTAGCTCATCCACCTCTTCACAGTTTACTCCCAGTGATCTCTGAATTTAAAGAAATACACAGGCTCAGCAGAGAGGTGTGCTTCATTTTCTAGGGTTCTCCTCTCTGTTCCTCTTCTCTCCCTTTCCCCCCTCCCCCCTGGAAAAGCACTGAAGTTACAAGCTTATAGGAAATTGAGCTCATGAAAGAAATTCCTCCTGCTGTGGGCATCAAATGAAGGCATTAAGTGAACATGGGACAGACCTATTCAGACAGGGGCTCTAACAAGTTTCCCTTGCTTCTGCAGCATAAAGCTAAGTTCTCAAACTATAACTTTGACTGTGAAAATCTGGACACTTGGAGATGCAGAACCTTTCTTGTTTCACGTTGAGCAAGTTTGTACCAGCCACTGCTATCCTGTCTAAATTTCATCAGTTAAAATGTGTGACTTGGTATTCTCAGTTTTCTTTTATTGTTAGAACAACGCCATAGAGGTGTGTTGATGAGGTGACTTGCTTTGCTCAGGTCTGAAGAATTTTCTGGAGATGGCTCCTTCTTTGACTGTATAATAAAATTCTGATATTAATTTTGAGAGTGGTATAAAATGATCTTTTGTTAGTTTGTACATGTATTTCATGCATCTTTGCATGTTTTGAAAAGTACTAGAAAAGTGCAGGAAATATAGTGGCTTCCCTATAACTTCTTTGAAGATTTGTATATAAAGTCTTATAAAATTGTTTTAGCTACTTGATGAGAAAAAATTGGTTCTTTCTTAGAGATGTATGACAAAAAAATCACTACCCTTTTTTTTTAATTATGAGACCTCCCTTATGAATTTATTAAGCAGAGTTGATAGTCTCTGATCAACAGAAGTTTTGATTTTTCTCAGGGAAAGTTGAGTTTGGTTTTCTAGGTATTGTTCATTTTTCATTTTTATAATAAAGCTTTACATTATTATGTTAATAAGATATGTATCTACCATTAGGAAAAAACAGCAACATTTCTGTGTAAGATGCAAAGGTGACAGAAAAATGTAATTTGGCTAGTAGTAGCTTGAAAACTAGCATACTAATACATGGTTTTAAATAGCAAATTCTTTAATCTCAACAATCAAATGGAAACCTGCCTTTCAAAAGGCCTGTTACCTCTGAGATAAATAGCACTTACATGATGTTTAATACTATCACAACAAGCTCTATTAGTAGTATTAAAACTTGAAGGGTTTTATAAAAAGTGATAGAAACAGCTACATAACTGTAACATTTAAGCTTGAAATATATTCAGAAGTCTCTAGCAGTAAAGGTACTAACTTATAATTTAATTCCCCATTGGGGAATGCTTTGGTAACGTGGTATGGATAGTGAAATGTTTAATGATGAACAAAAAAACCCACACCCACGATGTAGCTACTTTGGTCTCAAGATGCTTAATGTGAATTTGCCTGTGGATAGTTCAAGGCTCCTATGTCTATGCTTCTTAGTAAAGTAACTGTCAAGATGGTGTTTCCTTTGGCTCAATGTTGTTCATCTCTTTGGCTAGAATGACTTCTCTTGTATATTTAGGCATCCATTAGCTTCCTTTTTCATCCTAGGGAATGGCTTAGTTTAACTATTTCTTACTGCCTATGGGTGTACTTTAGAAACCTGGAGGCAAAGTGTTGCTGCTGTCTTATCTAAACTGTTTCCCAATTGGCTTCAAGTGCAGTTTAAAGTGCTGTGCAAGTTAGTTGCATCAAGACTGAACTAGATAACCTTCTTGACTCTTTTTTTGGCAGAGGTGGGGGCAGCAGCTGTTGAGTTCAGCAAGAGTCCTGAACCTAAGGGCCTCCTGCCTCTAATGGTATGCAATGATGATAATAAATTATAATAGAGAGGGTCCCATGTTACAAAGATATGTGATTGTAAATAACCTGCTAAATTTTAGGCCAGACAAACAGACCATGAGTTTAAAACTAATTATTTTATAAAGATTGTAAGTAAATACCAGTGACGACTAATGAAAGCTAACCATGATAAACTTTTGGACCCTTGTGTGCTTATTTTTGTCGGCTCGCTTCTGTAAATTGGAAAAAAAAATAGTTATACTACACTTCTAAAGCAATGCAGCAAAATACAGTGCCACACAGATATTTGTTTATTCTAGTATTTTTTTTTCAATAAATACCAATAATGTTAAGATTAAAGGTTATTATTGCATATCGTGTTGTTACAGCATTAGGATTTGTCTTTAATTTCACTGAAGGAAGAGTTAGCAGAAGTGATGAGAGTATAAGAGTTATATATGCTTTTATGTTGAATGGTATGAACTCCTTATTAAGAACCCGATCTTACCTTAATTAAAATTGTATGTTCCCCAGCATTATTAGTGATTTCAACAGGATCACTGACTTGTAATTTCCAAATTTTTTATACTTGGTATTAATGCTTGCCATCTTTTTGTCCTGTTCTTTGTTAATCTTGCTCTTTCACTTCCAGTGACTTAAATTGGTAAGTGTCACCAAATAGTAGGGGGGTTGTGTCTACCAGTTTTACTAGAGAAGGTGAATAACCTTCTGAAATTTTAGTTTGTGTCAACCAAGGAGCTCACTAGAAAGAGAACTGAAATTACTTCTGAAATAATCTTGGCCAATAACATTAGGAGTAGTTTATAACAAAACAAATGCCTTTCAGTGAGCACACTTAAAATTTTATCAAGAAGGAGCAAACTGTAGATCTTTTATCTGCAGAGCACTAAATTTTAGCGTAATGGTCTAACTTGTAAAGTGAAAATTTGAAAAGGAGTATTTCTTTAACCCTAGTAAGTTTAATAATCTACAAGAGTTTCTAAACTACTACAAATTACTTCAAATAATTAGTCAGTACAAGTAGTGATGCTACCTAACAAAACTATTTTTATTGCTTCTTTTAGTGTCAGTTGTGATAATGACAACTGAAGTTGGTTCAGAGACCGAAGTAAAGAAAGATTCTGAGCAGCTGGAACCAGACAAAGCTGAGGACAAGCCTGAAGAAGCATCAGAGACTCCAGGAAATCAAAAGTTCAGGGAAACATCCTCTGGAGAAGCTCAAGATTCTTCTGTCCCAGCACCAACTAGCCAAAGTAGTCCAAGTAGCCAGAAGAAGGAAAAATCCTCACCTGAAAGCAAGGGTATTTCTCGTTTCCTTCCCCCTTGGCTTAAGAAACAAAAATCATACACCTTGGCAGAGTCCAAAGATGAGCCCAAGAAAAGGGCCACAGGGGAAGAGCAAGTAGTTGAAGAAAGTGAAAGCCAGACACCAGAGGGGGTGGCTCAGCCAAGAGCAAGCTTGGAAGAAGCAGCTGCAAACCGGCAGAATGCTAAAGCAGACGACAAAGAAAAACACTCAGTTGTTAGTGCTGAAATAAAGGTACGTGTGGGAAGGCTCATAGATACATTGGAGTAACTGTAATGAAACCTGATTCATGAATTATTTAACTCATCTGAAGCTTTGTTAGTATCATATTGGGGAAAAAATGACAGCTGTTCTCGTTGCTAGGCTCCAGTCTTGCTTTTGTGAAGCTGCATGTCAGTTCTTAACATTCAAACTTCATATTCTAGGGTGATGAAGGCACATAGAGAATGTTTTGTATGAGGAGGGGCTGAGACAGTTGGCACTGGTCAGCCTGGGGAAGAGAAGGATGAAGGGGGATCTTATCAATGTGTATTAATACCTGAATGGAAGGAATAAAAAGGAGCCAGACCCTTCTCAGTGGTATGCAGTTAGATGACAAAAGGCAATGTACCCTAATTAAACCCATGAAATTACATTTCAAATCACAAGAAAATATTTTTTAATTTGGTGGTGATAGCACCTTTCCTTGGTGAGGAACATAGCCAGGTAGTGGTGGTGCAGTTGACAGGCCTCCTAGGGTGGTAAAGGGGTGAGTCAGACATTGAAACAGGTAGACCAGAGATGTTGTAGAGTCTTCCCCTATGAAGATATGCAAAACCCAGCTGGATATGGTCCTGGGCAAATTGCCATCTGTGACCCTAGGGGCATTGGACTAGATCAAGAGAGACCCCTTCCAACTTCAATAATTCTGTGATTCTGTATCACTTGGCTTTCATAACTACTGGAGTTTAGTTTAGTATAATTCCCGGAGCTTCTTAATAGATTTATTTCTCTTAGGAAGAAAGCCAGTAACACACATTAAAAAAAAAAACAAACCTCATGTCAAGGAAAGGAAAAAAAGGCACCTTCTGTGGTTTGAGAGCAAGAATATCTGGTCGGTAAAATAAGACCTTAATGCTTATGCCTGTTATTGTGCTTCCAGGATGTGCATAATTTCAATGCAAGCTTAATGTCTAATTTATTCAAGCTTATAAAAGGAATGAACAAGTTAAAAATGTCCTCCTTCCTGAGTTTAACTGTATTTTAATATAGCCTCCCAAAGAAGATGGTAAAGAAACAGAGGAAGTTGCAGAGAAAAAGGAAGAAAAACAAGATAAAGAAAAAAGAGAGACAAAAGAAGTGCAGACAGCTGAAATTAAAACAGATAATCTTCCTCAGAAGTCTCCAAAGAAAATCAAAACTGTGCAGTGTAAGGTGATGCTTCTGGATGGCACAGAATACAGCTGTGACCTAGAGGTAAGGCATCAAGTCTTTATATACAGAGCTTTTTTAGACAGAAAAGAAAACTTGCTTTCATTGTACTGAGTGTTTAATGCTATTGGTAGGAGTCAGTTAACATTTCAGTTTAAAATTCCATCTTTAAAACTGTATCAGTTTGTTCTTAAAAATACCCTCTGAGGTACACTGGCTGATCATTTGACAGTTCAAACTTGATTATTTTTTCTAAACATTAAGGTTTTCCTGAAAGTAGTGTGACATGTACTAATAGAGTTTTCTTGAGGTCATTAATTTTTTTAAGTCATCTCAGCTGGAGATAAACCTAACTTTTTAAACTTTGAAGTTTAAAAAACCGTTCTCTTCAGAAAGAAAAATTCCATTACAGATATAAAACATATTTGTATTTAAAGTTATGTTCTAGTTCCACATTTTCATGGCTGTGTGCAATGCTTGCTTACAACTGAAAATCACTGGGTTAGATATTGTGTGTATTTGTCTGTTAAATCTGACTTAAGATCACTAACAGAAAGAAGGATTTTGAGCTGAATGGAAAATAGTTTCCTGGGTTTTATGGCTTTAATATCCTTTGAATATGTATTTGTGTCCAAGTTCTAAGTCAAATAGTAGTTTTTTAATATTTTACATGTCTATCCTATTTTTTTATGCTAGACCATCTGCTTGAAATGGGGGGAAAACAGTTGTTCTGAGCCCCACTTACAAATGTAGGTGTTACATTTTGCATGATGTGACTGATTTGCAATGGTGCTGAGGCTGAATAGCTGAGTCATGAAGAGCAGTTAAAATCTTGAGCCTTTTTGAAAACTAGACATCTAGATATATCTTTCATATGGATCTAAGGATGAAACAATGGCAGTGTTATGGTATTCCCTAGACCCAGCTGATTGATTGAAAATATTTCCACTTTTGTCTAACATATATTGTTCAATTTTTTATGTGGTACACACACTACAAGTCATGTGGTAATACAGGCTTCTGCTTGAAGCCTTTTGTCTGATCTTGTGCTGTTTCATTTTTCCAGTGTCCATCAGTCAGTCCCTACACTGTTTGATTGTGGATTTCATTAGGCTTCTTGGTGTTTTAGTTGCTTGTGTACAAGTCCTTTTGCAGTCTGTGATACAGCACTGGATGGGTACTGCTCATCTGTCCTTCCAGATCTTGTAGAATTAAAAGACTGAAAAATGCCTGTTTTTAAGATTTTCAGAAGTTGTAGTTGTTAGTAGTACAAGTTTTCTAAGGCCTCCATTTTTAAATTTCTATTCTTGATGTTAAAACCTAGCAATTTCAGTTATGTTTCTTAAAGTATGGTATTTTAGTCCTACATGAACCTTTCCCTGACCATGTCAGATGTAGACCACTTCACCATAAATCAGGCTGACTGTAAAAAGCAATAGCAAAGCCTTCATTAGTGTTAGTTAGGTCTGCTTTTTATTATGCTGTCTTTCCAGAAGAAAAAAAATTACTGACATAAGCAAAACAAGAACATGAAATATATACTACTGAATAATAGCTCTCCACAACACATTGTATAGGGCTGTGCATACTTACGGTCTAAAGTGGCAGGATTTTTGTCACCAGAAGTTCTTAAAGTATTTCTATTTATGTCTTAGTATCAATATGTATAGAGAAAACAAAAATTGACTACAGGGTAGTAACCCTGGAGTAGTTGTTGGTGGAGGAATTTTTTTTTCCCGCATAAATCAGGATGTTTAAATCTGAATGGTGTCTCTGTTTTAATTACAGGCTACACAAGTTTTGTCTTCCTGGGATTTTTTTCCAATCCTAAAATGAAACTTAAATGAAGTGGTGGCTTACCACGTGGCTAAGAATATGCCATTTTGTATTTATAACTAAAAGATTCTATTCTATTTCAAAGTTTGTCATGATTCAGTTAAGTCATTTGGTAAGAATAAGTTTCCTCATTTGCAGTAGGAGTTTGCTGTAAGAACAATAGTAAAATTAATTTAAGAGGGGGAAAAAGTCATGAAGAAACAGTTTGTTTTATATGTTCATTTGAATTATTTATAGGACATGAGTAGTGCTGATTGCACTTTTATAGATGAATTCATGTTCTTAAATATGTGTAGAGTTTCTAATGCTCTGTTACCATCTCAAAATACTTAGTCTCAGAAAGCTGTATCAACTGATAACTGAAATTTCAGTTCGTACATTCTGCAAAGGATCCTAGTAGATTTCTGATACTCTTTTTTAGTCTTTGTCAGTATTTAGCGTTTGGGTAAATGTTTTATTTCTTGTTTTACAGAGTTACTGAAATGATACAAGAATTTTAAAAATTAAAATAAAAAATAAAATAAATAAAACAATTTCTGGAGTCAAAGCCCAGTTTACCTTGGTTGACTTTCTAGTAAGTTGGGTTTTAGTTTGGGGCAATTGTCACGATTTTAACATTCCTGATGCCTCTTCCAGTTTACTATTGACCATAGACCAACTTATTTCTATTTAAAACATATATACTTGCTAATGGCAAAGTAAAACTGCAAAATACATTGTTTTCATTACTGTTATTTCATGTCCTTTGGTAGAATCCTGTCTTTTAATAAAATCTGAGCTAATACAGTATTTATTGGGGACTTTTCTGTTTGAGTTGCTATCCTATTCCTTTTTGTCTTATAGAACTGCATCAATTTGTATTCACATAAAAGGACTGTGAAAGAAAACAAATTATGACACATTAATTTAGTCTGTGCTAAATTTTGCCAATTGTTCATCCCTGTTGTGTCTTTTATATAAGACAATAGCTGGGAACAGGCATAAAATGAGAGAAAGCCACCATGCAGTAGCTTCAGTGTCAGCACACAGATTAAGGTTGATCAGGATTCTCAGCAGTAACTAAATACTGAGACTTTTGTGGCCAATTAGTAGACATAATATTATACAGTTAATAACAGTGGTGTAATCATAATATAAGGACTTAAGTTCAGCTATTATACAGCTTAGATTCACTAGAATCTAAATAGAAAGTCTTGAATTAGTAGTAATGCCTTGTTTCTTAAAAAAAAGAGTATTGATGCACTATTGGTAGAACATAAGCTGTTTCAGTCAGAAAAACTTTACTCTTTCTGCTTATGTCGTGATCAGTAAATGATTAATGGCAAAGTCTTGAAGACGTGATTTGGAAACTAATGGAAAAAGGGAGGGTTGCATTAGGGAACATTTGAGATAGAGGGACAAGTCCCATGGGACCTTACAGAATACACCAACTAATACTGAGTGAGCTGGCTGGTGTTGCTTCAAGGCCAAGCTTGACCATATTGGAAATGTCCCAGCAGTCAGGGAACTTCCTGGAATTTGTTAGGGGGGAAAAAAAGCAAATGTCTTTCCTGTTTTCGAGATTTTTATATTTATGTCATCTTAGGTTCTTAAAATTCATAGTTTTGTGTATGGCCCTTTTAGCAATGTGGTAAATTCTCACTTATTTTTGCTTGTAGAAAAAAGTAGTTCCATAAAATCTTACCTGTTGATCATGGTTGTCCAAGTACTTTTTTTCTCCAGTTTTTTGGTGGGGTTTTTATTGTTTTTTTTTTTTGTTTCAAGTAAGATAAATCCCTAAATAATTGAGAACTCTTAGGCTTGTTCTGCACTTGTGCAATTAGAAGCCTGCACTTTGAGACTTCACACTGTCTGGGAGGACAGATGAGTTCAGATATAATATCCCTAGCAGTTCCTATTAACAGCTTCTAAAATAGCAGCTCTTTTGTTACTGCTCCTTGAATTCCATGATCTATGCCTGTTGTTTAGTCTGACACCCATCTCTTAATTTCCTTCTTATTTTCCCTTATTTTAAAAAGCAGTTTTAGTATAGATTGAGGTGCTAGATGTGGAGCTCTGACTGGTTCTTTTACTTTATTTTCATTCGTTTTTTCTGTTCATCTTGTTCGTAATTTTTCCTGAGAGAACAGAATATCCGCTGACAATAGTCTGTGTGCTTAGGAAGAAATGCCACTTCAGTAGACCAGAAACTGCTCTCTAAACTGCTGTCCATGTGATAGTTGGATTTCTATCCTGCTTATATTCCCTATTGCTTTGTGAGCTGAATTTAGTTTTAGACATATTTGTGGTTATGTTTCTTCAGCTTCAGTGATTTAAAACACTTCAACATACTTAATTTTTTATAACATGATTTTGAATTTTGGATGTGGAAAGAAGGAAACATTGTTTCATATAATGTCTTATACAAAACCCAGTTCTTTACACACACAACCACCCCCTCCCCCACTTTCTGTTCCCCCTAACACTGAAGCTGATTTTGTTTCTTATTTTGCAAAGTAACGTTTGGTACAAATTACATTAGATGAATTTCTCAAAGATGACTGATTTTTTTCAAGCTTAAAATTGATATTTCATTTCAATCAACTGCTAGTGACCTTTTACAGAATATGTAAAACAATTGTATTGGAAAAGAGGCTACAGTTTTTTCTTAAGGTTGGTGTTTAACAAGAGTTCATCTGGAATTATTTTTTTTTAAATATTATCACTGAGACTTAGACTAGGCAGCAAAAGCTCTATAGAGTTTGTTCTGGACCAGGCTCTCCATGCTTCACTGAACATTTTTAGAAATTTAATGTTTACCAAGTGACAAGTGGATATCCTAACTTGCTGTAAATTGAGTTCAGCTGTATTGTGAAATGTTTGAGTTCTGTAGTATGAAGCTCAGATAGGCAGAGGGATTAATTGAAGTGAATTGGTGAAGTCCTGTAATTGTTATGTGACTGAAGCAACTTTGTGTGTGTTGACACACTTGATTTCTGTCCTGGCTATCTCAGATTGTTTTTTTGTAATAGTAATCTTTATATTCTCAAGGATCTTCTTGTCTTGTTGTGGCAAGATCCCTTGTAAGCAAGAAGTTACGTTGACAATAATGTAACTGAAAAGGACAGGGGGAGAAGTAGACTTTGCATATGGAAATCATATATCATGTAACTTTTTTTTAACCCTGGAATCTTCACAATTTTTGGAGCAAATATATGTAAGAAACTGAATATATATGTACTATTTAAGAAAAAATATATAAACCAGCACAAATTGCAATCTAATTATAAACTTAACTATAGCACTAAAAAAATTGCATGGATGTACATTTTGTTCTAACTGGAACTAGTTCAGTTTATTTTGGATGGATTAGGTACATGTGCAAACTTAACATCTATTATGTTAATAACAAAGGGATTTATTGCAATTTAAAGTCTAGTTAATATGAAGTTGTTGTAACTTCTGCCTAATGATGCATTTTCTTGAAATCTATATTGAGTTAAAGCACCATTTGGAAGAAAAAAGTATATGTGATGTGCAGGTTGCATTGAGAGATACATCAGAGTGAACAAAAACTGGTTTCTGTGACAATGTTCTGAAAGTGAATTCCTGTGGTGAGTGGTAGAGAATAGAAATGGGTGGGAGGTGCTCACTTGAGAAAAATATAGCTTTAAGATGTTGAGATAGTATACTTATATGTGAAATTGTGGGGAAAAAAGAACAGTTCACTCGTGGCGAATTAGCATGTTTTTAACGGGATATTAAAACATCTTTGGAAATGGCTGTAATTTGATGCTATTCTTCCGTAGTTCAGACTTTGTCATGAAATGTTGCTGTAGGAGTACAGGTGCATTTGAACCCTTGTTTCTTTGCCACCTGGGCTTTGTGTATTGATAATTACTTTAAGTTCTTTTTTACAACCACCTAGTGTTTGACAGTGGAGTTATTTCTTCAGGCTTGTTTTTACATGTCTTTTCCATTGCCCTGGGCATGCATGACATGGTTGAACTCTGGTTTTCAGCATAAAGCAAATCTCAGATATTTCTCTTTCTTTAGGTTACTTTGTAAATTAATTTATCACCTCTGAGAGTCATCTATTCTTTTCCCTTAGAACTTTTATTTTGCCTTAGTAGATCTTCTGACTGATGTCAACTTGCCAGTTTGAGCTTTAAGTCAATAATTCTTTATCTATGGAACTGTTTGAACAGATATTTCAGCCTCTTTTGTGATTATTTTCTTTTTACTTCTCGTCTATCTTTGTACTTTCATTACTTTTGTAGATGCAAATTTGAAATACCTGGTTTATTAGTCTTTCTGGAATATAGCTTCTCCAAATATCCTTCTCTGAATGCCAGTGTAGATACAACACTTAAGGTACTCCACTGTTGCCTAGAGAGATCCATGACATGACACCATAATAAAGCTAAACCTTGTGCTGGGTGAAGCCTGTTCCCCAGTTCATTGTCGTTTGAAATTCTCACTCTAGTGTTTTGTGGTTTTTGATCTTTCCCAGAAATGAACTGCACTCAATTCACCAATGCAGAGATGCTGATTGTAATCTTGCATGGTTGATAAAATGTGGTCTGTAAATAATTACTCTGCATCTTGGCTGCTTGCTCTGGGGAGTTAAAATCTTTGAGTGGGAGTAGTGCTATGAACATTTATACCAACCGCTCTTCAAACTTGCTTTATATTGTTATTTTGGAACCTCTACAGTTTCATAAGGCAGCAAAATATCCTCCATTAAAATGTAATATTAAATTCCTTTAACTTTTAGTCTTTTGGTTCCTTAAGTCCATAGGTTCCATATTAATAAAATAGATTGATTTTTCTGCACTCTGTTGCTTTAAAGGAATCTTCTGAAATAAATCACAAAATAATATTGCATGCAAGTACTGTACTAAAACAACATGAGTTACATGTACACAATATGTGCACTCATAGAGCATGCACAATTAATTTAATTATTTTAAGCTTAAAAGTATTGTAACTCTTAAAGATAACATCTACTTAGCCTCAGACTCTTCAGAGTAATATGTGAATGCCTGGAAAAGTGGAAAGAGGAAGAAGCTATTGTTGAATAGCTCTGGAGGAGCATGACTTAAAACAACTTTCACAGGCTGTGAACTGTTAAAAAACTTTCAGTTACCTTTCATTACTTTAAAGAGTGTTAAAAGAATAACAGCCTGTAAGTTTATCAGAGAGTTGTCAAGGTGTTGAGGATGAAAGCCAATCAGTGGTATTTGCTGAAAACTGACTGAACCTTTGTACATGCTTGAAATGACAGAACCATATTAAAGGATAAAATAACCTTGGTTCGTTATTCAATTGTGTAATATGTGAGATGTAATGGCAGTTGAGTTTTAGTAGTTTGAATGAGCAGACAGTCAGAATGTTTAAGACTTAATTTTTAGGAGCAATTTAAATTCTTTTAACATGGTGCAAATGATATAATTTTAACCTACTCCTTTCCTGATAATTGACATCTGTGGGAGGTATAAGTTACTAATATATTACCATGAACTTCATGTATCTCTTGCTTTCATGAGGGTAAATAAACTTGCTTTTTTCCTCTGTTCTGTGGTTTTGTAGATAGTTGTGAGGAAATTGTCATTAAATTTGGGATCTGCAGTAAAAACTTGTTCAGATTTTCTGTTTTAAGTATAAACTGTCTTAGTAGAGAATAACACAGTTCAAACAAACAAAGTGCTAAGTGCATAATGATTACTGGTTAGAAGCAAATGAAGATCCTGTTGGGTTTGTTTACTCCATTCAGTCAGTGGTCTAATTAAACATTTATGACAAAAGGCATTTAAAGGATGCCAGCACTGACCGTATTTTATGCACGTATGAACAAGTGAAATATATTGGAGCTGACACAGACTCTGTGATTACTTACAGTTTGCTAATACAAAGTAAAAATATGTTTGCTCCAATGTACAATTAAGATCAGTCTTTAACCCTGAATTAAAAAAACTCTGAATGAAGTTGATATGGAACAGATGTTTAATTGTAGTTGAGTTTTGATTTGCAAATCTTTTTTCTGACTGCTTAGTCTAGATTTATTCAAACACTAAGTGGTATGTTTAAAGTATGACATCTTTTATTTAGATAAAGGAAAATAGGGGCGATGTTAAATTTGGCACATTCTTAAAATATTTGTCCGGATTAAACAGACACTACTGAAAGTAATGTTTATGTGTGAAGTCATCTCAGTCCCTGGGGATTTTTTGCCTTCCTCTGCAGTGTTGAGCACAGCCCCTTGCTACAGCTCCTTTAGGCCATTCTGCCTAGGTTCTTTCCTGCTGCTCTTGCACCTCCAAGGCACCACTTGTGCCCTTGCTCTCAGTCCTCCTTTCCCATTCCAAGTTTGTAGCAGGAGTGAGCTCCTGTATTCCCTTGGTTTGATTTTCCCTAGGGGTTCCTGCTTGTACAAAGCAGTCTGGTTTGCTGCAGCATCAGGAACTGCCACTTTCCAGCTCTTGCTGCATGCAATATAAGTGCAATCCAGGCATGAGAGCACTCTTCATGCATCACTGGCCATGAAGCACAGCAAAGCAATTTTTTGCAGCCAAAAAAATATGCTTGTCATTGATATGTATCATACTTTTGAAAACAACCCAAGCTGTCGCACATCTCCTCCTCTTTTGTGTGTGACCAGCACCAATCCTTATTCTTCAAGTCTCAGGAAACAGGGACTGCCTTGTTAATATTCCTGCTTCTCCTTTTTGTGGCCTTGCCTTTGCCAGACTGCAAGGGATGTTTTAGTTTTTTAAGCAAAACTGAAGAATTAGCCTGGTCCTGGCTACAGAATTACATTGAGTTGATGCTTGTGAGCATTGGCTCTTAAACAGAATAAAAAAATAAAATTAAATCAAATTCTTTTTTCACCTGTAACCTTTGTAATATGTGTCTTTGAAAATGTTTTTGGAGCTGAAAAAACCTTGGCACTTCAGGTAAATACCAATCTTCTAGTTAGTCAACTCCTGGGTACTGCTCCTCTGCTTGCCTTAAAACCTTTGTGATTAGCCACTTTGGAGATGGACCCTTGCTGTGATGGAGTACTGTTGTTCTCAAATGTAATAAAATGTTTTATTGCATTTCTTGAATGGAAACAACTCAGGCAGTTCTAAAAATGAGTACAAGAAAGGAAATCCCTGGAGAAATAATAGGTATTGCACACCTAAAAATGTTTGTGTTCACTCAGTTTGGGAGCATGTCCTGCATCCAGCTAAAGGTTTGATCTCTGAGTAGATATGTGGAGTTCTGCCATTCTGTGGAAGCCCAAATAAACTGAATGAACACAGAAAACTTTGAAAAATTGCACTACACTTGTTTTTGCTGGCTTTTTTTTCCTACAATTTTCTTCAAATGATTAAATTAATTTGAGGTGATCCACAGGTCTCACGCCCATCAAACAGTACATGCTTTCTTCCCACACAGAGACAGCCAATGCCTAGGGTGGCACATGATTATCTATTCAATCCTTTCTGCTAGTGCAGGACTTGGAAGAAATGTCGAAGTTCCCTCTGCATGTACTGCTAGAGAGAAATAAGAATAGGATAGACTGTTTCAGGTGGAAGGGACTTCCAATGGTCATAGAGTTCAACTGCCTGATGACCCACCCTTAAGGATAAGGAAGCACCCTCATCAAATGGTCTGACCAAACAATAAAGCATGTCCAAATGATTAAACACTGACAGGCTTGGGGCATCAACCACCTCTAATAGGAAGCCTATTACACTGGTTGATCACCCTTGTGGTAAAGAAATATTTCCTAATGTCATACCTAAACCTCCCCAGTGTAGCTTTGAACTGTTCCCACATGCCCTGTCACTGATCCTGGGGAGAAGAGCTAAGCACCTCCCTCTCCATCTTCCTCAGGAAGCTGTATGGAGTAATGAGGCTGGCCCTCAGCCTCCTTTTCTCTAACCTAGACAAGCCCAAAGTCCTAAGCTGCTCCTCATAGGACATCCATTCTAGTGTCTCACCAGCTTTGTTGTTGCCCTCTGGAAGTATTCAAGGACCTTCACATCCTTCTTAGTTTGGGGGCCTGGAACTGCTCATAGTACTCAGGGTGAGGCCACACCAATGCTGAATAGAGCAGGATTATCACCTCTTTTGTCTGACTGCTTGAACAGAGTGTTTGATGCACCCCAGGATGGGGTTTCCTTCCTGGCTACCCAGGCTCCCTCCTGGCTCACACTGAGCTTCTGCCCACCAGCACCCCCAGATCCATTTCTGCAGGGCTGGTCTCCAACTGCTCCTTTTCCAATTTATACTTGTACCCAGCATCCCTCTGTCCCAGGCATAGAATCTGTCATTTGTTAAATTTCATGCTGCTGATTGTCCAGTGCTCCAATCTGTCCACATTGCTCTGTAAGGTCTCTCATTCCATAAGAGAATCAGCAGCACCTCCCACTTGAGTATCATCAACAAACTTGCTAATGGTACATTCAACTCCTGCATCCCTATCATAGATAAATATACTGACCAGAACTGGTAGCTGTGAGTGTTTATATTGCATCAGTAGTTGGCAGCTCTTATCTAGCCAAACAGATCCATGATATCCTAATTCCCAGTTGCATAGAAATTTCCATTGTGTATGTTGGCTGCAATTGCTTTGCTCTGGTTTGCTCTTTTTGGGAGAAAGAGGTAAAGAACAGAAACATGTTACCTCTTGGTTTTATGAAGTGATTGCATTATGAGGTGTCATCTGTGGTGTCTAAATACAGGCTTGAAATTGGTACTAGAATAACCTTGGGTACATGTGTTCTTTTTATGTTCTCACTTAAAGTATAACTTGGCAGCAATACAGAATACTGCAGATCTGAGTGCACTTGTGTTTTAAATTGCTGGCTCCATGAGCATGTCCTCACTTCTCAGCTTCTTGGTATAGCTAGGTTGAATGTGCTCCCCTTCTTGTGGGAGCAAGTATGGACACACAGTTTTACTGACATTTCTGCATTAGAATTTGGAACATGAAGATTTTCTTGTTTTCAGTGCTAGTATTTGTTGTGCTATAAACACATATGTCTGTATATACCTATGCATAAATGTATATGTATACATACATATATAAGGATAGTGATTATAATTTACACATTGGATGTGACTATCACATAACATCTCAAACACCTGGTAGAAAATGAAATGGAATAATTTAAAAAAATATTAAATTGTTCAAATCATGATGCTGCCTTCTTAAGAGTACCCTGCTCTATTAAAATATTTCTAACTTCTGAACTGGATCACAACAGTTATCTTCAGTTCATGTTCAGAGACACTCTACTAGGAACATGAGATTTTCCAAAAAAGTTATGTTATCATATAATTTAAACTGTGTAGTAATGTTTGTCCCCAAATGGTTTACAGAGAAATTGCACTTGAAAAGTTTGGTTTTGCAATTAAATACTCTTTTAGATTTTTTAAAACTATATCACAACAGATATATATATAAGTTAAATAACTAGGAGTTTCCAAATTTCACAAGTAGAATCTTATAATGAAAAAAACCATTGCTGGTACTGAGAGGCATCTTATACTTTTGAATGCATAACAGAGCTGCTGATGGTATAATGTGTTTTCATTTTGCTGCTTTCTAGAACGTAGACTAACAAACTTGGACTTTATGACATGGTGGTGTTCCTTGTGTGGAAGAACTACGAACTGACAGAAAGATGTTTAAAGTTACAGTGGACACTGCTAAGTGTATCCAAGTTCTGTGTTGATTATGACTTCCTAATAAGAAACTATGCAATATTTTACAGTTATGCTTGCAATGTGTTTTCTTTAGCTTTGCGTGCTTTGTGTTTCTGTATGTCAAAGACTTGATATTAACTGTGGGTTTTAGTATATGAACTTTATAAAAAGGCAACTGATTCCAGATGTGGGCTTGATATGATTGCATATATTATTTTTTGCACTAATCTATAGATTTCCTGTACTGAGACATGTGTAACTGACACATTTGCAAGGTGTGATCACTGACCTGCACGTTGACTTTGGAAAAAAAGTGGTATCTATTGCATGCATCTTAGCAGGCTAAGATTCTTTGAACTCATTCTTGCTTATATCTCCTACTTTCAGTTTACCGTTTTTCTATACTGGTAATTTTTCTTACTAAGCTGAAGGTCAAGCTGTCAAGAAAATTAAGTGGTTTCTTCAGATACTATGGGGAAGTAGTAATCTCTCTTGAAGAGGAAGATTCTTTGAAAGTCCCAAATAGACTTAAAATTGCCCGCTCCCCATTTCAGAAGTCACTTTGACTTCTACATTCCACTACTGTGCTACTTCTGCTACTAAATGTGGTCATTTTATAATTTTGCTTCTGTGAAAGCTTTCTGATCTTCCTGAGTAGAATGTCTGCTAGACAATGCGATTTTGAATAAAGCTCTGGATTCTTGAGGAATTAACCAACAATGCTTTCACTCTTTGCTCAGTGCATACCTTCTTTTCTCCTCTCTCCCTCCGCTCTTGGCCTTTATCGCCCTGTGCCGTGGAGCTGAGCTGCGGGAGTGCCGGAACGAGGCTCATGGAGTGCTCTGCCACTGTCTGCGGGGACAATGGCCACAGTGTCACTAGTGCCTACACAGGGCAGCTGATGGCGTTTCTGTGGAATGGCAGTGGTGTGTGGCATCTAGTGAAATCCGAAGGATAAGCAAATGCAAAAATTCCTGTAAGCTGACAGGCCTCTAAAAAGGCCATGTTGTGGCTTCAATGGTAAATGCCACAAATAGCAGAGCTGTCATGAAGGAGTTGGTTCAAACTGGAGACTGTGCGCCAGGCATGTTCAGATTTGAGCTGTGGAAAGAACTTCTCATCTTCCTACCCCTGGACATGCGTTGTGAGCTGTCTGCTCTAAATTTTTGTCTCCTGTCAGCTGCTATCTCCAGTACAACAAATCTTTTTCTTAAATCCTGGTGCACAGAAGTAGAGCCGGGGCCTGCTTTTCATTACTGGCACTACAAGACATATGGAATGTTTACATTCCCAGTTTCAGGTACGAGAATCACAGAATGATAGAATGGTTTGGGTTGGGCATACCTTTAAGATCTTCTAGTTTCAAACCCCCTGCTTAGGCCAGGACACCAGACCAGGTTGCTCAGAGCCCTGTCCCACCTGGCCTTGAACTCTTCCAGGGATGGGGTGTCCACAACTTCTCTGGGCAACCTATGCCAGTGCCTTACCACCCTCACAGTAAAGGATTTCTTCCTAATACCTAATCTGCACCTACTCTCTTTTAAGTTTAAAGCCCTTGTCCTGTCATTACATGCCGTTTCCTTCCCTGCTCTCTTGTAAGTCCTCTTCAGGTGTTGGAAGGCTGCTGGCAAGGTCACAAGGAGAACAGATAAAACTTCAGGACTGACTGCCATTTTCTTAAGCTCTAGTTATACTGAGCTTACCAAGTGAGCTTAAAAGTGGCCTTTTTAAGACACTTTTTAAGAGTGTTAAAATGATGATCAGTCTTCAATTACTATTATAAAGTAGCAGACTATGATACTGAAACTAATCTCAAATAAAAATGAGTTCTTCAGGTTTTTTCCTTTGTTACTGACTTCTACAAATAATATTTTTAGGAAGAATAAACATCTTGAAGTTTTCTTATTTTTGAGGATCTAATGAATTTGTTTGGATACTGGGAGATTTCAGAAATACATGAATAGAAAGCAGCAATCTTTTCTGCCCCTCAAAACAAATCACTGCAGTATAGGCAACTAGATGTGTTGCATGTGTTCAGCTTGTGCTTGCATGCTACTTCTGCTGGTCTGAGCATCAATTTTTAGTGGTCTGCTTGGTCTTTTTGTCTTTTGAAGATAACATACTTTATTTTTCAGTGCACTCATATTCATAAGTCAAAGATGTATACCAAAATGATAAAAATGCTAAAGTTAATAGAAATTAGCACTGTAGAAACTATATTAAGTTTTAGAAGATAATATAGAAAAAGTTGGCTCAAATAAAGAAGTCTTCCATTATTTTAAAAATAAAAATCCAGAAAAACTAAAACTATTTAGTGACACTTGATAATGCAAAATATTTAGGTCATTTTAGGTACTGAATTTTTCTTTTGTATTTACATTGGTATTTTGGGGTTTTTTTGTTGTATTGAAAAAAATTTGAAATTTCTCAATTTTTTTTATTTTTTTTATTTTTTTTTTTTGGTCAAGGCTATATATAGCTTTCAAATATGGTGAACAGTCTTTGTAAGAAACCTTAGTTTTATAATTTGCATTGATACTTTAAATTTTCCTGAATAATATAATCGAATAACAGTACCTGTAATTAAGGACCTTACTGATTTACAGTAATTAATTTTCTTTTTTCTTATTTTCCTTTTTTTTCCCTTCTTTTTCTACCCTCCCATCCCTCAGAAAAGAGCAAAAGGACAATTGCTGTTTGATAAAGTATGTGAACACCTCAATTTACTGGAAAAGGACTATTTTGGGCTGTTGTTTTATGAGAATTCAGAACAGAAGGTAAGCGTGTATGAGGGTTTTGTTTGTTTTTCATCATTGCCACTCACTTCAATAGTTTAGTGAGGTATATTCTATTAAATGTTTGCCCTTACAAACACTTGAGTAAATTTTGCTGCCTTTTCTCTTATATGTTTAAGAATGCTTTGTTCATGAACATGAAAGGAATCTAGTCCATAAGTGTGTAATGACTAGTCCTTTGAGTTCTTTTTTTATTAATTTTAATGTTAAATAAAATTTTTGGCATTTGTAAAGAGACTGGAGCTGGTCCATCACTGGTATTGGATGCCAATTTTACAAATGAATGGTGTTTGAAATGAATACTTTTGAAGGAATTCCTTAAATACCATTTGGTAACTTCAGTCTTCTTTTGGGCTGCCTGTTGCTTTCTCTATGAACTCAGGATATACCTGTGTTCATCTTTTTTTTCATTAAAAAAAACCCAGATGAATAATTACAAATTAAAGTGGGAAAAATTATATTTCTTTTTAATCTGTATTTGTAGCAGAAGCATCATTACATCATACTGCATCTAGAAATTCTTGCTTTTTTTCTGTCATTTTTCTCTTCCCACTATTTTGTTTAAAATTAAGTGTAATTTCGTGGTCTGAATAAATCTGGATTTCTGACAACTTCCATTCAGATAAAGCTCTTTTCTAGAGTTATTTGCTTTGCTGCAAAGCTTTCTGTGCAGTATTGAGCAAAATATTCAATTCCTCTATTTTAAAATCCCCACGTACAAAATGACCTTATTATATTATTAGTTAGATATTTAATTTTTGTATTTGATTTGTAAACCATTTCCAGACATAAGAACTTCTTTGGTGTAACTATGAAGAGCATCTCTGATCTTCTGAGTAATATCATAATCTTAATTTTATCTGTTGTTTTTACTTGTCCCTTTATTTGTGCTGCTCGCTTTTGAAAAACTGTACTGTACACACACCACAAAATAACCTAAAACAGCAATCTGATCCCTGGAAAGAGAGACAAAGTCTTTTTCCTTGGAAATATTAAAAACTTGACTGGATATGAACCTGGGAAACCTGATCTAATTAAAAACTGGCTCTTGAATCACACTTGGACCAGTTATCTCCAGAGGTCTCTTTCAGTGTAATTGAGTCCTTGAATTCTTTATCCATTGACTGTGGATGTGGTACTGTAGCAACTTTCATAAATTAAATGAGAAATATCTGATAATGGGGTCCTTATTCAAAAGTAGAATAGATCATTTCTCACTTGAATTATGGGCAGCAGCAGGCTTTATTTAAAAACTTCTGGAGAATCTGGTCTCATTTGTTATGAAGACTAAACAACCACAGTTGTTGGATTTTTGTCTTCTTCATACAAATATATTCCTAGTATTATTTGGAGAAACTTAAAAAAACCTCTTTCCTAGCAAATGTACGTTTCCTACCTCCTACTTTTGTGGAACTTTTGCTGGGTTTAGGGCCCTCTTTTTTGTTCACCTCTGTAGGAAGTTTGAGTTACTTTTTAACTTCGGTACCAGTTCTTTCTGATGCTTTTTTATTTATTTTTTTTCTGTTATGACTGTTGCCTTTTTAGATTAAAATACCACAAATCCCTGACCTCCAGGCTGGTCAGTACTAAATGCTGAATGATGTGTTTTTCCCATTCTTGTGCACTCATCACAGCCACCCATTTATGAGCCAGCTGTTGAACCCGACGGCAGCTGTGGCATGTGGAAACTGAATGCCAGGCACTCTTTTGAATTAGAGCTGCTCCCCAATGCACCATCAGGGTACCATTGGAGGAGGAGTCCCATTAACTCTTCTCCATGGGTGCTCTGTGCAGCTGGGAGAGATGTTATGTCTTCCAATCAGACTGATTTTTGTTAGCATTAATACACATTTTAAAACTATTTAGGCCAAATTAGTAATTAGTTATTTCTTTCATTTTTTTGGCAAATGTTAAATTTATTAGCCTGAAGTTTAGTTAGGGATTTTATTGCATTGCACCCTCAAAAGTTCATGAATGCTCCATTCACATTGTAATTGGTCTGCAGAAGTGTTAGAAAGCTTCTGCTCTTATGTTTTGGATGCCAGCTGGAAATGCTGCTTTTCTGGATTTGTACAAAATACTTTTGTACTGGTAGAGAACATTTTGTTCTTTGACAATACATTACTTTGTCTCATCTATAACCTTACCATTCACAAATTAAACAAATAGATTCCTGCATACTGGAACAAAGTAGTGTGTATACACTTTGTCTTTTGTTTTGAAAGACAGACCTGTCTATTCTGCATTAAGAGCTCTAATTTAGGGTAGATTCTTTTGTGGTGTTTGTTTTTATCCATAACAAAAGGCACAGATGCAAAAAAACCCCACCCCCATAATTAGGCCTATAAATGGAATATAAGCATCTGAATTTATTTGACAGAGCAGTAATGAAAGTTGGTGGCAAAGTCTGCTTCCCATAAGCTCATTTCAGGCTTGGAAAAATCAGAAAATGAGGGATTATTCTTCTCATCTTGCAGCATATTGTATTGTATGTTCTTTTCTCCTGCTTTGTAGTAATAAAAGATAAAGCCCTGAAAGTAACATGTACTCAGGAATCCTGTTTTTCTGCTGTGGTTATGCCATGCTAAATTCTCTGTTTATTTACTTTATGCTATGTCTAAAATGGAAGAATTTAAGATACTTATTGTAGTTGCAAGAATATGGCTGTGTGTAATTTCAGAATGGAATTAATGCCAAAACTGAACACCTAGGATGATAACTGTAGCTGAAGGCTTAGTTAAAATTATTTGAAGACTTAAATTGTCTTCCAAGGCCTTTCCATGTCGAGATTCTTCTAACAGAAACCAATTTTTTTGACTTGAGCATTATAAATGGTATCCAGGATTTTGGAGAAGTGCTTTATAACTCTTCCCTTGTAAAAATATTACGGACTTTGCCTTCTCTGGAAAATTATTGTAGCTATGGAAAATAGAGGTCACAGACTTCTTAAGGCAAGAAATGTGAAATTATTGACTTTAAAAAAAAAATTACAATTGTAATAAATGATAAAAAGGGGGTTTTGCTTTCAATTTGCAAATAGTATTCATCTAATATATACATATTAGGCAAATGTGTATATGATGTGTACGTAGATGAATGTGCACTTGTGATGAAATCTACTTGGACCAAGCTCATTTACAATGGGGAACTTGGTATTTTGGGCCGTATTCACAGGAGACACATTCTCTATCAGCAGAGGTAATCTATGTTAAAGATTTGCACTACTTCAAAAACATAGTTCCACATTCTCCTAATCCGTGCAGACCTGCGAAACTAGACTAGCACTTCTGTCTTCTTGAGAAGAAGAAATAAGGTGGACTTTGGGTGGAAAAGCCTGTAATAGAGAATGAGGGATATGGTATTGGGAAACGATGTTGCATCTGGCATTTGTTTGGTACCATAGAGTGAAAAAGGTAGGTCACATTACACCCAGTATGCACGGCTTTGCTATTAGGTGAGAAACATTGGTAGAAATATGCCTGTGGCAACATTCATGCTGGCACTGAGGTGTTTCCTCAGACTTTAAAGCTGCAAATATCTGCAGTGGTCTGTGAAAAAGCAGATACTGTCCTTGGCCTCACAAAGCAGTTTCCAATTCTTCACTACATTGCACATCTGTCTTTGAAATGTTGCAAGGCCTGCTGTCAGGCTGGCTATATGCACTTGTGTTTCTTCCATGAATGTGCTTGTGTGTGTATGTGTGTGTCTGGCCATGGGAAGAAAAGGTTCAAATACTCAATGAAGGAAGGTCTCAGTAACTGCAGTTAAAAGCTTTATGTTTCTAGTCTCTCACACAACCTGTTTTCTAACATGTATGGGTAAAACTAGTAAACAGGATTGTCTGAGTCACTGATGAATATATGTTACTGATTCCTTAGTCTGACTTCCCAAAGTTAAATTTTTGGATGATCTGTCACAAAACGGTCTCTTTGCACATATCTGTAGTAACTGAAGTGCTATGAGCTATTTAATAGGTTGCACAGATTATATAAAAATATTTTTGATATTGAGGATTTTAAATGCTGGCCATGATTTGTTTGTTTGTTTTTTTTTTTTTCAGAACTGGCTAGATTTTTCAAAGGAAATTAAGAGACAAATTCGAAGTAAGTACTTCTGTATTCAGATGTTATGCTTCTTTTATTTCCTCACAGAAATATTCTTCATAAATTTAGTAGTCTGGATGTTGATTGTTTACAGCTTTAAAATAATTTCTGATAGTGATGTAGTCAGCCTTAAAACAAGAAAGCAAATCTTCTATTTCCATCCCCTGTCCAAGTAGGGGGAGAGAGACTGTCACTCAACATTATGCTGTAGAAGTTAATCATTATACTATATTATATTAGTTATTATTGTATCACTCTTATAATGATTAATCATTGTATATTAGAAGGTAATAAAATACATTATTGCCCTAAAATTTTTCCTTGTTGTATGTGACTAATAGTTGATATTTTTGCATCCTGAAACAGTAGATGTTTTTCAACTTTGTGCTGATATTTGGGTTACTGGATGGAGAATGTAATCATGCAAAGATGGTCATGATTATTGCTATAGGACTTTGTTACTTCAAAGACTCACCAGAAGAATATGAACCTACAAAAAGAGAATTAATGTTTTACAGAAAATGTATGTTCTTCAGTACTGATCAGTCCACCATTGACTTTTTTGATATGTCCATAATTTTCAGAATGGAGATGGAATAGAGAGCATAATCTTGGAATGTCTCACTACAGTGCTTTTCAGACTGAATCTGCTTGAAATGCCTTTCTACTTCCTATACTCAGTACATGATGAGTAATTTATTTTACTCTGTATAAAACTCTGTCAAAGCTCTTAACTAGCTGGGGTAGCTTTTGTAGTAAATGGGAAGTGTATGGAGAGTAAATCTAGGTGATACTCTGCCTGAGTCTACATATGACAAAATAAGTGGCCACTAAAACATGCTAGACAGCCTTTGCCCTTACTGAACTTGTTCCCATTGCTTTACTCATTTATGGCCAAAACATGGTGGTTGTTGTTGTTTTGTTTTTAATGGAAACCTTTTGGTAGTTCCCGATAGGAAATGTAAGTGGGGAGAAGAGGGTGATGATAACATTTACATGCCTAGACTTACAACACAACAAGAATTTAAGCTAAGAAACTGACTGTACTTGTAATTAAGAACAGCAGTGTGTTATTTATAATGATTAACAGATGGTTTCTTTACTGTTGTTAACCTCTATGTTTTTAAGGCAACACTCATTTTTTCCAGAAAACGTAGTTGTGTTAATTCCGTTTTCTTTAGATTTTTGCCTATTGATGAAATCCCGTACTAGGAAAGTGTGGTTTATATTTTCAGTACAGAAATGAAAGTTACAGAAGCATCCTTGGAAGCTATTTTTTTTTTTATTCAACATGCTCTTGTGTAAGCAGACTAGGCCTGTTAAAATGGTGAATGTACTAATACGCAAGTAGCAGCCATACCTTTAGTTAAGGAAAAGTTACTGGTATTGTAACTTCTGCAGGTCTAAATATGCAGGATAAAGGCTGTTTTATTTAGTTTTAATAAATGACAAAAGATGAAGGAATGTTGATACTTTTTGTATCGACTTTTTTGATATAAATGTTGATATCTTTTTGTCTTCTGTAGCAATTTGCATGCTATCTGGCCTACAAGTTAGTGTCATGAATTTGAAATGTAAGAACTGACCTGAAGATTTTTGGATGCACTACACAAAGTTGGTTTTAATACTTTATCATATGCACTACAAAAAATTATATTAAGGGTATGTGATTTTCCATACAGCATGAAGACCTACATTTTATACTGGAGAGCAAGTCCATTTATTGAATGAGGAATTATGACTGGATTTTTTTTGGTCTGTAGTATTTCAGAGTTGATAGGCATTATAAAGTAAACAGCCAAGTAAGAACACCATTTTAAGGATTTTAAAGTGACACTTGCTTACACCAATATGCAAGTAATTGGTATACTGTTAGTTGTGTTCCTCATCAATAGTCTATTAAAATTTCCAGATATTGGAATGTACTGCAGGCACATTTAATCCTCCAGCTGTATGAGTATCAAGTAATGATGCTTTTTTTGCTTTTCAGACCTAATTCTAAAAATATTTATCTTCGAAGCAAGAATGGAAATCCTGGGTACAAAAATACTCATTAAATACAAGATACTTGTAAAAACTGTTAGTCCATTTGAAAGTTGGAAATGACAAAACTCATGACCCTGAGATTAGCTCAGTTGGATAGAGCCTGGTGCTAAAAAAAAAAAGCCAAGGTTGTGGGTTCAATCCCCTGTATGGGCCATTCACTTAAGAGCTGGACTTGCTGATCTTTATGGGTCCCTTCCAGCTCTAAATATTCTGTGATTCTGTGATTTCTTCTTCTCTTGTATGGCACAAACTGAAGCACTACTGTGCTAGATAATTGTATGTGGACAAATACATTGATCAGAACACACAAATGTGGCACTTTCGGAAATGTAGTTCAATATATATTTACAATAATCTGTTTCTCTCTTAAATGTGAACAATGCTAATACTCTGCACACTGGGCATGTATGTACCACCTGTGACTGGGAGAGATGAAATAAGAATCCTGTAGTCTCCCCCAAGTCACGTTCTGCCGGCTCTCTTGGTATGTCACAGCCCTCAGGCACTCTGTGTGATCTCTTACTTGTACAGGTTGGCCTTTGGCTGGGCAATTATGTTGGATCTCAGCAATTACTGATGTTACTTCAGCTAGTGAACGTGATCCACAAATTACTGTCTCTGTTATCAGGGCTACAAAGGTGACAAAAATCTTGTTTGCTTTCAGCCAGCCTGGTCTCTTCAGGGAAATGAATTCTTGACTTTTTTTAACTCATGTACTTGGCTACCCACTGGCATGTGTTAAAACCTCTAATTACTTCTTTCAGGGACAGGTAGGTAATTACATTTCTGTCACTATCTTCTTGAAAATTGCAACATCTCAAGTGGATTCAGGCTTTTTCAAAACTGAGAATCTCAGCTTGAATATTGTGACAGTACAAGCAATAGCAACTGCCCTTGGAATACTCAAATCTCAGACTACACAGTGTGTTGGGTTACCCTTGCACAAAATTCAGTTTGAGAATTTATGTGTTTAAACTGAAGGTAATATTATGTCAATTAAATCTTTTTCTAGTCTGCAGCATGGTTAGTATTTTTGCTGCAAAAATTACTTCCACAGATGTACTCTCTGTTCTATATCTTAAAAGAAATTGAGATGGTTTAGATGTTCTGAGGACAGAATAGGCTGGGGTACTAAGCAAAGTTTGAATTAATTAGGAAAGGGCTTGCATTTTAAATGTACGACTCTGGCTGTCTGATTTTAATACTAACAAATATATGGGTATTCTCAGGCATCAAAATATGGTGGTCACTTTATGCAGGTTCACTTTATATCCATCTAATTTATGTATATAGCTGTATATCTCTAAGAGTTGTAGATAATTTTGATCTAAGCCGATTACACTAGACTATAACTTGTTATTGTTGAAGAAAACTAAGTACCTGTGCCAAGGGAAGAGTTTTCTTGCAAAAACTGACATACAAGAGATCATGAGTAAAAGCCAGAAGAAGCCCTTACTGGGAAAAAAACCCCCCACTGATTTTTCCCAGTTTAAATGGGATGAATCATGTTAATTGTATGCTGCTAGCTGGTTGGTTTTATTGCGTTCTTTTTTCTCTAAGAATGTGGCTAAAGTTGCCGCAGAAGCATTTTTGATGTAACATGCTGGCTAGGAAAATTTTTGACATTTCTGTAGCCCATACTGTTGAATGTCAAAACAGAGAGCCTTATCAGGGACAGAATGCTAAATACAATTTTAAATCAGCTTTGGGGTTGTTCTTTTTTGTCTTGGCTACCAGCTCAGTAAAGAACCAGCAAGAATGTTCATTATTATGTGAGGACAACTATGATTGTATGTCTTGGTTGTGCAGCTATAAAAAGTATGCTTTAGTGAGAAGTATAAATATAGACTGTGCAAATTGTAATAAACTTGCTAGTCTATATTTAGGGGATAAATGTGCTTTCAGTAATCAGGTAAAATATGTAGTCACCAAATGTCTAGAAAATATTTAGTACAAAGTCAACTTCAATATTTTTTCAGTAAATTAGCAATTTAATCACTAGTAGTAATTTAATGAGTAGACATATGGAATTTTTTACAAATAATTAAATTAGTACTTTAATGAGTAGACACATGGAATTTTTTACAAAGTCTACACACTCAGAGGATTTATGCGCTTTTTGGCTTTTTATAGAGAATATAGTTTTTTCAATTTTTTCTCTTCAAACTATGTCTGTGTCTCCTGGTTGCATTGCTTTCTGAAAGTTGGCTGTAGAAACGCTGACAAGAAAGAGCAACAGTTAAACAGGAATTCATATGTGACTAGTTTAACTGCAATTTTATACCAGGAAAAACTTGAAGACTTGTTTAGTGCCTGTGTGGAAGGACACATCCTTCATTCATTTCTCCTCAGCTCTGTTAACATGACAACTCTTTGAATGCTTTTTGCATAGATATTTTGGCCCTATTGCTTATATTCATCAGTTTGCTTCACTCAATATCAGCATCTTTTCATTAAATGATACTAGTTCTGGGAGTTGATGGAAGTAGGCTAATCTATTCCATCTTCAACTGTGTTTGTTATGCTCTATGTATTCTTTACTGTTAGACTTTTTTTTCAAGATATTTTTGTCTTAATTCTGTTTTGCACTGTATTGCAGTAGATGATGTAATGATAAATGAGACCTTGTCATTTAAGGGTGCTGCCTTATTTTGTACACAAAATTGTAATTTTTCTAACAAAATGTTGATAATTGGGAATGTTAAGATACACTAAAACCCTGAGCTCTCAAAAAGAAACAGTGGCAGGTGTAGAATGAGGTTCACACTTAAACAAAAATTGAAGTGCTTCAGTGAATAGCCATGTCTGAAAAACCAAAATAATTTTTGAAATGTTGGAAGACGTTAGAAATTTTGACACACCTCTTTACCTTTAGTATAGATGGAATTTCAGAACAGTTTTTTTTAAAGCAAGTAACCTTAAATAAGAATGTCAGCACTTTCTTCTAACATTGTGTTGAAAATGGCATTTCAATCTTTTTTGTTGCTGTAGAAAGACATATTTTTCAAAGCATGATTTATCTCTATAACACAGATTTCTAAAATAATTTACTTTCCAAAATTCTAACATTCTGAAAATGTATGTTAATTACTGATGTGTGACTTAGCTTTCAAATCTTAAAAATTTATTTTAAAACAGTGCAATGACTGAAGGCAACATTTTATGCTTTTTTAAATTTTTAATCTAGTTTTAAGCACATTTTTGCGTAAAAAAAAGTATGTGTAATAACAATTCTAACGCATCGGAATTTAAATATGACTGCTATTATAGTTGTTAAAAGTGGTGTTTCCCAGAAAAATATTTTAAAGTAGGAATGGCTAATATTTTTGTCTTCCATGCATTCTCAATGAATAACTTATCTTTCTGTTATACAGAGCTCATTTTGACATCTCGTGTTCACAGTTACTGTACAGTCTCTCAAACTAAGTCAGTTTAGACAGGAGGAGACTGTTAGCCTTGGACGAGTTGGAAATAAACACAAATTCAATGCAAGTGCCTTGAACACACAATATCTTGAAAGTGTTACTATATTATGGTAGTTTTCAAATTAAAAATGTCTTCTGATATTTGTGTAACTTACTGTAAAACATTATTTAAAAATAATTTTTTTAACATGCTAATCTTCTATTGTATGTCCATGAATTTCTACCTGCTAAGGAAAATAATCTCTGCTTCTTACTAATGTGCAGTAAAAAAACAGAAAAAAAACTTCCTTTGAGATTTCAGTGATTAAGGTTTATTCTGCTGTCTAACATTTTTCAGTGAAGTTTTTTCTTTGCTTCAACTTATTTGAGATTAACAATCAGGTATTTCCCATGTTTAGGTTTACCTTGGATATTCACCTTTAATGTGAAGTTTTATCCCCCTGATCCATCACAGTTGATTGAAGATATCACTAGGTATGTACAGGTCCTAATCTTAAACTTTAAATTACTGTTAGTCTAATTTGAAAGCCACATGGAATTTTTTCTTCAGTGTCTGGATACTGTACACTATAGATATTCTTATATATATCAGCTGCTTTTTGGAACAAGGTTGAAAAGGTGAAATGCAAACTGCGGGACGAAACCTGAGCAAGAAGAATTTAATGATAAGTAGGGATATCATTTGGGCAGCAGGTAAGGTGTGAATGATGGTATGTGAAAGAAGCCAGTGGTTTATTGTCAGACTGCTGCTTTATTATAAAACAAATCAGGGCATGGGGGTCTTGAGCGAAGCTCAAAGGAGCCAAGATACTTCAGTAATAATCTAGACTAGATGGATGAAAATTTGGATTTACACATATGCTTTAAATGAAGTCATAAAACAATAAAACCTGAAAATAATTATCTTCCAAACTTCTTAGATAGAAAATACTTGGAATGCAGTGGATATTAAGCACCTAAAAAGTAGCTTTGCAAGGCTGATCAGTGGGGATAGAGAGCAGGAAACTGATTCATTTTAGTACAGACATTTAGTACAGAGTGTATTTACAGGAAGCTCAGTGTATTTTCTTTGAAAATTTTCAGCAAGTTGGTTGGTTTTTCAATTGCGTGTTCAACTCATAAAACCAGGTTTTGGTTATATCTTAAATCTAAATTCCATGAAGTTTCACTAGTAAGACTTTTTTTTCATTTACATTTTAAAAAAATCTCTGCTAAGGTAGGATGTCTGCTGTTTGTTAACGTGTTAAATTTGGTACAAGATTGTATACAGTACTTGAAATATTAAATTCTAACACATACATGGTTTAAGAAAGGTAATTATGGTTTCAGTATTTCTTTTGTGTATTACATGAGGTGATTAGCTTGTAAGCTGCAAGGGATATAAAAGTTGGAGTTTTAAAGCCAAAGGGAAATGTCAAAGAAATGCATAGCTTATATTTTTAAACAATAGATACCTACAGGCTAGGAGTTGAAGGAGCTCCTAAGTCAGCTTTTGTTTAAAACTAGATAGCTTTTTATTCATTTATATTGGAAATCAGAATTTTTCCTGCTTTTCACATTTTTCATGAAAATAATACTGACTCTTAAAAATCAAGTGAAATTTACTGTGTGGTAATAATGCTCAAATAATATAAGGTGTAAAATTATTTATGCATTCACTTACTTTAAAATATGCTTACATGATTACATGCATTCTGATAAATTCTTTCATATTTCTCATTATCTGCCATTGGTAACACTCTCTTTGTTCTTCTTTCTCTTCGGTTGTTTTTTTTTTCCCCTCTTTCTTGTGTCTTGCAGGTATTTCTTGTGCCTACAGCTGCGTCACGATATTTCGTCTGGCCGACTGCCCTGTTCTTTTGTGACTCACGCCCTCCTTGGTTCATATACCCTGCAGGCTGAGCTGGGTGATCATGACCCAGAGGAGCACCGCAGTGATTATATCAGTGAATTCCAATTTGCACCCAATCAGACTCAAGAAATGGAAGAGAAAGTGGCTGAGCTACACAAAACACACAGGTATGTCAGATACAGTGGGATTAAATGAAGTCATCATGCTTTGTCACACAATTCTCTTAAGAGTATGTGTAAAACTGTTGAGGTAAACTTATTGTTACTTTGGAAATCATTTGTTATGTATTCAAAAGCTCGTACTTTAGTGTCTAAAAAACTGAGTTTGGAAATAGTAGTTTCACTAAGGTCTTAGTAGAGAACTTTTGGAAAAGTATTTTTATATGAGCGTATGAAATAGTTTAAGCAACATACAGAGAATACTTTGAAAGAGTAAAGGTGGAAATCTGGACTCAAGTAAAAAAATATGCTCTGAAAGAACACTTTCCTGTAGGGCAAAAATGCTATTGATACCTTATAAACTGAGGTTTTTGTATTAGTCTGAATTCCAGGATTCCACTCAGTTTTGACTCTCGTTTTTTTTGCCAATAAACTCAAGGCTTATTCAATGGTTTTAGGGGCTTGACTCCAGCACAGGCGGATTCCCAGTTCCTAGAAAATGCTAAGAGACTCTCCATGTATGGAGTGGATTTACATCATGCCAAGGTATTGGGGAGTGGGCTTGTTTGGTTTTGTTTTAGGCTAGACATGCTAAATATTAAAGAAAATAGGATATATAGATTATTTGAAAAAAAACTCATATGCTTAATTTTTGGCTATAAGCCTTTATCCCTCGATTACAATGACTCAATTTACAACTCCTTAGAATTTATTTTATTCATTTATTTATTATATAAAAATGTGCAGCATGGAAATAATATTTTACTCATAAGAGCAGATAAATACATGTAAAATGTAATAATTTTTATGCCAAGGAGATGCACAGCCAATAAAGTAAAGATGAACACGTAATTGTTTTCATAATTAATTCAAAAAATGTTTTCATAATTTCATTAAAAAATACGGGTGCAGGTCCTGGGGGAGGGGTTTGGTGCTTTTTCCACTTCCCAGGGTAGGTCAAATCAAATTTTTATTCCGAGTAGGATTTTTTTTTTTAGTTAAAACCCCAAAAGACAAACTAGTATCTTCATCCGACTCCCTCACATAAATCCAGAATCTCAAATAATTAGGAAATGTAAGGTATTGTAAGCATATTAGTCTTGCATTTAAAAAAGAAAACCAAGACATTTAAGTACTGGAGAAACATTTTTTTAATTTTGTTTTGTTAGTTATGCCAGTGAAGCAACTCCTTAAAGACAGTGTTGGCATTTGATGTAGTTGATCTGTTGTTGGGAGGACATGAGATTCTGCTGTACTGTGTAGTGTATCAGTAAGTGATTAGTTTTGTAGCCTGTAAAACTTGCATCAGATGCTGTCAATGAAAGAGAATGCTCAGAAGCCTATCCATTACTTCCTCTATCTTTGCTGGAATAGTACATGACTGTAAAAGAGCACCTCGATCACCAACTTATTCAGACTTTCATTGACTGCTTTAAGTTGGAAAGGCCTGATTTTAATTTTTCTTTAATATTTGTTGAAATTATTGGTAGCACACACACTGGCCATACCTTTCCTGTTTTTAAGTGTTAACTTTGTCCCTATTACCAGAATACTGAAGAATTTCCCAGAACTGTAGCATATGAATGCCAAAAGCATTACTTAGGGTCCAAAGCCTTTCCTATAAGATGAATATACTTGACTATTTCTGATTTAAGAATCTCATTGTCAGAGTCAGGTTTGAATATGAAACATGTCCCAGTTACATTATTCTCTCATGGTATATCAGCAATAATTACTTGTTTGGAATGTTACTGAAATAATTTTTATGAAATTGTCTCATACCTGGTAGGATTCTGAAGGTGTGGATATCATGCTGGGTGTATGTGCTAATGGTCTGCTGATTTACAAAGACAGACTCCGGATCAACCGCTTTGCTTGGCCAAAAATTCTGAAGATTTCCTACAAGCGAACTAATTTCTACATCAAAGTCAGGCCAGCAGAAGTAAGCAGAACCTTTCTGTGTTGTTTCTTTTGTGAGATCATTTTTGTCCAGCAACAAGAAAACATCCTAATTTTTTCCACAGTTGTCCTCATAAGCTTATGATGGATTCAAGCAGAACTTGATTACTTTCTCGTCTTCAGATTCTAATGATTGTATTAAATACTTGTCTTGATTAGTAAAGGCAAACTAAGAAGAAAATCTATTTTCTTTTTTTAATAGAAGCTGTCTTGTTATTTTATGGGGTTTTTTACACAAAAAAGCTAGTTATATTGGCCATATTCTGACTGTGCAAACTTGCAGTCCCACGAGAGAGTCAGCTTCTCTTCCTCTTTGGGTGTAATTGTTCACTAAATGCCAGCACATCAAGTTTCTGGCTGTAACCAAAGACTTGAGTTGTCCTGTAGGATGTTATAACTGTTAGCGGCTGTGGAAGTAGTGAATTCAACTTTCTTCTCAGTTACTGCTAAAAGTTTCTGGGAGTTGCTGAAGAGTGTGTGTTTACATTTTGAACACTTTGTAACTGGAAATTTAACAAACACCCCAAAATGTCAAATACTGTAATGCTTTTTTAGATTATATTGTAAAATGTTTAAGGTGGCTTTCACTGGGTGAATAAATAAAATGAGATGTCCAAACACCAATTTTAGAATACTGACATTGTAGTTAAGTAAGTTTTCAAATGCAGGTGTATTATTCTTGCATTCACTGATGCTGTGCATACATGAAATATTTTTGCTAAGAAACCAACATATAGTGAAACAGATCATACAAGCTTAACACTGCAGTATGGATTTCAGACTTTAATTAAATCCAAGTGCAGTGTGAAGCACAACCTGCAGTACAATTGCTTCAGGCAATTTATCCATCATGACATAGCCCACCAAGTATAATTCTTTTAAAAGGCTGGACATTCTGCTATTTTTAAAATATTTTTTTAAAAATCCTATGAAGTCTTATCGCAGGAGTATTACAGCTTGATACAGTAATGAACTATCTGAACTTTACCTATTAATTAATAGCCAGTTTAAGGAAATGGATTAATTTATTTGTGGATTCTTTCTAGCTGGAACAGTTTGAGAGCACTATTGGGTTCAAACTGCCAAACCATCGGGCTGCTAAAAGGTTATGGAAGGTTTGTGTGGAACACCATACTTTCTTCAGGTAAGAGGTAATTCTCTCCTTCCCCCACTTTTCAAGGTGTGCTCATATATGTCTTTTAAAGGATAGGAGGGAAGTAAAGATGATTTGCCCCTTCTTAGCCCTGTGCAATAACACCTCTTAGACAGAAGATACCTGACAATCATTGACCCCAAATTACCAATTCTTAAAGTCTCAAGTACAATTAACTGCTTTATCAAAACTTTCAGAGTGCTAAGAGGATGGAATTAAACAAGTGGTCATGCAGCACTGGAAGTATGCAAGAACTGTCTGGTATGAATCCTGTGCCATGTGGTCTAGGACGCCCATGCTTGTGCAGGCAGGTTGGACCAGATGACCCACTGTGGTTGCTTCCAACCTGACCCATTCTGTGATTTGTGATAAGATTTCCTGAGAGACTAACTTTTTAGAATGACCGTCTAGAAAGCCGCTATACATCTTCACATGAAGCACTTAGGCCTTGACAGTAATCTTCATTCAATTAACTTGAACATTGTGCGGAGTGTAAATGCTTCTAACTGAATTTGTCCTTATTTATAAACTGGGCTGAGTTCACAAATGTTCTTCAAAGAACAGAGAATCACTTTAAACATAGACTACTTGTTTATGTAATAATCCATAACCTCCTCTGTGTTTTTTCTCCAGCAACTGAAGAACATAGAATTCTGAATTAGTTATTGAAACTATGATCTATTTGTAAATGAGCACCTTAACAATAGGCCACAGAGTCGTTCATCTGTCTACTTCCTCCACGGAAAAGGATTTTGAAAAATTCATTGTTTGATTTTTATAATAACATACATTCTATGAGCGAGTGCATGAGCCCCATGTAGCCTAGGAGTCACAGATTTAGGCTGAATCTCCTACAAACTGGCATTGAATCTGAGTTCCTTGCCTCTAAGCACAGTAACTAGGATGTGTAAACACTAAGGTTTCTTCTTCAGTAGCCTGTTCGTTTTAAAAAAACAAAAACTATTGTGCTTTAAGGTAGATGCAATCCTGATCCTGAATATACTTGCTAGACAGAGAACTTCAGAGAACTTGGGGACCGGGAGACCCAAGCAGATGATTACTGGAATTGTCTCATTGGATGATTTTCAGTTTTCAGATTTTTCATTAAATGTAGCATGTTCTTGAATGCAAAGGTAGAATTTATGCTGAGATTGGCAAATCTCAGATAAATCAGTCTCCAAATGCTTAATTTAGAAGCACTTCTTTTTAAAATCCTGTACAGAGATTTTTTTTTTTCATGTTGATAGAATTCATTTATTAACACAGTCCAATATCCTATTCTTGAAAATTTGAAGTATGTTTTGGCTGGTGGTGTGTATTACCACAAATAGCACGCAATTCTGTGCACAGTGAAAAGTTTATTCATACTCTTCAAATAACTTATGCAGTGATTTGCTTTGTTGGTAAGCTGTATTTCCTAGTTTTATAGTAATAAAATAGACCTGAATAAGGAAAAGGCAAATCTTATGGAAGTCAAAAATCCTAAACTGACAACCACTATTTGCAAGTCTTAAAGCTTTCAGGAGCATTAAAAGGTATGAGATAATCCTGGTATAGAAATTCTGATATAATAAAAAAAATTGGATTTTATTCTGATCAGAAGTGGCTTTGCCTAACCAGGAATGACATTATAACAAGAATTATGTAACAAATACTTGAACCATTCTGTAAATCTATATACCCCACTGATGTCATCAGACAAAATCCTCAGAATCTCTCATCCTGATTTAAAAACAGTAAAATAAAGCCAGCTCTATTTTCCTTCAAAGATAAAAACCAGAAAGCAATTGCTGCAGTACAAGAGACATTCAGAGCGTGTGTAAAGCTTGTGTATGATGCCGCAGTAAATTGTATGCAGTCTAGATGTATATTTTTAGCTTCCAAATCTCTTCACATGCCCCATATAACGTGGTAAGATTCCTTGTGTTATCTTATGTAATGCTTCAGTTTGTCTCAAATAATCACATTAAGATCCATTTTCTTATAATGTATAGGAAATTCAGCCAGTAATGAAGTTATTTATAAACATTGTAATGAACTGTATTGAAAATGACAACCAAAGGGCATTCTATTCACTTGTTATCAGCTCAGATTTAGAGGATTCCAGTACCATTTTCAAAGAGCAGCAATCTACTTTAAAAATACAGTCAGACTATATATCTACATTAAAATTTTGAGGTAAGCTTAGTTGGCAACTCTGGATCTTACCAATGCCTGCAGAAACCTGCTTATATTTCCAGTTCATGATGTTTTATTTGAAATTTTCATGATTTTTTCAGCGCCTCCCCAGAAAAGTGGTAAAAGCATAGTTTTCAGTTCTTTTATAATTAAGCCTGTAATACAAAAATCCATTCAAATGACCTTAATCAGGAAGTAATTAGTTCTCTTGTTTTTTCCACGTTAAAAGATTAAAAGTTTATCTCAGCAGGGTGGAAGATAAAAATGGCAGTTAATGCTGCAGCCTTGCCAAAACTGGAAAATCAAAAACAGAAGGGACCTTGGAAAAAGCCTTTTAGCCTTTTTCCTCTTCGTACATAATGCACTCTCTCTTGGAAATAATGGGGAGAAAGACTGTTTCATAGACGCAATGAAAGTGAAGCTCCAGATACTTGCAATTTTATTACATAAGGGGCCTTAGTGCAGAAGGGTGGTTTAGTCTGTCTTGATTTGTTTTCTTTATAAATGTTGGAACAGATTAAGTTTCAAGTGCATGTATATGCGTTTTAGGCATGGGGGATTGGATCCCTCTGGCTAGTGCCATGATAAAGCCATAAAAATCCAGGTTTTTTAAAATACCTCCAGGGACAGTGATTCCACCACCTCCCTGGGCAGCCCATTCCAATGCCCAGCCACTCTTTCTGTGAAGAAAACAGAATCCCTCAGAGCAAATACTGCCACATTGGTAATGGACCTTCTGACAATGACTCCAACACTTATGGTACAAACATACGTACCCAGCATTACCAGTATATGTAACTGACTCTTTTTCACCTTTTTCACAATATGCTTCTTCTCCCCACTCCTTATATCTAGCGAACATCAATCTATTTAAATTTATACATGACATTGTAAAGAAACTAGAGTCTGAATGTTGACCATTAAACTTGTTGCTCTTGGGTAACAACTCTCCAGCCACCTCAGTCTTTTTTCACTTGATACTCCCTTCTAAACAGCTTTGAGACACCTTTCCCTAACTTTGAGGAACAGCAGCCACCGTATTGGTACCTCAGAATATATAGGACAGGCAGTGGAAGTGGAATTTATAGTTTTTATTATATGTAACATTTTAAGGAGAAATCTGAGAGGTATTCTACATGGACCTATAATGACTTCAGCTTTCTACAAAAAATAAAATTTAACCAAGATAGCACCAAGGTGTCCCAGATGCTTAGTCATACAGTGGGAAAATATGATGGTTATCAGCATTACTTCAACTCCAACTGCAAACAGTAAATAACATGCATTGTTTTAGAAGGTCTTTGCAGAGCTTACAGTAAAATCCTTCCTTGGAGAGCACAAATTATGCGCTCTGAACTGAAGTACAATAAGGAGTTTCAAATTACCTCATTAAATACCTAAAATAAAGCCTTTTAAACTGACTTTCCTCATATTTACTTTTTAGACTTGTATCACCAGAACAGCCTCCAAAAGCGAAGTTTCTGACCTTGGGTTCCAAGTTCCGCTACAGCGGCCGTACGCAGGCGCAGACACGACAGGCCAGCAACCTCATAGACAGACCAGCTCCGTACTTCGAACGCACTTCCAGCAAACGTGTTTCCAGAAGCCTTGATGGAGGTATGAAATCCGACTTATGAAATTCAACAGTGTTGTGATCACATTATGTGTTGTCACTCTGGTCTGACCAACATTCAGAAGTGTTAATATAATAGATGGCCAAAAGGTCATTGACAAATTTATGAATTTCAGTTTCTAAAGCCACTTAAGGTACTTCTCAGTGTTAGGTGACCTAAACAGTAAGTTCAGTCACTGCCTAAATGGTATGGCACTGCTGTGAATGTATGGATAATTCTATATTGGGTACATAGAATCTGTACATAGAAACTAGTCATATGTTTTTTAAGGGATAGGCACACACTATAGGCTCTTAATAGAATTGTTTGGTCAGTGGCATCTTTTGGGATCTGGGTTGGCCTGAGTGTGTCTAAACAGAAAAGGCTGAACAAGTTGTTTCTTACAGTTTTCTATAATTTTGTTCAATATATTGCTATTCTAGTATATTTATTCAGTACTTCAGTGTTTAGTTAAAAATTTTTATGTTGACTGAATAGCTAATTTTTTTTTTCGTTATTACTGATGCTGTGTCTTTTTGAGCAGAAATACTTTCTGGTTTCCTTTACTGGAAACAGGCATTCTTTCCAAAGACAGGTATTGCAGCACTATGTGTGAGAGATGTAAAACACATGCCTTACTCAAAATCACTTCTGCAATAATATAGAAATAGAATAATAGAAAAACACTTCAGCAAAATAACATGAAGCTTGACTTAGATTCAGGCATGCACAACCTCACTGGAATAAAAGTGAGCCATGACAGTGATGAGAGTTTAGCTACAATTGAGCTGTCAGCTTTCAACTTTCTTATTTTCTTAAAAAATCTTTTACTTAGAAGAGTTCTACTTCTGCAAATATTCATTATTCTATACTGTGACAAATGAACAAACTGTGACACTTGCTTGGGAAACCTACTTTACGTTCTGAGAACTGAAGTGAAAATATGAGGCAAAAGTGCTTACACGCTGGTATAGCAAGTGACGACTACTTCTGACAACTAAAAAAAAAAATCACCACATCAGTGTTACTGAGACTGGTTTTGTTCCTCTTCTTCTTTTGGTTAGAAACAATTTGAATTCTTCACAACTCTCAGAGGTTGTATAATCAAGCCTCTGTGGCATACCTTGTGCATCATCTATAGAATACAGGCATGCATGCATGTGTGTTCAAGCCCTAACTTTCACTCTTACAGAAGCATCAGGGTCAAAATTTTGAGCATGATGAAACCTTGTTCTGAAAGCAGCTTTGCACGAAAGGATCTGGGGACTCCTGTGAAACAGGTTGAACACAAGTGAACATTAGAGTACCCTTAGAGCAAAGAAGGCCGACTTTATCCTGGGCTGTATTAGCAAGAGCATAGCTGGCACATCAGAAGAAATTATTGTTCCTCACTCTTCAGTACTTTCTGAAGACCATGCCTGAAATACTGTGTTCATCTTTGGGCTCCACAGTATTAGATGGGCAGTGACATATTACAACGAGCCCAGTAAAGACCACCACTTTGGCCAGAGGGCTGGGGTCTCTAGTGATGTATGAGGAGAGGCTGAGGGAACTGCGGTCCTTCAGCTTTAAAAGGAGAAGGCTGTAATGAGGTATTGCTGTCTACAGCTACTGACAGGGAACCTATAGAAAAAACAGAGCCATGTGTTTCTCAGAGGTGCCTGGTGATAAGGCAGTGGGGTGTGCCTGGAAGCTGAGACCCAGCAAATTTCAGTTACAAAATTTTAAACAAATTTTTCCTTGTTTAAACAGACCTTAAGGTGCTTAAAACTCAACTGGACAAGCCCTTGAGCAACCTGGTCTAATTTGACCTTCTCTGAGCAAGGGTTTGGACTAGCTGACTTCTGGATGTTCCTTCCAACCAAAGTTACTCTGTGACTTGTCAAAACTTTCTTGCGGAACTTGACGGATGTATACTCAAGAAATGCTCTATTTGCCACCCAAGAAGTGATCAGAAGTCATAGAGGCCCCCCAAAAGCCTTACATCCCAAATGCCACATTTCCCATTAGCTGGTCCTGGCTTCTTAGCATCTTAAGGGAGTCTCTGGTGTGAAAGAGGATATCCCTCAAAGGTACTCCAAGAAACACCTCTTCCTCTCAACTTTCTGCACCTTGGCTTTGTAAAGCAAAGGCATACAGTGGTATTACAGAACATTACTAAATTAATTAAGTTTGTTTCAAAGCTGTGTTTATTAAAATTTCTTCATTTAATGAATTCTCTTCTGTTTCATTACTACTATTTTGATTAAGCAAGTCATCACAATTTACAAAAAGAGCCATCCTGCTCATTAATCCTGTTATGCTGAATCAAGTAAGAGGAAAAATATTTAAGGCCTTTCACTCTCTCGTGCTTTGACTACATTCAAGTATACATACTTAGTATTTCCCCCTTCTATTTTTTGCAAGCTTATAGGGAGGAAAGTTCTCACTTTCACTGAGCTGTTTGTGCAGTTTTGCTAAGGTTCCAGTGAAAAATACTGTGACAATTCTATGCATAGCTATTTCTAGACTGCATTAAAGTAGTCCTCTCAAATGGTGAATTTCCACAAAATACTCTTTCATATTTCTCTCTTCTTTGTTTTTAATGGTGATTTACACAGCCAAAAGAACAATAACTTCAATTTATCTTCCAAGACTAATGAAGAAGTTGATAAATACTTGTCTGATACTGTGAGGGTTTTTTCCCTACGTAATAAGTGCAAGGTTTATGACAAGGGTACATTGCTGTTCATATCAGTGCGATGGGAACTACAGATTTTTTGTAAAGCCAAGAAGCTGAAAATGAGTGTTATCACTCAGTAACTAGCCTGTATTGATCATTGCTGATATCATCATAAAATGCTTTTTGTAAGACAATTTAAAACCAAAATGTTTCAGCCTACCCAAATTAAACACAATTATTTTGTTTTCTAATAGCTCCCATGGGTATTTCAGACCAAAGTCTTCTAAGAGACTTCTCTGCTACTGGAGGGCAGGCTGCTGGAGATAAAATCATTGATCTTGAAGCTGCTGGTCAGGCCAAGTTAAAAGAAGGTGGCAAAGAAGATGAAAGCCCACTCAAAACTCCACAATTAGAATTGACTCAGGATGGAAAGGTATGTCTGACTTTCACACCTAAATTATTTGTTCATGTGGTGTGTGTCCACATATGGTTATTTAGTGCTTATCTGTTCTGAGTATCATACAGAACATTATATTAAAATATTAAAGGAAAATTGTCAAGTGTTTTCTGTGCGTTTAACTTCTTGTAAGTGTATGTAAGGAAAAGAGAATACAAACTTCTATATGGTACTGACCTAGAGTTTCCTTTATTGCTATAATTGTAATTTAAATTCTCAGTAAGCTTGCATGACTTCTTGAAAAAGTTTCAATGGGTATATCATGTTTTATTCACTTCCTTAGTTTGTTTAGACTTAAAATGTTAATATACCACGGTTGTGTACATTCTGCAAAGTTGGGTATATTATGATTGAGTTTAATTATCATAGGTAACAATTTGTTTTAGTAGCCATTGTGGAATTATTTCATCCTTTAAAAATTTGCATGTTGACTAAGGTACAGATTTCTGTGAAAAGTGTGATCTGTTCCTGTTGCAACCATTTGCTTGTCTTGTTTGTTTGAGCTACTGGGGAAATAGGTAAAAAAAATTAATTTATATTTTGGATGATTTGATGTAAAAATTTCCTCACAGAGTGCCAGCTAAAATCTGCTGTCTTTTCTCTTCAGAGATAATTTCTATTTCAGCAATTCTCTAGAACTTAGTTTAATATTTAATGAGTAATTTTATCCTCAAACATTTTTGCAAGTTAGCTACCCATTTTATTTTTAGTGAGACTGCTGAGCTTCTCTGTGCAGCTCATATGTTCCCACTGCATTCAAGTGGAGGAAGAGAACAAATACCACAGTTTCATTTTTTTATGTTTGCTGGCAAGTTGAAGTAATTTTGATTTAGATGAGAAAAAAGGCACGCACAGTTTCTTTATTGGAGAAAAATGGTAAAATAAATTACTATATTTTACTAAGCCTTTGGGCTCGGTAAAATGGTGATAGGCCATTGTTTTCAAAGTGGTGTGTCTTTCAATATTTTAACCAAAACAGTGGTGGAGGGGGAGGTAGTGTTTCGGGAAGTTGTTCCAGGAAGCTGTTCAGTAAGGTTTTGCTCCACATACTTATTCTGAGAACAGCTTTTTTCCCCTCCTGGTGCAGATGCTTCTTTTCCTTTCTATCTCTCCTTAAGTCTTAGAGAAAACAGTTACAAACCCAAGAATCAAAGTGCCAGCTTGTCTTTTGTGTATTGCACTGTCCTCTGACCTTTCTGCCAAAGCTTTGAATGTCTGTCTGCTTCCATCTGTTTTAAGTGACTATTACAGTTCAAAAGTGCATAGTTCTTTACAGCCTGAGAACAAAACATTCGTAATGGGCTCCTTTCATAATCCACAGAAGTAAACAAGTTGGCTGCTTGTAAAACACAACGGGATTTTTATTTCTATTGCATTAGTAAAGCTATCCCTTCTTCTAAGTAAAAGTTTTCACTAACTAATAATTTCTCTTTTTTCCCCCTCTTCATGTGCCTTCAAACTTGCATTTTTGTTGTGCTTTCATTTTCCACTGTGCACAGAATTCTTTTCTTCAGCTCACTCACATACACCCATCATCACTGCCTATCCGTTCTGTGTCATCCCATCTCACAAACTTGTCACCTGTCTGCGAGATGGACATGCTTTCAGATATTTCAGAGGAAGATCCCTTTGAAGAGCCCCTCCTTACCATTCCAGACATTTCAGAGTGCAATTCCGTGGAACAAACATCAGATCATAATAAAACTAGACCAGCTTCACCAAGTAATACCTTTGAATCTGTGAGACCCCTAGCTAGTCTAGTCTCCCCTGCTGTTGAGGGAAGAATCCATACAAATGACTACAAAAGCACTGAGTTGTGCGTCTCATTCAGCTTCTTCAGATGCCTTTCTTTTAGTTTCCTTTCGCTGCTTGATGAGGATGGCTACATTACTTTTCCTAGCCTTCCTGATGTTTGCATTTCCTTCCTCCCACCTGGCCTTCAGCACTATATTCCTATTACCTCTCCTTCCTTCATCCCCTCTTTTCTCCTTATCTTTGTCCTGCTTCTGTCTGCTTTCCAGTCTATTCCTTTTTCACTCACATTTTCCCTTCCTCTCGCTCTGTCCCTCTGCTACCTGGAGCCTAAGGTGACTTCCTTTAGTAGCTCTAATGGCAATGACCTGAATGACAAAGCAGAGGAAGAGGAGGTGTGTAATTTTGCTGCTTAAATGTTGACACTTGCACATTGCATCTATGCTTGTTCTCACGAGGCTTGCTCAGTTTTGCACACTTCCTAGTTTAGAGATGCCTGTAAATATATATTTAAATACACAAATGCACATGTGTATATCTGTATCTTTTTAGCATTTCTCATTTGTGAAAAATTGCCATTGTGATATTTTTAGTCAATAGATAGCTCATGGTTTTTCTGCCTAATTTCCTACAGCATGCATAATTTCATTGAATTCCACAGATACTGAGCTGCAGGTGGACTTGCATTGTAAATCAAAATGTTAACGAGCACATAAATCTGAAAGTGCTCTGTGTAACAATGGATATGTTATTTGATATTATTTGCAAGTTCTGTTTGCACTGTCAACTGGTTTTAAGATGCGTGTCTCCTGCATGCATTGACTGGAATGCACATCTCTGAAGCTCTGTTTAGATCTGGAAAATGAAATTCCTAAAAGCTGAATTCAGAAAACTGTGAATATTTTAAAATCAGTGTTTTGTTATTCCAGATTTCAGATGTTTCAGCTCTTCAAGGGTGTGTGCAAAGTTGAGTCTGTCCAAGGCACTTCTTTTTTTTTTTATTTACATGGTTTGGTTAATCTCTAGCAGCAGTTGAGACTGATTTCATTCATTAGCTGGAATTGCAGGTTGTGTCAGACTGCATCACTGAAGTCTGAACAATCTTTGGAATACACTGCTAAAATTGCTATACAGAAGCCTCAGTCGCACTAGTATGTTGCTCTGATCACCTAGAGTGGCTGACAAAATGCTTCCTTTCCTTACTTCTGCTGCACATGTTACAGCAATACCACTAGAAAAAGGTCTTTTATTTTGACAGTCAAAGAAAATATTAAATCAATTATTATAGAATCAAAAAGGAGGATCATCTGTTTAATGTTACATTTAACAAAGTTTGCTAAACCAATCTACATATTAAAGAGATCCTAAATGTGACATTATTATACCAGTCTAAGTGTAAATTAATGAAAAACATGACTTTAAAGATTTTTCAATTGTTCTATAGCCTAATTCAATCCATAATTTGTAACATACTTACAGAAAATAGAACCCCAGGTAAATCAGAAATTAATAAAAATGCAGTATGTACCAGATCATATGTGCATTCACACAGAATCCGAAATGCAACAGTATGAGCAGTAAATCCCTCTTCAAGTTTATGCATTTGAACAGTGACTTCTAAATGCATCTTTTTCTAAGACTACCAGTTGATATTTGTACTTGTGGAAAGATAACTGGGAAGTGGTTTGCTTTTTAAGGAACGGTGTTCCTTAAGGCATTCAGAGTACTTGGAGATAAGATACGAAGATTAGGTATTACTTCCAACAGAATGCATTGCACTTAAGAATGAATATATTCACGTAAAAAGGGGGTTTTGTGTGTGTGCAAATAGCTCATCCAAAGACAACAACATTCCTAAAATTTAAGATAGTTTGTAAATGCAGTGTTTAAATGTTTGACTTGAACCCTACTCTCTTCCCCAAAAGAACTCCTGGATTAGATTCCATTTTCCATCAACTTACTGCAGAATTTAAGTTGTTTACCATAGAAATTATGCATATCATTTTTCGTCATTACTCATTCTTAAATTTTCACCTGGGAAACAATAAAAAGTACAGCAAGAAAGGGACACAGTGTGAAATTTCCATTTCTCATGCCACTTATGCCAAAAATTACTTCAGCCATTCTACAACAATGTAGGTGCAAGAAGACCCAAGTTGCTTAATTTCGACATCTGGGGCCGAAAGAGTAAAGGTCTGTAAAATCCAGCACGCTTTGCAGCATTTACAAAGAGGTGAAGCCTCTGTGTTAGTCTGTAAGCGAATGTTAACACGTCATTTTCTTGATAATTTGTCCTGCGCTCACATAGGTGGAATATGAAGAGGAGGAAGCACAGCAGAAGGTGCTTGATTGTTCTTCTACAATTGAACCAGGCTGTGGCTGCCTGCCTTGTTAGCACCGTGAATTTCCTTTTGGTTTTGTCTGAATTGTGCCTTTTCACCTTACCATTTTATTTCCTTTATTTATCTAACTGTCTGATTGTAAGGGTCCTTTTTTTATTTACTTGCTGGTCCATTTTATGTTCTTTTTGTTTTTTGTTTTTTTGTCTTTTTTTTTTTTGTTTATGTGGCTCAATTTTACAGATCAGTTCCTTGAGAGTAGACGGGGAAAATATTTATGTCAGACATAGCAATTTAATGTTGGAGGTTTGTATATAATACAAAAAATACTCTCCATTTTCATGGGCTGCCAGGCTGCATGGGATGGGAGGTCACTTGCAGGCTGTTATGGTCACAGTGCATGAAGTGCATGGGGGAAACCAGCTTGGAAATGTTGCATGTTATTCTAGCTTCTGAGTTTAAATAAAAAAGAAACAAATGCAAAAAAACCACAACCAACCCTCAGCTTGAACATTGAATGTAAATTTGTGTATTTTTGCTAAATGTTTTCAAGGTGGCAACTGGGAATAATAGCCCTATTTAGATAAGCAAACACAAGAGTGCAATTCATAATTCTAAATGGATTTTTGTAGATTGCACCTCAGTGTTTGAATCTTCTGTTGAGCAGTGTTTCTAGCTTTTGCCAGTTTAATCAACCTTCATCAAATGCATTAGCTGAATAAATGGAGTTAGGGGCAAGCAGCAGAAGTATAGAAAACTAATTCTGATTCTGACATTGGTTTTAGGAACACTGAGAAATTATGCAAGGAGCATTCAAAGAGAATGTTTGGATATCTTCTGAAATATTTGCTTTATTTTTTCCTTTTCAAATAGAAGTCAATTTCATGTCTTGAAGTTTGGTTTTCATTGAAGATGAGCAATAGTAAAGAATTTTGAACAGTATATTCCTGTGTAGTGCTTTGTCATTGAAGTAGAGATTTTTATAATAAGAATTTTCATATAGATTGCTAATCTCAATTGTTTTGTCAGAGCCTGTCTGCAGTTATAATCAGTATCATTCAATTTGTGGTTAATAACTTAAGCTAATAACTGAAGATGTTTTAGAAAATCTTAGTGCTGTCTTTAGTTTATTCATCCAGATGGGGCTATAAATAATTCCCTTTGTCACAAAACCTGTTTTTTAAAAAATCATTGATTTTTGTCCAGTTAAAAGGAGATGTGTGGATTACAGTAACCCAACTAATGTTTTATGGCTTTCTGCAGCTTTTGATCACTATTGAAACTTTGCTTGTGTATAACTTACTAAAGCACTGAAAGTGTGCATTGCATAACTGCTTTGATCAAGTCCAAGAAATGTGCCTTGTGTCAGGCCAAGACAGGTCTTAAAATAATGACATGATTGTTACAAGCTTCAGTTGTATAATAGAATGCCTTTGGCATAAGATTTTACTTCACTGAGGAAATACAAACTTTAGGGGGACATATTTAATGTTTCATTTGTTAGTCCAGGATGAAAAGTGGTCCTGTGACAGTACAAACCTACTGAGTTGCCAGAGGGGGGAGAGGTTCAAATGTTCAAACTGTATGCAGGCTTATCCACAGGGTTAGGAAATAAACCAAACTCTTACTGAGGCTGAACATGCAAGAAGTTAGAAACTACTGAGTTTGGGGGTTGGATTTTTCATTATTTAATATGACGTTTCTTTGCATTGTGAACACTGATAATAAAAATCCTAACCTAAATGGTAAATTTCAGAACACTATGCTAAAAAGTATGCAAAATCTTTGTAAAAAATCTGGATTCTTTATCTACATTATTATTTCTGATGACATTCTTTTGACAAATCTTCCTTAATTATGCCTGCATTGATAATATTTCATTTTAATCTTCAGTCTTTTAGTTCTTTACTAAATATGGGTCTGAGGCTTAAACTTGAATATAACTACAGAATCCTGCTGAAAAAATATTTTTGTTTAGAGTGTGCAAAAGCAACATGGGTTTTTCCTTGAGACCTGGAATGCTGGAAGGGAGGACAAATCATGAAAGCAGGGTAAAAACTGCTTTTCCCACCAAAGCCCTGATACTGTTTTTAGAAGACAATGAATTTCCAAGAAAGCTAAACATATATATTTTTGCCTGGTTACTAGAGCAGTTACATTTTGGCATAGCTCCTAAACCTTGCCTCTGCCCTGTAGCTGGTAAGAAGTGAAAGAATACCTTGTTTTTTGATTCAAGGTGCTGTAGTTTGGCCTCAATGGGTCATCAAAAAATCTGATTTGATATTCATGCTGTGGTGTCCCCTTTGGCACTGGTCTATGGAGGTGCAATTTAAGAGATCATTTTTTTGGTACTAGCATGCACTAAAACTATTCCTACTTGTGTCTGTCTGCTGTCAGGTTCTTAAATGTAGAATGGGCAGGTAACAGGTTTTAAGTCTTTAAATATGATTCTTCCAGTAAGTTTAAGCCTACATGAGAGGCACAATGAGTTGTCCCTCTGAAGCTAAGCTGGTGTTAGCTGTGTGCATATTTAGTCGTGTAGCATTGTGTTCACTTTGAGCTTGTAATATCAAGAAAGATGCATTTTTGTGCTCCTTGAGTTAAACTATTCTTTCTTACAGCTCCCCTCAGTTATGTCAGCTGTGCAGTATCCTGAAACATTTGCTTCTGTGCTTATAAATTTTAGGTGAAAGCAAACATCTCCTGGAAATTATTATTTCAGAGGGCTAGTAGTTTCATGTTTTGGGTGAAAGTGGCCCTCTGCTAAATAACCATGTACAGCATTCTTTTCCTTTGCTTTAAAATAAGGAAGAAACCGTGTATGAGTAGACCTTCACTACAAAAACAAAACCCAAGAAGCTTGGTCCCTTATAGCCTTAACCTTTTTTTATTTTGAGGCACTCCAAAGAAGGTCACCTTTTCAGACACAAGGCACTTTCCTTGGTTTGGTTGCTTCTGTTTGTTTGTTTTTTTTTTTTCCAGTTAAGTTTGCTTTTGTTGTCGTGTTTTGTCCTACTTTGTTTTATGTTGCGGGTTGCTAGGACCTGGATAAGACCCAGGACGACTTACTGAAACACCAGGCTAGCATTAGTGAGCTCAAGCGCAATTTCATGGAATCCACACCCGAACCACGCCCAAATGAGTGGGAAAAGCGGCGTATCACACCTCTGTCCCTACAGACACAAGGGGTATGTCACTGCACACACCTGTCCGCATGCCTTTCCATACGACCCTGCATGTACTACAGCAAATGCAGTTTGTCCTTTAGGTTAACACTTGATTTGTCTGATGTAATGTTTGTTTATACTAAGTATATATTAACTTTTTTACCACTTACTATTGGACCTGACTTTAAATAGTGTGTGGAATTTTATTTTTCTATATGAACAACTAGATTAGAAGAAAATGGAAGTGATGGCAGTATTTTCCTGTATGTTAAGGACATCTTAAATTTCACTCTGATTTACACAGATTGATGGAGAGAACTTTTCAGTGACAGTTGAACTTTTTCTTCCTTTTCCCTATCTTTATCTCTTCATAGGCAGCTTGTGCATAAATACACACACAGTCTATGTTTTGTTTCATAAGGATTTTGTGATTAGTGAATTTACAGTGTTGACTTCAGGACACATTTAATGTAGTTGTTAAAATTTACCTGTCTTAGTCTGTAAAATGAATTTATCTACTTTTTCTCTATACTGCTCCTTTCTGACTGAACCTTGAAACAGCAGTATGGGAAACAGTTTTCTACAAATATCATCCTGAATGGCTGTAGCAAGAAAGCTACCCAAATTTCTCATGCTGTTGTGAAACTTCTAGTTTTATTGGGTTATTAGCTGCTTCTTTCATACAGTAGATGAGTAAATCAGTCTTTTAAAGCAATCAGTTTGTTGTGTTGTTGTCCTTGTCTATCACCATGATTCCCACCCTTCCTTCCTTAAACGTATTGTTGTCCTATCCCCGTAAATTCTTAAGCATTCTTTTCAGTCCACGGAAAGGTGAGCTTTCAATTAAGCAGGCCTGGTGCTACAAAAGTATTTTTGATAATAGGAGATTATTTCAGTAAGATATGTAAGTGATCTGAACTGTGAGTATGTGCATACAGAGAGCTCAGCAACTGACTATGCATCACTTCCTTATTTTGTTAATTTATGGTTACTGCCAAGAAATTCCTCAAATTTCTGAGTAGTACCTTAATATTTCTAAGCATAGCGGTATATGCACATGTACAAATGTTGGTCATATTTTAAATATTCATGACACAGTGGTTCATTTAATAGCTATGAATATATTTTTGGTTGAAACAGACATTTATCTAAAAGTGTAACTTATTTTTATTATGTAGTTGTGTGTATTTTCTGTGTTGATTTCTTTGTATTGAAGTTGAGGCCCCAGCAAGTTGTTTTATATCTGGTGGTTTGGGGTTTTTTTTCTCATGTTTTTGTAGTATGTTCTGTCACTTCCAGATGATTTGGTTTTATGTTTATGTATAGTGTATGTCTGTCTCATTGCTTGTTGATTTACACTGGTTTTATAAAAATGAAAACCAAATAGAAAAAAGGAGACCACATTTTCCAAGTGAAAACACCTCCTGGGAAGGAGAAACAATGGATTGCAATGCCATGGATTGCTGGAGCAAAACCAGAGGAAACCGATAAGGTGGCTGCCCTGAAACCTGCTGCTTTTTCGCTGTATCTGCTGTGGGCTAGCTTGGTCGCTTGGGCACTTCTTTCTTTTTCTTTTTTTTTTTCCTTTTTTCCCTTGATGGAAATAACTTTTTAAAGCCAAAACTGAAAGGAGAATGTTGAGTTGTAAACCAGGATCTCTGTGTGTGTATGTGTATAGATACATATGTGAATGCTAGCAACATTTTGCTTAAACATCAGACTAACCATGAAGTTCTGAATGGCCACTATTTGAAAAGAAAACCATTTTTTCACTGAAAAATTACTGTATTTGATGTGACTAGGATGACAGCAAAGCATGTATTTTCATTCTATATGGAAATAACTGCTTGTCGTTATTAGACACTTCATACAAGAACTTTTTGCTTTGTGTGTTCACTATGTAATCATTATTCAAATCATTAATGCTGTCCAACTTTGTTTCAAAGGCAACCTGTTTGGAGTGCCTCTGCACTTCTGTACCTCTCTTTTCATTCAGCAAAAGAGGGAAGTTTTGTCCCTGATACGCTGGTTTAACATCTGTGCAACAAAAAGCACTCTATAACCAGTGGGTCTAGTAGCAGTGTGATAGTGATGCTGAGTTGCAATTGTGATGTTGCTCCTTTACATCACTTTTGGTCTGTTAGGTTAATGTGAAGCTGGCAATCCTATTTCACTGACATATATAAGTATAATGTTTGGGAAACTGTATTTCCATCCTGAATTATTTGTTGATGAATGCCTGTTGATCCTTGCCCGTCCTTTAGGATAGCTGGATAATAGAGAGAATAAAGCAGGGATACCACTGCTAATATACTTTCTTTTCTTCCTTCTTTTCCTTCAGCAAAAATGCTTGCAAATAAGTAATTTCCTGTGTATTAGAAATGTTATTTTGGGTACATCTCATTTGTGCCACTATACTTCTAGATCACCATGCTCTTGCAAGTGCACAGCATCTGTGACTTAATTAAACATAAATTATGACACATTTATATATATGTCAATGCATGGAATATTTCTATTTTATGGATACCCACAATATTTTTTTTCTTTAATCCATCTCCCACAGCTTGTAAACAGTATTTCATGTTAGAGTGTATGACTGTGTACCAGAAGGAATTTAAACACAGGCTGATACAAAATTGATTAATTCTAGCTATACATTTAATCCTTTTTTTACTAAATGCTCCAGGGAACAGGGGTTACACAATCAAACAAATTGTGTGACTGGGGTTTTCCTTTCAAAAGACTGGAAGACCCACAAATTTGAAGGTGGGAAAATGCAAAAAGATAGGTGGTATGTGCCTCTCTTTAACTGTATATATAAGGGGGAGCACAGGCATAGAGTGAGAAGCACACAGTCTGACCACATACCACATAAAGACTGAGTACAGTGAAAGGAGGATCATGAACATTTTTGTCTTTTGATGTAATCTGTTATAAGATGAATGTTCCTTGGGTGTAGTAAACTAGGGAAAGAAAGTAGGGGTAGGAAACACATTGCCCCGATGGATATTCAGTGTTGCATGAAGGCAGATTTAATAACTTACATTACTATTAGCTTTTCTTAGCCACCACTGAAATAAACTTTGAATTTTATTGTAGGGAAAAAACCCAAGTGAAGGGTTCTTTTTGTTTTTCCTTCTCTGTTCTTCTGCATGCCATATGTATTGTAGTGTATGTACATGGTGTAACCTCTGTCAATTCATATTCTACATCACTGCTCACATGGTGAGTCCCCACAGCTGCAGTTGTGTGCATGGCACCTTGGCTTTCCTCTGGCATCTGCTTCTGGCATGATTGTCTATAATGCCTTTCAGGAGGGCTGAAATGTATCTCATGGAATGTTGTCAACATCTGCGTTATGTCCATGTTACGTATTTGTACGTTGTTGGCTTTTTATTTTAACTGCTTTTACTTCTAACTTCTTACCAGAGCTCATAGAAGGAAATCTGGAATAAAGAATTGTAGCCTTTTCACAGGCTTGTACCCACATGACCTTTCAAAGTTTGTTTAACCATACAGATTTATAGCCCTACAGAAAATAGACCAGACTATGAGCACAACTTACACTCTAAAGCAGTGTAACCTTTTATATATGTTTGAGAAAAACAAGTTTTCCCAGTAAAATGGGAAAGGCTTTTTGAAATCAGTTTTAATCGACATGAATATACTTGGGATATTTAAGTATTTTAAAACATATATATAACATTATTATAAAGAAGTATTTAAACATATCAGCACTGTGGGTATGTATTCTAAGCAAATGTGTCTGATAGCCCTGGAGCTCTGATCTAGCTGGGCATTAGATGTCAAAAATTGACTTTTAAAAGGAAAAAAAAAATCCAATAGTAAATACGGAGTTACCAACTGTGTAAACTATGCTGTTCGAGAAATCCGTGTAAATGTCGATGTGTAAATGTCGATGTGTAAATGTCGATGTGTTCAGTTCCCACGGTGTGTTTGCATGGTGTAGGCGCAGCCCCAGCGCACGGCTGTGCTGTGTCCCCTCTGTCCGTGTCCCCCTGCTCCTGCTCAGCCCTTGCCTTTGTCACGTCTCTCTCTTGCCAAACCATTCCCTTGTAGGTGGCTGCCGCTCCGTCCGCCGCTGTCTAATTGTTCCCTTTCCCTTCTCTGACCCGTCTAGAGCCTGGAAGAGGAGATAACCTCCATTTTGTTTAGTAAGGAGCGCTTCGGCGCCGGCACCAGCGGGCCCTTCGCCGCCGCCAGCCCGGGGCCAGCAGAGGGCGCTGCGGGGGAGCAGAC
>VZRN01000256.1:2634366-2674860 GCA_013397935.1 Dasyornis broadbenti
AGACGGCCGCGGCCGCGCCGGCCCAGGTGCTGCTCGGGCGCGGGGCCGGGGCAGGGACGGGGCCGGGCTGCGGGCGGCTGCTCCCGGGCGTCCCGGCCCGCCTTAGGGCGGCGTGCCTGCCTCTGGGCTCAGCTCTGCAGCGCGCCACAGCACAGGGAGGAACTGCTGCTTGCTTAGCTTGTGCTCCGTAGGTGCTAAGGCTGGGTAAACAGCAATGAAGCTAGAATTAAGTCACAGATGGTGTGTTGATTTTTGTATTCGTTTGAGCTCTTAATTTTGCTGCAAACTGTTCACTAAAAATACTTTTGATTAGAGCTGCCACCTAATGCATCATTTACTGTGGGCTCTTCGATAGCCAGCATTATTTTGTTACGGAACAAATACTAATATAGCTGCTTTAATAGCATCCTTTTCGCTCCAAACTGCATTCTAATACCATCTTCTTGGTAGCTATGTATTACTACCCTAAACAGTCTTCTTCTCGTTTTCTGTTAAGTTTCATAAAGTTACAGACCAAAGACAACTAACAAAACCCTATGATAAAGCCTTTTTTACTTTTAATTAAGGCAAACTAGTAGTAGAACATTATTTTTTCAGTTTACTTTTGTTTAATATTATTTATCTTTAATTCCTGATTTTAACTGAGAGAAGTAACCACCTTGGTAGCATCACTGGCTAGTTCATTCATCCTTTTATTTTCAGGCTTTCATAATTCAATTCTTATGCCAATAATAATTTCCATAACTACTGCCTACTTTTGATAATTTTTTTCATGGAGTGTAAGGAAACTAGCATCTTGCAGTTACTACGTAGCATCTGTGTAGTATCATGTGTATACATTCTTAAAAGCTTGCTTGCAGGATGTTGCACTATTGAAAAGGGTTATGCATTGATTTTTGTCCCTGATTGCTTTTTATTTCACAGAGACACGCTTCCAGAGCAGAAGGGCCTTGTACTGGAGTCAGCGATGCTGATAAGGTTCTACAGATTTTTTTTCCATGGCTAAATTTGGCTCTAACTCTTCCAATCCATCTTCATTCTTTCCTTCCCTCTTTTTTCAGTTAACCATCACAGCTATCTTTTGTCTTCCATATGACATGAACCAGCCATCAGCTAATTTTATTTTCATCATTTTAATTTATTCATATACTCTACTTTTGTTTTTTCCTCATCCATGTTTTTTGTGCAGAGTTCACATGAGACTCTGGACATAGTGGAGGAGAAGAAGCAGGCAGAGTTTGGGATAGAAGAAACACTAGTCGTAGACGAAACCAACAAAGGGAAAATGCAAGTTGCCACTGATGCTGGGGAAACATGTAAGGTGGAGCACCTGTCAAAAAAGGACTCTTCATCATTGCCATCAGATAGTAGCAGCAGCAGTAGTAGTGAGAGTGAGGATGAAGAGGTGGGAGAATACCAGCCACATCATAGGTCAATTGAGGAAGTCATCAGGGAAGAACAGGAAGAAGAGGAAGACATGAAAAGGAAAGAACATGAAGAAAAAATGCAGCATGTGGAAGCCACACCAGAAGGCAGTAAACTAAATGTACCAGTTGAGCACACGCAAGTTAAAGCTGAAGATTTGGTCCAGAAAAATACAGTTATTGTAGCTACAGAGGAGAAGAATTTGTCAGAGCAAATTAAGCAAGATTTAGGTGAAGAAAAAGAGGAGGAACAGCTCAAACTCAATGGAGATGTGTCTCATGTTGACATTGATGTTGCACCACAATTAATTTGTTGTTCTGAGGTAAATGGTAGAACAGTATGACAACTAGATTAAGCAGAGGTATTTCTTGGGGTGAAAATATACCTGCCTTTCTTCTTCTCCTATTCCTCCACATCTTCTGGCATCCAACAAGATTCAGATCATTTGGAAGGGGAAACCATTGATGAGCAGTGAAATTCTGTCTCCTTCAGTTATGGTTTCTGACGTTTTGCTAGAACTGAGTGAAAATCACCAGTAAAGGCAAACCTTCCGAAGACTGAGATCTCTCCTTTTTTTTTTTTAAATCTCCTCCTTATTTTATATGCACATACATAATGTGTATTTATTATTTACATGTTTCAAATGTTTTAAGTCTTGTCTTGTCTATTTGTCAACTGTTTTTGACAAGTCCATGACATGTAATTGTGATTGGAAAACTATTGCAAATTGAAATTAGAAAGCACCCGTCACAAATTTTTGTTCCTTTCCCCCCCCATAATTACTCACTGCTTTTCTTGGCTTTTTTTTCTCCTTAAGTAAAACACTGTGGATTTGTGTGGATAGAATATGTATGGCTAGAAATTGTATAGGTAAGAGCATTGCACTGTTAAGTGGCGAGGCTCACATCACAGTGTTTCTGTGAAGTCTTCTAGTGCAGTTCTGGTGCTTAGGAAACATGCATGGGTTCCTGTCTCACCCAGTTGTTTTAAGCCAAACAAGGGTAAAGAGTTCATTACTGGGCAAATGATAAAGAAGCAGAAAGGGGAAAAAAGTGAAATGCAGGCGTGTATGTCTTTGTAAATTTGTCAGGATCTTCTGCTGAGTTTTTCAACAATTCAGTGGGTTTTTTGTAGTTTTCTACTTTCTTGTTCTTGTAATGGTGGCAAGTTTTTTTTCTCTAGTTCTAAACCCAAACAACTCATTCTTTTGTTGTCTTTTCCATACTCAGCTGTTGTGATTAATGACATGAAAGAATTAGTTTATTAGACGTAAAATTTGAAAGCACCCACACTTCCTAAAAATATAGATAGTTTGGAAGAAGGGGAGAAGGGCCGCTGTGTGTGCAAGTGTGAAAGGGTTTCGGGGTTTTTTCCTGGGATTTTACCCCATGTGTATCCAAAATCAATATAAGATAGCAACTGATGCATCTAGAGGAATATCAAAAGGCTTTAGTTCTTAAATCTAATGAAAATCTGCTCCAATAAGATAAGTAATGAATTCATTAGTTTACAGACCCCAGGTTAATTGCTTTGTTTGTGATATTGCAGAGAACACCACTAGTTAACTCTAAATTGGGGAAGTGGCTTTTTATGATTGCTGTTCAAAAGAAGTCATTGACTTACGGAATTATTGCTTTAAATTTAGACTGCTTAAAATCCAGTTTTCAAAAGATTTTCTTTTCCAGAAGTAGTACATATTAAAAAGTTAAACTTTGTCGGAATTTCTAGTCCTGATTTGCTGACTTGAGGCGTGATAGGTGTTTTCCCAGATTAGTTCTAATACGATGTTCATCTGTCTGAGCTAGCTATCAATTTCTTTATACAAACTAAGATTTTTACTTTTTTTTGTAGTGGTGCTTTTACACATTTTCAATATATGTGGTGCAGCTTTGTTTTAGCAGTTGCTCTTTGATATGTACTGTTGGCTGAAACATTGAACTTTGACAAGGTTATTAGGAGATTAAATTTTCCTACAATGTTATTGATGTACTAGAGGGCTGATGTATTAATCTTCATTTCATTTTGCTTATTTATTGCATGCTTTTTGTATGGGAAGTCAGTCAAATACTTATCTTACTGTTATGCTTTTCTTGAGCTTTTGGTTGTGTTTTCTTGGTCCACTTTACAAACCTTCTTTTGTCATTTGAATTGACTGTTTATTTCTTGCATCACAGCCTCCAGTAGTGAAAACAGAGATGGTAACCATTTCAGATGCCACACAGAGAACTGAAATCTCCACTAAAGAAATTCCAATTGTTCAAACAGAAACTAAAACTATCACATATGAATCTTCACAGGTATAGTGACTGGTTTGCTATATTGTTTTCAATCTTATTTTTATTCCAGTTAAGTAGATCAAAATAGATAATGTCCAAAAATGCTTTTCAAAAGCATATACTTCTTTTCTAGCTGGTAAGAATATTACTTTGGCTGTGAATTAGGTAAGTGAAATGTTATAAAACCATATTACTTTAGAAGTTCTAATTTACTATATAAAGATTTAGTTGTTGTTTGCAAAAGTATAAGTCACCTTGATCCAGTTTTGGAAACTTGATTAAAATATCTCATTGCTCCTGAAAGGAACATGTAACTGTGATCATGAATTTTCCACAGGAATGAGCCATAATAATAGCCTTACATGACTCTGTAAACTTGGATGGCTTTTATTTAGATTGCAGTTCTAGCTGAATTAAAGAATGTGTTTAATAAGAGCACTAGCCTTTTCTCCTCTGGGAACGGAGTTTTTTAAATGCCAGAATACACAAATACAATTTTTTTTTTTCTTATAGCTTGATGGCAATGCTGTTGGTGATACCGGTGTGCTGGTGAGTGCACAGACAATTACATCAGAGTCCATTTCTACTACCACAACTACACACATCACAAAGGTAAAATATATCTAATGTCGTTCTTAATTAAAAAAGACACCAGACCCTCAAAACACAATTTTTCATGAAGTTTCTTGTGTATCTGCTAATTCATTGAGAAAAAGTAACTTGAAATGGAAGGAATTTGTTCCAGGTGCGTATGAGAGGTAATCTTTCTGTACACAGATTTTGAAGACAGAAGCCCTAATGAATAAGCAGGAGTGTCTGGGAACAGGACAGGGAAAGGTGGAAAACTATGATTAGTGGGTTCTTAGTGGTTCATATAGGTCTTATTTTCAGTATTTGACAAGTAAGTATGTAACTAAATTTTTACAGTTTCAGTCCTGTCATCTCTCACTGGTATACTGCAGAACCTTTGCTAATGTAACTAATGCAACTTGTTAAGTTCAGATGTCAAATAATCTTGCTTCTTGGAAGGAACAACTAAAGCAAATGGTTTCAGTCTTGTCTTCTACTGAAAAATTACTGGGATTACCCTGATGCAGCAGATCCTTACCTTTTTTTAATTGATGCTAAACAGTCAGGAACAAGATTTTTTTAATTTTTAAGCTAACTTTGTATTTTATATCCCAAACTGTTCATTACTGGTAAAGGAACCTGCCAAAATAGTTTTAACATTCTAATGGTGTTCTTAACAGAGTCATCTTGGCTGTTCTCTAATATGGTCAGTGTATCTTAAGTAGTAGTTTATTTTTTTCTCATGCACAGGCTGATTTAAAAGGCAAAGAATGTTATTTGTCTGAGAATTTTTTTGTAAGCTAAAGTGTTTTAATAGCTTTTTAGTCATAGTCTTTTAGAATAAGAAGTGAAGGAAAAAAAGCACAAAAGTGTTCAGCAGTGTGAAATATGTTGAAAATATCTGATGAAGGTCTTTGAATGGCAGAACTGAAAACCAGATAATCTTTGTATTTAATGGCATAGGATTATGACTGAGGAAAGGCCCATGGTAGGTGGGTTGAAATCAAACAAAAGACTCCTGGAATTTCCATGTTGCCAGATTCATATGGTGGAAGAAGCTGCAATTACAGTTTGTGAAACATGGGCTCCAGTAACAGAAGTAATTCTCTATTGCTTGATTTTTATCAAGTCTAGCAATTTCTAGAAGACCAACTGTGTAGCTGTAAAAGGAAAGGATGATTTAGCACTGAACACATTTACTACTAATTGCAGTTCAGACACAGAAATCTATTTGCTTCAGTACCACAGAAGGGAATGCTTTGTGGAAATATGGAGTAATTACAGGGATGTGTTCTTGGGTTTGTTTTTTTTTTTCTGCTGTCTGTAGATGGTAAAAGGTGGAGTATCAGAAACAAGAATTGAGAAGCGCATTGTCATTACTGGAGATGCAGATATTGACCATGATGAGGTGAGTATGCAAACCTAACAGTTAAAGTGTGAGTTTTATACTCTGGTGCGATTTAGATGATGTTTCATAAATCTGAAGTAAGAGAAAAGTAGAGAAATTGTATAAAAGGGTATAGAAAGACCCCGAGACTGTTAATTGTGGCACAGTTATTAAGCAGTCCTGTTTTGCAAATAAGAAGTCTTTTGAATATACATGAAAGAAAAACAGCATTTGTAAATTTGCATCATAGATCATGTGAATGGATTTTTACTATCTTTAAAGGGATTACTCTTTTTGGAAGAGACCCATTTTATTTAGTGCAGCTTTTGCATTGGGAGGAAAAGCATTACTGAAATAATCTTATTTTGATATGCTAATCTGGATAGATGGGAGTCTCTACTGCACTGTGTTAGCAACATCTGAATACAGCACTCATTTAGATTGAAAGCTTAAAAATACATTAAAATATTAACTGCTCAATTTAAAAATTAGGTTTTGGCCAGTATTTGAAGAATTATGTGTAACAAGAGTAATTGTTATCTGCTGAAATTGTATATACCTTTCATCTCCATCAGTACTAAAGCAGTATTTTACGATGTCTTAGAAACTAAGGTTAAAATCACTTCTACATGCCCAGTTATTAAAGCTGAATTTGAGCAGTACACAGGAAAATAATCGAGAAAACTCAATTATCTGGTCTGTGTAGTGATGATTACACAAGGTTTTTTTTTAATCTAAGAAACTATAGTAACAAAGGCAATCAACAGTCCTTGGATAATACAAATGGAAAAGCCTGCCTTGCAGTGAATCCAATTCTAACTCCATGAAGTCTTCACAAATCAGCATAACAGAGTATAAGTTAACTTATGAATTGTAATATATTGAGAGTTCTCAGGGAATTTATTTTCACGTTTGGATTTGCATCCAGAAAGTGTCTTTTGACAAGCTGAACCTCTTCTTGAAACTCATAATTAAATGACAGGGCTGTTTAGCATCAGTTGTGGATGGCTTTTGTTTGCCTTGACACATGTTCAGTGCACTTCAGATGTCTGGAAAGGTCACAAAATAACTGTAGTATACCAGACAATTCTCAAAGCCCTTCTTTAATTTGAGATAAGGGAATAATGAAGTGAAAAATGAAATTATGAAAAAGGAAGTTCAAAATACAGTTTTAATCACTGAAGTTTAAAAGAGCACTGAGCAGCTTTTAAGAGATGTAAGAAATATCTACCACTTTTTCTTAAGTGAATATGGAGTTTCTTAAATGCCCAAAGTGGAAGTTTTTTATTTTGTCTTTTAGCTCCCTATGTCACTAAAACAGTTTTCAGTAGGAAAATAATATTTTGGAGTTTCAGAATACCAATATTTGTATTACTTATTGTAATTTAACAGTTAGAGACTTAGGGCTTTTTCATTGTTTATGGTTTGATTGTAAACAAACAGCAAACATCAGTATTATACCAATGCACATCATGTGTCCTGTACACATTCCCTTAAAAGGATTTCAAATTCAGTATCACATTATAGTTAGGGTGCCTCATGTTGGTGCTTTCAGTCTCTCTTCAGAGTTAGTTATTTCTTCTCTCAATACCTGTAGTTACCTCAGGAAGTAGTCACTTTTCTAAATTAAGATATACCATTTTGTTGCATTATATTTTTCTTGCTCCTTCTAGTATTTTTGGGGTTTTTTAGTTGAGTTTGATACTAAGGTGAACAGATGAACTGTTGCTTCTGAATGCTTTCCCATGTCATCTGGTTTTTTTTATGTTAGGTTCCAGCAGTAATACAGCTCACTGAAATAAGATGTGTTGATGAGGCAAGAAAGAGAAGGTCCCAGGTGCTATTTCACCTGTGATGGTTCAAAGGGTGGTCTTGTGGTTGACTGTGATGTAGAATAAAATAATACATTTCAGTTGGATGGGACCTTCAATGATCATCTAATCCAACTGGGTATATTGGTACACCTCTTAAGATGATAAAATTTCTCAAAATGGGGAGGAGGGATTATAAGAAACTGAATAATACTTATATTTACACTTCCCTGAATTAAACTAGAGAAATTTCTCTAAAACTAGTGCAAGGAGAAAAATAAGATTCTTATGCTGAGAAAGGAATTTCTGTTGTGATCCCATTTCAGGGTTTCAGTGCCATACTTAGCATATATTCCAAAGTATCTTTCTCTTTTGTTCAGGGAACTGAAGGGCACTCTTATTTTTCTGTACTGTCTTGTATTCTTGTTAAGGCATTATTTGGTAGATCTTTTACAGAAGTTTAAAACCATCTGCAATATAAGAACAGTTGTTTGTCCTGAGATGAGCTAGAAGGTTATCTTACAACTTTATGGTTATTTGTTACCTTCTGGAAATCTTGGTAAATTTTTAGCATTGGTGGGTTTTTTGGTTTTTTTTCCTTTTGTTTGGGTTTTGTTTTGGGAGTTGGTTTGGTTTTTTTTTTTTTTTTACCCTTGATCCCTCTCAAGTTCAGGAATTTACAGTTCTGAAAAATTAAAACCAAGTTTTCCAAAGCTACTCTCACACTCTCTGGCCCTCCATGAATATCCTTTTGGTGTTGTTAAGTTCCGTATTTCACATACATTTGTAGGCCCTGGCACAGGCAATCAAAGAAGCCAAAGAACAGCACCCTGACATGTCTGTGACAAGAGTGGTAGTGCACAAAGAAACTGAACTTGCTGAGGAAGATGAAGACTAAAATCAAAAATGCCCTCAAGCAAATACTTAAGGTAAGCTTATGTATATGATTAACATAGGAAAACATAGCATCAGTTTTCTGTTGCATTCATGTCTTTCAGCTGAAAAATATGGGGCATCTTTAAGACAGGCATTCACAAAAGGGTGAGTTGAGATAGGTGCTAATAGAATACTATTAGTATAAGAATTTTGATCTTGGTTCTAATCTGACATTTATTTCAGTTGCAAATGTTCCTATATATGTCTTCCTGTTTTGTCACAGTACTCTTATGGCATTTTCTACAATGTTTGGTCAAGTTGTTATAGTTTATACTGAAGTAAGTTTGGGCTATTTCTGCAAAACATGAAGGGCCTGTCACACTTTTCTGTTTACCTGCACCAATAATAGTTGTTGCCTTACATTGTGCTTGTTTCATGGGAAGACTGTGTCGTTTCCAGTAGTGAAAGGACACATTTGAGTTTAATCAGCTAATCCCTAATCCTAAACACACTGAAATTTTTGGTCTTTTATCATTTTCCTGGGCAAGAAACTAAATGCAATGGAAGCTCAAGTTTTAAAACCTTTTATCAGTTGAAAAAGCTATTTGAAGTAATGTTAGTTTATTAGGCCCTCCTTTCTAGGTAGAAAAAGAAAATAAAGGAAAAAAAAACACAATACAGCTCTGCTTCATGTGTTCAGTAGAAAGATCAGGATGAACAATGAATAAATCTACTCTTGCACTTGTTAGAGGCTAATGTCTTAAAGCTCAGTAACCATTTGGGAGTGTAAAGCCTCAGATTTCCTTTGCTTGCCATGCTGTTGGTATGAGACTCAAGCTTCAGATTTTTCAAACTTGGTGATTTTGTTAATGGTAGATTCAGATTCAAGAAAAAGATTTTGTGTGGAAGGGTTAAATATCAATGGGAGAGATTTATAAAGAAGTGAAGTTTAAAAACCAGTGTTTTATTCCTTCATTAGGAGACCTCTGATTTTTTTTACTGACTAGCCTCTGTATTTAGGTAGTAAAGCCACAATGTCATTGGCGCATCTCAAGAAGGAAAATTGTTTTAGTACTAATTGTTTTACTAGCTTTTATTATGCACTTTGTTCAGTGTTAATGTAGGGGGAGACAAGGTAAAAGAAATACATTTTGTATGTTTTAAAGAGATGAGAGTAGTCATGATTCTTATTTCCCATGTTCAGTGTTTTATACAGTGGTGGTTGTTGCCCATGGACGAGAGATTTCTATGTCCTGTGCAGGCAGGCATTCCCTTGGTATTGAACAAAATTCTTTACCCAAGGAAACTACCTGTTATAAATTTCAGCCTGCAGCTTTAGCAGATTTGAGCACAGTCATCAAGTGCCAGCAATATATGAAAAATGAGACACTTGACTTGATTCCAAATTTGGTGTAAGCTACTAGAGGGGAGGATGTTTTTCACATGATCTTGATAATTTGTCATGTTAAAAAGATCCATTTTATTCCTGTGCCTGAATTTCCTAAGAGCTGAAGGTTTAACTGTCGAGTATCACTTTTGGGATCCAGAAGAGAAAAGATTCAAATATCAGTTGAGAGGATATGAAGTGCATCTATTGAATGCTGTTCCATGGAGGATGACTGTTATCGAGGAATTGGACTCTTCCTGAGCTAGTCTGATCACAGATGCATATTTTCATCTGAAAGACATAGACTAAAGCCTTAGTTTATTTAATCTAACTACAAGTGTCTCTTTTCTTAACATCTGGATAGTGGTGGGGGTGCCTGTATGTGGCTGAGGAAGGGAAGAGCTAATATACATTGCCAGCTGTTGACATGGATATGTTCAGTTAAGAGACTGCCTGTGGTGGGGTATTGGGGTGAGAGTTTTTCTCATCTGCTGGCAGAATTGTTGGATCTCATCACTGAACACATGACTCTCCTGAGAGCTTGTCTGAGAGCATGGAGTACTGCATAGAGCAGCAATGTTGAATGCTGTGGAGAATACGAGGATAAGAATAGGATGCCTGCCCTCTGACTGCAGACTGGAAATTTATCCACCTTCTCTGTAAATGCAGTTCCAGTTGCCTCTCCTGACTTCATACAGATTGTTCTAGAACTACAATGTTAGTTTTGATCATGTGTGTTTAGACAGTATCTTCTTGACAGTTTTCCTCTGAGCTTCTCGGCATGTAAATTTACATCATTTTTCAGGATGTAAAACACAGTAGAGCTAAGTTTGAGCTGTCCCCAGAAAATTTCTTCAGATTTGATCAGATTGTGTTTGAAAAAGAAGCAAATAGTTTTGTTCATAAATGTGCAAACCAGAAGAAAACATGGATCATGTGCAGAAGTGCTAGGTCAACACTCACTTGGATATTAATGTTACAGCATTAATACTTACAAAAATTATTTTCACATTAGATAATGCTAGAAACTCTAAATAACAGTGGAGGTGGGGGTTGATTGTGAGGGATGGGGAAAAACACAAATCTCTGTTTCTTCATAGTACCTCTATTTCAGTGTTTGGTTGGATTTGTTTCATAGCTTTGCTTAGTGATGGTGAAAATGAGTATAACATGTGGGCTCCAGCTTTGTTTTGAAAGCACAGGAGAGGACAGGGAACTGTACTGAACTGTGAGATAGGGGGTTGTCAATGAGCCCCTACATCACATAAATGTTCTAGAAGGCTTGGAAAAATACACATTACTTTTGTGAGAGCTGTTTGCAGTAAGGAGAATGCCTGTGCTTTGGGTGGTTTTGCTAGTCCCTTGGTACACAGCAACATTAAACATGCACACTCAAACCACTCCTCACGTATTTTCAGCACTTTCATCGCCAGATCTAAGGTAGAAAGATACTCTGAGACAGCAGAACAGATGGTTTGGATTTGCAAGGTTTTACTGTTATATGTGCTACCATCACATTTTGCATTTATTATTAATCAGTGTGAATTTAAAGTCTTGGGAGCAGGGATTGCCTCTTCCCTTATTTGTGTGTAAAATGTGCCAGTTTCTTCATGCTACCTTAATCCAGAATCAGTGTTCAACTGGATCTATCCCATAGGAGTAATTACATTTTTCTAGAAGGACTGTGTCATGGGAGGAAAAAATTATCTCGACAAGTTTGCACCACGTTTCTACATTAGTGACCAGCTGCAAAGTTGATTTGGTTTCTTCATCAAATATTTAACTACTTCATAAAAATTTTATTCAGGGAAAAAAGCATTCAAAGAATTCCTTCCATTGTCTGAGGGTTCGTTTTTTTTGAATTTTGCAAACATATACATTTTGGAATGGTTATTTGCAAAGTACCAGAGTGTGTCAGATGTTCTTGTCTGAGTTTGCCAGTTGCTTTACAGGCTCATGGTCTGCAATGCTTATGAGAGGAAAAAAAGAGGACATTTCTCCATGCTACTTTTGTGTCAGACCTGGAGACTTGTTTGAGGGATGATGCCTTTCAGTTAAACTTTAGGGGAAAAAATTAGTCATCTAAATAAAAAGAAGCCACCTGAAGTGCCTTGAGTATCTGTCAAGAGCCCCTTGCTCTCCTGTGCTTAGGCAATGGAGTCATGCAAAGAATTTTGCATCGATGTTTCTGAGGTGATGAAAGCTCTGATGACCACAGCAGTATTCTTTGTATAGACTTGTTTTCTCTAATAAAAGATACTGCATTCTGATTCTGAGGGATTACTGAATTGAACAAGTACCTTCCATTTTTATTTATGCTCTAGGTTTTGGATTAAAATTTTCAATAAACTGTGCAAGTGGCTACAATTAAAACAACATTACAGTTTTGGGGAGGGGAAAAATACTCTAAAGCAAAATGAGTACTTGGAGACAAGTGTAGTACTGTTTGCCTAATGTTTGAAGGGGGCTTTAGTCAATACAATATTGTTTTTGTGAAATAACCTTCCCTTACTGTAACAAAAACCCAAAGAACCCTGCATAGAGAAAATTACTTTGATGTGACATTCACTTGGTATCTGTTACGAATGCTTATGTAACCTTGCACCTCATTTTTTTCTTCCAGAAATAAAAATGATACTGACCACGAAGAACTGTAATCATTCCAAGTCATCACTACTCCACTGAATCCACCAAGCCTAGCAATGATGACCAGATGTTCACGACTTAAATGCCAATACCAAACTCCATTTTAACATCTTTGGTCTATATTCCCTTACAATCTTTCTTGTTTATTTTTATAACCACTTCTTAACAATCTTAGAGAATTTTTTTTTAAATGAAGTTTTAGAGGGTATGATCTTCTTTTGCACAAATACTTGTATTTTTGAAACTGATTCTTAATTATATGAAAGTGAACAAAAGGCTGGAAAGCATTGTTCACTGGAGCAGATGGTAATTGTGCAGGAAAGAGGATCTTTACTAATTTAGATATAGTTTTTTTCAAATATTTCAAGTGAAATCTCTTACTGGAGTAATTTACAGATTTTTTTTTTCAGATCATTCAGGTAAATATATAATATCACATAACGAAGTTTTTTATAAAAATAAAACATTTGCTAAAATTTGAAAAAATATATTTCTTTGGATAAATTTTATACTGGTATCTCTGTAACTCTTTCTGTTCTAAGGTCCTCCTCTCTGTGGAGCAGAGATGGTGTGGCAATCTGTAGAGGAGAAGGAGTTGCAGACACATTTCTTCTGACTGAGCACTGTGTTCTTTTTGCACTTTGGTGCCAATGCTCAACTTTTTGCAGACTTTTTGCTGTCTGCAGCATTCCAGATAAGGAAAGAAGGAAGAACAAAATATCTTTCTCTTTTTCCAACAAGAGATGACCTAGGCAGCTTAAAACCGTAGTGCTTTTTTTTCTTACTGTGTCCCAATTTCAGTACTTCTATTATTTGAATACATGTGTAGAATGCTCGCTTGCTATTAAACCTCACTGTGTCTCCATGTTAGAACTGACATTTCTGTTACAGAGAAGGTATATGTTTCACATGCTTCCTTTAATGGTTAATGCAGGTTTTTAGGATACTGAATAAAAGGTGTAAGATGGACTCCATTCATAAAGTAATAAGAGAGTACCATCAGTTGAGACTGCCATGGCAAAAACCTGTTAATTATATTGGAGTTTATTTTTAATTTGTTCTTGCAGGGAGGTTGTTTGTTTGGGTTTTTTTTTTTTTTGCTGTTGACTCTGTGTATAGTTAAAATGCCAAATTAGATTTATAGTAGCTTGAAGTTGTATTAAGTGATATTTTGCTTTCTGTAATTCTGTTATAAAATAAAGTTGTTTATTCTCTGTATCACTTTTGGCACTCAGACATAAGCTTGGAGGATATTTAAAGGAAGCAGATTACTTCTGAGAACTGCAATTCTAGAGGTCACAGGACCTTAAAAAACAGGGATTAGTGCGAGTGGTCTGCAGGGCTGCCAGAAGAGTGACACGATTGCCTGGTACTTAAGTACCAGTGTTTTTCAAACATCTTCCAATAAACATCCTGATTTCTGTAGTTCAGAGAAGAAATCTTCAGCCGCCAAAACAGAGGAGATTTGAACATCACAGCGGAAGTTAAAATGCCCGTCAGTCTGCAAGTGGTTACACTGAGTTCATTGAGTTAGGATCTACTGTGATTTTCAGATAACAAACCGAATCATAAAACTTCTCACTGCATTCTTCTTCACTTCTGAGCAATGTATTTTTGGTGCTATTCTCAGTTTAGATAGCTGCCATCTGTCAACATGCTTGTGTAACAGAAGTTCTTGTTAGCTTTGGCACTGCATTTTGGATAACGTAAGACGACAGTAACAGAGATGTTAATTTCTGTACATATATAGTCATTCTCAATTGCATCCATATTACCTGGAAAATTAGCGGATAACAACAGTTTTACCTGCTTTCCTTCACACCGGAGATATTCTGCCTTTCAGAAAGGGGAAGAGAACCCCCTAACACTGCATGAGTAGGGAGGTTGTCAAAGAAATGGCAGATTCAGGATATGTAAGTGTAGGTCAAAATGGACACATATGCATTTATAAGGATGTCTTAGTGGATTTTTCCTACAAAAGTGTAAGAAAAAGCCATATAAGAATCTTTAAAGTATTTTTGATATGTTATAGTATGAGTTGCAAGTCTCATTTGATGGGAGGAAAGCGTATTACTTGAACTTACTGATTTGGATTGATCTGACTCATTAGAGTCTAGATCAATATTGGTTTAATTGCAATTGTATTTAATCCTTAAAACTGCAGATATAATATTGAAACAATATTATTTTCACTGAGATATTTCTTCAAATACTAATAGAACGTTTTGTCAGCAAAAAATTCATAGTATTTTCAGGTCAGCATAGCTTGTGCATAGCTGTCACTTGCATTAATTAAATGTACTAATTAAACAGTCATTGTCATGCAGAAAAACGTAAGCCCTAAGTGTGATCAGTCCTAAAAACAGTCAAGTTTTACAGATTCTGGTTGTATGTAATTATTCCAATGTTCTGGAATACAGTCCAATTCTGATGAATTTTCATTGTTACATTTTTATATATCTACAGCAAAAACTACAACATACAAAAAAGAAATTGTTCTCGAGGCACTTCGCAAGCCAGCTTTATAATACCTGGGCAATTTCAAATACAATTACAGGCCCATTTTTCACTAATTAATTCAGCTTAAATACTTAGAAAAGTGAGTCATATGGGTCTTACACAAGAAAATTTAATACATCTTCCTTTTTAATAATGATAAGAGTTCATAATAAATGTTGGACTTGTTCTACAGATTATTTCCTAGATAAATGTTTTGTAAAGGGCAAGCATGCAACTCCAATGAAAAACTTTTAAAACAAAAGATTTATTGCTTAAAGCAATGAGCACCTATGGTACAAAGTGCTTCTTGAAGTATTCTTCTATTTGACAATCAAACTGAATAACAACTTTTAGTTTGGCCACAGGAAACATCAAACAGATGGAATAAAATAAATACTGAACTGACTCCACTTCTAGAAGGTTTGAAACTTCTGATTTTCAGGCTGCTCAGTTGTTTGGGGGTTTCATACTGCACTTGAAAAGTAGGGAAGTAGTACAGATTACAAGCACTAGAACTGCTGTGATAATTCCTGTACTGCTAAAATATTCTGTTTGGTGTGAGGAAAATTCTACCAGTGTTTTTGGAGGTAAACCTATGTGAATGGCTGTACTGGGCCAGGCTAAGTGACTAACTCTCCCAGATCTCTGTCTCTGAGGCTATTGGTATTTGCCTTCAGGTGTGTGTAAGTATAATTACTATACTAGAAAGTAGTACTTTCCCAAATACTCTTTCCAGCTTTGATTTTCAAAGACCTGAGGGTCTATCAGTCTTTTGTACTTATCTGCCTCTGGATGTTTGGCTAATTGCTTTTAAAAAATTTCCTCTGGCAGGTATTTTAACTGTTCTGTGTGTCTTAAGGTAAAAAAGAACCAAAACCACTTTTTGTGTCTTTTGAACCTTCACCTGCTCTAGCTTCCTTGCTCAGCATCACTGCAGATATTGGAATAGACAACTAACAATCACTCTCTTCAGTTGTTCCCCAGCCAAAAGTGATTTCTCAATCCTTTATCATTTTGCCAGCTTTCTCTGTGCATTTCCAACTTAAGTGTTGAGACTTTAAATTCTGATCTGGGAATTGAAGGAGAAGCAGTCACAGGCAGGAAGGTGTTGAATGTGCTTACTGGATGTAGATGGAGTGGAGTCATAACTTCACATTATTGCTAGGGACAGGAAGAGAGGACTCCTCAGTGAGAGCACTAATTGAAGATAAGTTATTTCCTTGTAATTACTCTCTTCATATATATTTAGATAATGCTTGTATAATTTATCTTGACAAATATTTAGTTCAATGATATATACCTTAAATATATTTTTTTTCCTTTTGGAAGGACTTACGTAGGATACGATGATATGCTTCATGCTGATAGCATGAAAACATATTTCTTGACACTATTCAGTAATGGAACTGAAAACAACGAGGCCTGAGAATTTTCATTTCATGTTACTAAGTCGTGAATGTCAGATCCTCCTACATGTTAGCAGTTACAGCTCAGTAAGTGTATGTATATAGTATCCATACCACCATTTTACAGTAAAGTGCTGTTTAAGAGTGTTACCACTTCTTGACATTTCAGATCTCCCCATTATCAGACACACTGTGGAATTAACAAAATCAGTTTTCATTCTGTATTTTTACACATGGTCCTGGCCAATCTTTTCTTGGGCACTGAGAGAAGGAGTGTTTGGGATTGTGTATGTTACAATTCCTTCAGCATCTGATCAATATCCCAAATCACTGCTCTAAGAAGGCAGCATCCTTCTTAAAGAAAGTAAATTCTTTGCAGCAGCTGCCTCAACTTCTCTACAAAAGATTGTATTTGCAATTGCAAACAATTGTCTCTTCTCCTGTGCCTCTTCTGTGTTATTTGCATAGATGTAAACTAGTGTGATGAATTAGGTCTTTTTAAAATTGGGTAGTATTAAATAGGACAGGACTGTAAAGGTACTTGCTATTTAAATTCTCTTTTCTCCACAGGCTTTGATAAACTGCGCTGTTTTTTTAAACCTGTGGTCATGGCCTCATTAGTATTTCTATAAAATTATTCCAATGAGTTCTTAAAAGTCTATGAGAACTGAACCTGTACAAACCATGCACAATCTGGGACGAGACATTATCCACTCTGTTCTTGCAGGATGGGTAATGACAAACAGCTTTAATGAAAGGTAATTACAGACAGCAATCACTAGCAGACAGGAACAGTAAACTGAGGACAGTAATGATAGTTACTTCTCATTGCTCACCAGTTTGAGCTTAAACTTGAGTCAGGATCAGAGAAGCTAAAAGACAGTAGTACTTGCAAACAATTTGTGTTGCATTTTTGTGGGCCATCTGCCACAGCCAATCTGAGATGCACTAACATCTACAGCTAGGGGAGAGCAGGAGGGAAGATTTTTTTAAAAAAACTGTGTGTCGATTGATACACAAAAAAGGTAACTTCATGCTTATGCAGTTTTTTATTTGAAAAAGTCATCCATTTTTCCCTAAAGGAGAATAATAGCTGGTTTACAGAATACTGACTGAATCAATTCATGGTTTAAAAATTTGGCATTGTCAGTCAGTAGAGAGAAGTCCTTTTGTTTCCCATTGCTCTTTTATATTGCTTCCAAATTCTATGAAAAGGAAACTTTACAAAACCCACAATCTTCCCCAAAGTGTGCAACCTAATAAAAAAAGTCGGTTCCCCTTCAAAACCCTTTTCAATTTCCCAGATGTCAGTGCTTGATATGAACTTGTTATTTATGCATCTCAATTTAATAAGGCTGCCTGCCTTGTATGTGCTGGCTCAGCTCTCTCAGGAGCTTGTTACGTAGCTTTCTCCTTGGTAGGCCAGGGAAGGGCTGGTGAGCAGGGTGCTGTCTCTCCCCCCAAAATCCTGTGTCATACAAGGGAACCTTTGCAGGAGGTTTCTGGTCTCTGCTGAGCTGCACAAAGTGGCGCTTAGCACTTACAAGAACTCCTTGGGTGGCAGCAGCTCTTTCCGTCAGGACAGCACAGCACTAAACCTTCTCTCCAGTTTTGTTTTCCTCTGTGGTATTTATTTACAGCTGGTTATTGCTCAACCTGCAGCAATGAGTACTGGGTTTAAGCTTGCTTACTGAGATGTGAGGCTCCCTTAAATGTCCTTGAGTTCTTGTTTCTGTTCCCCTTGTGTCTGGATCTCCTGGGTTTCTTCCACTGGCCATGGTGATTCAGGAAGGCATTCCAGGGGTCTTCTCCCATGGCTATTTCATCATCAACTGAGAAATAATGCAAACAACACAAAAATTCTGTAAGAATATGCTGATTTCTTATGGTGAGTTTTTATAAAGAAAAAGAGCTGGCATATATTAAGAACTAATCTTATTAAGGTGAAGGTGTCTGAGAAGCGCACTGGTATTTACTTTGCCCATGCTCCTAGAAAAAAGTCTTCTGAGTGTGAGACTGCTGCTGCTATGCCCAGTGAAGCGCTAACACAGACTATTGACATTAGCAGAAATGCTCTATTTTCATTTGCCTCCACAGCTTTCAATCAGAGTAAAACCTTTAAACAACAGCAAAGAGTGTAGTTAGCTTATACTGGCAATTCCTGTTCTGCTTTACTGAGGCTGTGCTGTGAGCACCTCGACTTTGCTTAATCCTCCTGATGGTACAGACAGACCAAAAAAATGCTTGCTGCCCACGTAACTGGACATTTTCAGAACATGACAGTGCTGTTGAAAGCTTGGAGATTATTTGAAAAAGGATGGAGAAACAGAGAAAATTTTAAAAGTGAAAAAAAAACCATAAAACACTTATTGCTAATTGTTTAGGAGAAATGTGTTAGATGATTTAGTTTTATTTGTAAGGTATTTATATATTGATATACTTATGCAGAGCCTCTCTCTTGCTGCCCAGAGAAAAAATTAGTAAAGAAAAATTCTTTTTTTTTTCTTTTTTTTTCTTTTTTTATTCCTCAAAAAAAGCAATCTGAGGAAGTAGGGAGCTGAAACCTGCTGAATTTCTGATGTTCTGTAGGAGACATTTGAAGGAGTCTGTTCTCAAGCTTATCTGTGGCAGTTTCTCTCACCTGATGGTCTTAAACTGAAGCTGGCTCCGCTTGCCTGTACAAGGAGAGCTTCTCAGGATGTTTTGTGTAAATTGGCTGGAGGCCAAAACCGTAGGTCGGACTCTGACAGTCTCAGCTCAAGAAAAATATTATCTTGGAGACAGACCTGGGAATGCAATGCCTCCAGTACTGAATAGACAGGAATTCATCTCACATCCTCTTGAGAATCCCAGCCAGAACACCTGTGATCTACAAACTGAGTTTCTCCTTTCCTGAGGCATTGAAAAGCCAGATGATTCCCTTCAAGCATCCTTCTCAGTTGTGAGAGAAGCACAGCAGCAATATCCCTTTGGCAGATCAGTCTGCCAACTACTTCATTCACCTCTTTCTTACACCCTTGATTGCTAATCTCAGAAAATTTAGGAAACTGCTGCTTACTTAAACATATTACAAATCATTAAAATTTCTGTGCTTTAAGAGAAGCAGGACTTAACATCTGGTGCTGTAGATTATTTACAGACCTGCAGAAAGTGTAGCTAAGGAGGATATGAGTGCTGTGAAAAAAGGCAGGACAGTCTGTTTCAGCAGCTGCTCATGCATCACGAATGCAAAATGTCTGTGGGATTTTTTCAGATGGGTTCATCTTGCTTAATGAAAGTACTGTCTGAGCCTCAGCAAAATACCTGAACTGATGGGATCAGTAGCCCACCTGCTTTTCCTGACTTGCTTCATCCTAGCTGGAATAGAAAAATGGGAGCATCACCAGGTAACAGTAAGTTCAGTAGCAGCTCAGTATTATTTCATGGTAACTAATGTCTGACTTAAACATCTGAGCACAGAACTGAAAGGGAAAATCCCTGCTTTTATCTGAAGTCAAATGCAGTAATTTCACTAGCTTCCATTTCGATCACTTTCAAGAAAAAGCTTTCAGTACTTTCAGTGCTTCCTAGTCCCTCATAGATACTGAATTGCATGATGTTTTGGTATTGCCAACAACTGTTTTTTGGTTGTTGTTTTATTAGCATTTGAAAAAACATCAGCACGTTGCTGTAAGGATAATCTATAATCCAAGACTGGGCTGGGTTAGGCATGTGGAGCAGGCTTCCCTTGCTGATTAATTCAGAATCTGAAAGCACATCTTGAGCAGGAAATCTTCAAGTTTTAGCAGCCTGAAGGTAGCTTGAAGTGTGTGTTCATATGCAAACAAACACCCTTCCTCTGTTAAAATCTTGGATCTAAATGCCTGGAGATTTTACACAAAACAGGAACTTAGTCTATTTTACATTTCTGGCTACATTTGACCTTTCTTATGTTAAGTGGCCCTATTTTCAGGATAGAGCAAAATGTGAGTGCACAAATTACAGCATTTGGCCTGGCATCTAGTGAGATTTCTTTCCTAGCCTTGCACTGGTAGGTAAATCCTTCTCTTGTTGGGCTGATGCACCCCAGGCCAGCTCAGTGAGAGAACTCAGCTGATCTGCAGAGCCCTGGGGACAGGACTGACCTGCCTGCCCCAGCTAGGTCCCTGCTAGAGCTGAAACCTGTAGTGGGAGAGTTGTGAAACATTGTCCCAGGCAGGATTCTCACCAAGCTGTATCAAAAAGCATCTGAAGTTTACAGAGAAAGTCTAGGCTGTCCTCTTAGCTCTCCTGATACTCCACATGGAGAAAAGTTTCAAAAGACAGATAATTTGAGGAACAAGTTTAGCCCAGTGTCTGCAAGAGTGCTTTCAGAGGGCTGAATGAAAGAATGGTTGAGGCCTCTGATCTGAATATGCCCCAGGGCTGGCCTTGGCAGCTGGAACCCTAAAACAAGAGCATGTGTGAATCTGCTGCTGCAGCTGGGACCTAAACGTGGAGGGCTTGAAGATCATCCCATCAAGACTGGACAGTCTGGGGTAAAGGATTTTCCTTTCTAAAAGAAACTCCCTGCCTGCCACAAGTATAGCCCAGTTGAATTCTGTGAGCAGCCTCGATTCTCAGTATATGTTACAATCTCTGTGCATTCGCTTTGGGGTGGTTGTTTGTTTTGGTTTTACTCAGAAAATAGATTTTTGAAGTGAGTATAAGCTGATTTTAAAATAGAAAAGGCAACATGGCAAATGCGCATTTAGCTCCAAAGTAAAAGCAAATACATATTTTTGAAAGAGCACAGACATGTACTCAAAACCCAGTTACTTATGGGGTGTAACTGGTGCTACTTGTCTCACTGAAGACTCGCACAGTGTAAGCACAGAAGAAAATGATCTGTACTTTAACTGCCCTATTCTTTTTTTTTCATTCTCGTTGCCGTTCCTATAGTGTAAAACAGTAAAATCTTCTATAGTATGGTATATAAAACTTCAGAATTTAAAGTGAGGGGTTAATCCAAGTTCTAATCAAATACCTGTAGTGTTTTTCAAATAGAAAATGGTCTAAAATACAGTACAACTTCATAAAATTTTTTCTGAACATAGTTCTCTTCAGTTTAGTTAATGGTTGTCTGTTGAACGAGAAGATCTGTCTGCTTACCCAGTCTTTGTCCCAGAGTCCTGACTCACCTTCTTTTAGTTTGATCCTGAAGTAGGCAATTAGCAGCAGCAGGAGTAAAGTCACAGGCATAAAGATCCCAGCAAAGAGAACATAACCAGGCAGCTCCCTCACAAATACTGACAATACATAACCCGCAGTCATTTTCCTCTCTGGCAACAATGCCAAGCCAGATCCTTAAGGTCTCCAAGTTTGGACCTTATTCATCCTTCTTTCTTCCTTTTTTCCCTGATGGACATTTTGCCCTTTGCTCAGGCCATTATCTCTTTTTGGACTTTGTTTTGTTTGTGTAGGCCTGTGATCCCAGTAGTACTGGAGTTCACTCACAAAGTTACTCAACAACAAAGCTTAAAAGTATGTATTGAAGTAATGCAGGGCTTTGAAACCTTTGGATATGTTGGGCTGGGCAGGGCTTGGTATGTGAGGCTGCTGCTGCCTTTTGAGCAGTGTGGGTTCTGTCATCTGCTAACCCTGTACGGGCCATTCTGACTAATAAACACCCTCTTTCTAGATACAGTATTAATTTTAGAGTAGATTTCAAATGCTCACTCAGGGTGAGGACTCTGTTGTGTGTACCATGCCACACAGGCATATGTGTGGTCTCTACTCTGAAGAGTTCTCAGACCAAACCATTGAGGCAAGAAGCAAGTGACTGAGGTGATCCTGTACCAACAGCATTCTTTCCAAAGAGCAGCTGCAGAACAGTGGAACTCAGGAAGGTTTCTTTCTTAGTAAAGTTGAAAAGGTATGATTTTGGGGGGCCACATGTGCTAGAGAATTCAATAACCTTTTAAATATTCTAATTGTTTTTCCCATCTAGTTACCAGCTTATGGTAAAACTGTGCCTTGTGTGCATTGATCATCTTAATTTTTTTAAAGATGATTAGTTGTTTTATAGTCCTTCTCTACACCTTTATGTTTACAACCATATTGTGAGCTGTTCTGTCCAAGCATCCAGAAAGACTGTACAAGATTTGCTCGACTAATTGGGTAGGTGGGTGGGTAGGTGGGTAGGTAGGCTGGAACCAAGGGGAAATGCAGTAGATTTTTAGACTTTTGGGGGAAAGAGGGTAATTCTGTGTTCACCTTGTTTTCTTCACCAACTGTTTTCAAAAGGCAAACACCCTCATCCAAAAACTATTTGAAGTTTGTAATTTTTTTGAACTGTAAGATATTTGAGGTCCTCCCTTTTCGACAAGTGATGGAGAATATAATGTTGACAGGCAAATTACTTGTTTTGTTAATCACCTGCTATTGTAATTTATAAAAGAGCAAATGCAATGTGTCTTATTTCTTGCTTATACTTGTTCAGCATCAGATTCTAACCATTATATCTTATTCTGCCTTTTCCCACAAGATGTTTGACCTCATTCGTAAAGTGCTTTATGATCTACTGATGAAAAGCATGGATTAAAAGCCAGATGGTGAGGATATTAATATTATTATAGGCCCATCTGTTGCCAGATGATTCCTTCCTTGAATAGATACCTGTCAGCTGGGATCAATAAATTATTTTATTCTTCTAAATTTTTAATTTGTGCATGAAAAGTTAGTTCAGGGGTGTTTTTAGGCTATTGTGATTGTTATTGTTTCGGTTTGCAAAACAGTTGCAGTATTCGATGAATAGTCTTCTGGCATATTTTATAAATTCTTTCCTAACTGGTGTTCTTAAATAAAAATATCTTGAGTAATCAGAGAGCTCAGTCTTTGAGAATGAAGTCTGTGACTGAATTCCAAGCACTGTGACATTACAAAATGAGCTGGGAGATATTTTTCTTTGATACACCTATTATGGATTATAATGACATTTATAGGAGCTAAATACCTGCATACAAGGGCAAAACACTCACTTGGATTTTTAAATTGGTTTACTTTGTGTGCCTGTGATACAATTTCTTTCTGTCAAATGCAAGTCAGGGGAGTTGAAGTAAGTAGCTGGCTTGCTTGTCACACCTCACTCTGGTGGATTAGGCAACTGATGGAGGGAAATGGTTAATTTCTGCCCAGGAAGAATAACAAAATTTTCAACCGTCCACGTTTGTACAACCTCCCTGTGACATGGCAGGTGCCAGCTCGTGTCCCAGCAGTTACGTGAGGAACAAATCTTGGCTTGTGGCTGCTCAGTGTGGCAGACATGTAACGTGAGTTTCCATATTGAAGCAGGACAAATGCGGTGGAAACAAGGTTAAACACATTTTTACCAAGAAGGCAGTTCATTTCCTACCTGGCTTGTCTGGGATGGTTTGTGTAAAGCCGAGGGGAGCTCTGCTGCAGTGGCGTTTGGCAGCGTGGGGCTTCTGCCCCCCGGCAAGCCCCAGTCTGCAGCGGCAATGCCTCACATGTCATCTGCCTCAGCCAGAGGAAAACTGGGAAATGTGGGCCAGGCATGGATTAGTAACACAGGAACATATGGTTTCCTGGCTGATCTGTGAAGCTTGGGTGTGTTTGGGAAAATAGATGGATTCACAGTCTTTGTGAACTTGTCACCGACTTCTCACCAGCTGAAAAAATGGAACTGATTGCTTGTTACCCCTATGGCACTGCAGGGTGGGCCTGCCCAAAATTTGCTTTGCTTTCTGGTTAACAGAGATTTCAGCCATTTCAAAGTTTTCCTTTTGGCTTGAATCAGAAACTTAATTTCCTGTGAGAGGGAATTTAAGGAACATTAATTTTACGGCCAATAAAACTCTTATTTCAGCTGTGTCATTTTGATTATTTGCATGAAATATGAACACAAATGAATTAATTCAAACTTCAAATGACTTTCTATTTCCCAAACTTGCCAACTCACACGAGAAATTATGAACATCACACCTACCTTGTTGGAAGGAATTACTTTTACTGCTCATCTTCGTGTGTGTATGTGTTAAGGACACATTCTAACATACATTCTTGTTGAATATTTTCTTTCAATCACAGTTTCCAAAGGAAAGCATTCTCTTAAAATTTCGAGATGGTTTTACTAGGGGATATAAAAAGGCAAAGAATTGGTGCTGAGGGGAAAGAGTATGATGTGCCTGCAAAGACTGAACCACAATAAATTAAAAAAAACAACTGGTTACTGCAGGTGCTCAAGAGCCCTTTGGGCAGATGCCAAGATACTCACTTTCCATACAGGCAAATTGCCAACATGCACAGCATCTGACCTCGCAGAGCTGAGGCTGCACGTTGTTAGGGAAGACACTGTAGAAGTTGCTGTGAGACTGACGTTTTTAGTAAAAAATCAGTATTTCTGTCATTGTGGTGGAAAGAGAAAGAGAGGGAGTTTGCTCCTGGCTCAGTAAGGACAGAGCCTTCCAACACACACCAGTGGGTCAGAACTCCTGTTCCTCCCTGAGCTGGGGCTGGAACTGGCCCCATAGGGCTGGATATTCCCACAGGTGTCCCTAGCCCAGGACAGGTGTCGGTGAGCTGTGTTAAGGCTATTGGTGAGTTGGTAAGCTTCCACTGCTCAGAAGACGTATTTTGGATGAAAAAGAGCTTTAGTTCCCTGGTCTATCAAGACACAAGATTTCCTGAAATATATATTAATTTTATTCAATTTAAATGCTAAATGAGCATTTAAATCTCATCTTTATCGTGGATGTTCTGCTAGAACACCAAAATTATTTATTCTCCTTTCCAACAGAAATTCAATAAAGGTTATTAGATTGGGTAATTTGATATCTTTATTATTACAGGCAATTTCATTTCCTTCCATGTCCTTTGCAGAATCCAATAAATTGATTGAGGCTTGTTTTTTCAAAAAGCACTTAGCCTTTGTTTGAAGACATCAAGAGATGGAGAATCATCTGTCCCTTTCCATGCCCTGTTCAGGATGTAAAACACTCGCGTCATGTCTGGTTTAGAGCTCACTATGGTTCTGCTTTCAGCCGCTTGTTCCGCCTGCACCTTCCCCGGTGTGTCAGGGAATTTTGGGAGACCTGTTACTTTTTCCCCTGTGAAAGTACTTATGCCTTGCACTGTCATGTCTCAGTGTCTTTCCTGTTAAGCTACCTATGCTGGTCTTTTAATTCCATACAGCAGGAATTATGGGGGTTTTGCCCATCCTTGAAACTTCCTTGCAGGTTTTGTGTGCTTTGTATAATCCCGATGGTTGCAATCTCATAACAGTGTCGCCTGTAACACTCCTAGAGGTAAATTCATTTCTCTATTCCCACTTGCTAATTGGTTTTTCACTCATCAAGAGGGCTTGTGGGGCCTGATTGCTAGAGCATTCGAAGGCACTTGGATTACACACCTGCTCTAGGTCTCAGTCCTCTTCAGGATTGTGGTTGCCCAAAGCAGGTTTTGGAGATGACCTTTTGAGCTTGTTTCTAGATGGAAAATTGTTGTTTGGAAATGTTGTAATGACTTGTCTTATGATAAACTCAGCTTCTCACAAATGATCCAGATCACACAGCCTAAATGCTTATTACTTCTCCTTACTATTTAGCATCAAGCCTTTGATTATCTACACCTTTTAGAAGTGCTGATTTTATATCAATTTCTACCTGAGGTTTTTTTTTTCCTCTCCTGCTTTGGTGTTTTTCTACTTTGTTCCTTTTTTAATACAAGCATTTGTGTCTTCATGGGGTAAATTTCTTCAAGTTATCGATCCAGCTGAAAAGCTGCATAAGCTGTTTCTGGGCTTTGAGGGAAAGTATTAATGAGATTATTGTGAAACTGGATCCGTTTTCTGGTTGAGTTGGGAAATGGCTTTGCTGCTAAATACCTAACCACCCCCTCACCAGAAGCAGTGCAGTAGCTACCCTGTGGATATGACTTTAATATCCCTGCAGCAATTCCTATTTCATTACTTGTGTGCTCTATTGATATAGAAAAGTGATTACTTTTTAATGAGCACATCTTGTGCTATTAATTCAAGTGCCTTAGGACTTCTAGGTGTATTGAAGCTGTGGTTGACTTTATCAAACAGACTTGTAATCTCCTTAACAAAGTAACGTCTATTTTGCATAAACCATGCTAAGTAGCTTATTTATATTCTGATTTTCTATCTCTTTGAACAATCTTTGCATTCTTCCTGGCTTGCATTTAGTTTTCCTACCTATAACTAGGCCAGATAATTTGAGCGTTGGCATGAAAATAATGGGTTTCTAGGCTTCTCAATAATAAGCTTAAGATTTATGAAAAATTAGCTGAAGTGAAAAAAACACCAAAACCTTCTTGGCTGACTTCTAGGCCTCTTTCAGGCTTCTTGATTTTCAAAGTTCAGTACAGGTTATTTAAATTTCAGCTTTGTAGTTTATCACCTGTACAGGTGAATATTAATCTATCTGTGCACAAACATCTGCCAGTGGTACAAGTGGATGAACCTTCTCTTTGAGTACAAACCAAAACATTAATTGAGTGTAATGCATTCTGTACGTTATTACTTAAACCACCTTGATATGAGCTGCTGTGAACATCTCGCTTTCTTCCAGTATAATATTGAAAGAATAAAAAAATCTGGTTGTTCCTAATCTGATCACAGCATTTTCCATAGAGTCCATTTTTTATATTCATGGCTAGTCATGCTTGTCCTTGACTTGAAATATGACTTGACAGAGAGCCAGTAAATGTTTATTTTGCAATTATTATTTGTGTTTCTGTTAAATACAAATTTTAAAGCATGCTGCATGTTTTATTAAGTATGTAAATATTTACTCTTTCCATCAAACAGTTTTGCTAAAAATTTTGGAAATGAGTCAATTTCTAATACCCACTTTAGCATGCATGTACAGGTTTTTGTTCGAGTTGCCCACTGTTCACCCATATCCAACGGGTCTGGTTCCCAGTGACTCTCTGCTGCCCTTCACCAGTTCCAGCGCAGGGATTATTTCACTGTACCTGGCATAACCTAGTCCTGCAGCATCCCTCCTGACAGCTGAATCCCTGAATCCCTTTCTGCTAGAAGATCTATGATGAGTGTTTTTTGCATGGGGCTTCAAGCAGCAGTGTATTAAATGGAAATGTATCTTTACCTTTTTAATTAAACAGTGCAAAACAAACCCAATCTCTTCCCATCCCATCTCTTGAGTAGCTCGTGCTTTTCTCCTTGATTAGTGAAGATAAAATCAATGTAACCTTTAGACAGCGGAGATACGTGAGTGAGTGGTGAAAAATGGTGCTGCTCTGACACACTGGAAAGACAGAGCAAGGTTGAACTGGGAATGGCTGTACAGTGGTAACACAGGGCTGTCTTTTTGTCTTACCCATAACCCATGGCCCCAGCTATGATGGCAGTTTGCTGTATCACTATTTGGTCACTGCCAGCTTGCTTTTCACACAGCCACAAACAAAGCAAGGAGACGTGCTTCTAGAAACTAGGATGAGTTCAGCTTTCAATTGGTGTCCTGATTTGTAACTGATACTAAAACCACTATGTAAAGGTCCAGAGAAGTGACCAGAGCAATTGTAAATGCTAAGCTGACTCTTTTTTATAACTGGCTTGATTTCAAATGTGTTTTGCCATTTGTTGCCTCTTGGTTAGCTAATACCTCTTGATATTACTTTGCCACATGACTGCTGCCCTAGTGTTGCTACCCTACCATACCTGAGGGAGTTTTGAGTCACCACATAGCTGTAGAGCAGTGCACTGTTTCTCTTCCCACTTCCCCATAGTAAAAGGTGATGGAGAGCAGGCGACAGCAGCAAGATTTACAGCTGTGCCCTACCAGGTTAAGAGGCTGATCAGGAAATGCTCCAGATTCTGCTTCTTGGGCAGCCTGACCGCAGCCCCAGCTGATATTTGGGGTTGTCCTGTGCAGGGCTGGAGCTGGACCTGGTAATCTTTTCAGGCTAAGGATATTCTGTCATTCCTTGATCCAGCATGGGGCTGAGGCAGCTGCAGTGTGGGTGGTGAGGGAGGCTGCCCAGCGCCACAGGTTGGCTATAAATCCTGTGAACGAGATACAGGGTGGCACTAAAAGCTGCATTTTATTTGAAGCCTAAACATGCACAAATGTTTATCTGTATTGAATTCGAAGCATGGCTCTGCAAAGTAGAAAAAGTGACATCCTCCAGATCAGGGTGCTTTCTAGGACATATTAGCTTATTTGTGCCTACTTGTGTTGCTGAAGTGACTTGAGCCACAACATTTCAGCTGCCTTGCAGGGTATCTGAGGATTTTGTGGTATCTCTGTATGTCCTTATTAGACATACTTAAGAAACAGCCCCGGTTTCATAGAGCTGTAGAGAACTCAAGATCCACATTAAAGGTGTCTGTGCCACTGTTGCCAGTAACCCAAGTCATTTCAAGTTATTCATTAAAGGCTTGGCAGACATTTTATGTGGGTTTTTCCTGCGAGATTCCCTCATAGGAAACAGAACTGTGACCGCCTCCTGTTGCACAGGCTCCTGCTCTGGAGAAAGAACGCTTCTCCATACAGGGATCCAAGCTGCTGGGTGAATAGGGGCCATCAGAAACTTACTGGCCTAAGGCCTAATGTAACCCTGGGTGGAAATAGTTGACAGCGAAATGAACAGTACAGAAAGTTCGTCAGTAACGCTGGAGAAGTGAGAGTGTGTGCAAAGCTGCCTCCTCTGTCACAGTGTCTGGGAGGAAATGAAATCTCTGTGTGGCACAAATTTTCGGCTGCTGCCAGCGAAAGCTATGGTTAGTTTAACGCATTTTGTCAGCTATCTAGTACTCAATTAATGTGACATGAAATAAAATGGCATGAGCACATATCATTCTCTGTTATGTATTTCTGGTGAGTGCTAATTAATTTGTCATTCCACTTTCCATGCTGTACATTTACACAGTAATGAGTTGTAGCCATCTGCTGGCATGAAATGATCTTTTTTTTTTCCCTCTCCCCAGAAAGGAGATAGACAGAGCGCTTTTCATGTTTTTCCTTATACTCCAACATATCCAGAAAACCTTATGCTTAACACTGACACTGGCAACAACAAATGCTAATTTACACATGCAACCGTGTAAGACCAAGGAAAGAGTTTTTAACCCTACATTGTTCGATGATTTAAAATATTTACTGTGAACAATCTGTCTTGGGGATCATGTAGTGTTTTAAGAGAGCAACAACTGCATTTTTTCCCTGAACGAGGAATGCATTCTAAGGTCTTTTATTCATAAGAATGATAAGGTAAAGATAGTCCATCCTCATCAGAAAACTGCCCCATAGGCAGCAGCTTCTCTAGCAGGCATGTTAAACCGTGCAGAGCCACGAAAGTAGAATAGAGAAGCTTCAAACTGGTAAAATAGAAAGAAGGAGAAATGATTGAGGCAAATATTTCCAGTTTGAAAAAGGATTGGCTGCTCTGAAGCTATTCTGCCCCAGCTTTCTGACTTTTCACATTGTATTGAGAATGCTGATAGACCCTGTAAGACTTGACCAATACAATGGCAAATAATGTATGTAAGGGGGGCAAGACTCAAGCCCCCCTGTAGAGGTACCTCAAGGCATTGAGTGCATAGCTGATCCTGAAGGATGAGAGTGAGGGGAAATTAAATCTCTTTTGCTTAAAATAGCAATTTTACTAATTTGGCTTTTACACTGGAGTTCCCAAGGTATCTTATAAAGCTCACTATGTTTCTAACATCATCAAGCCCTGAGATAGCAAGACAGTTTTATACGGTTACCCGCCACTGTTAGTACATCGACTATTTCATCCTAAATTTCTCTTAGAACTGCTCCGGGAATAATAGGAATATGTTAGTGTTCATTTTCACAGTTGGTTCAGTAACTTCTTCTACAGCCACTTCAAATTTGAAATATTTGCTGCCCCCGTTATTCTCCACCCAGGAATTCCAGTGTGGGAGTCTCCTGAGTTTCTTCCAAAGAGAATACTTACAAAAGGAATTCATTTAGCTTCCCTGCAGTGGCTTTGCCACTCGTAGAGATGTCTGATCCTTATTCAAAAGATACGTTAAGTACTTTGACTTCTTGGAAGAACAGAAGTCACAAATGTCAACGAAATCAAAACAGATGTGCAGGAAGAGTTGCAGATATGTTTAAGGTATTAAACATACTGAGGATTCTCCCTCACAATGTGCTATCAAGCAAACTTTAGTTTATATGGACTGAAAAGTGTGTGAATACAGAGTAGCACTCTGGCACTGGGTGGGTATGTGCCCTCAAGCAGATTTTTACCTGCCCTGTCATCACGTGGTGCCTTAAACACTCTGTGGTGAGCGTGTGCCTGCCTGGGCAGTAATCAGGGAGTAGCTGTGAACTCATAGCCTGCTCTGCCTGGTGACATATTTTTGTGTTATATGTGTGTGCATGCATGGATCTGAAGGCTATGATTTATCTGTCTTGAATATCTGGGCAGTTTTATTGTTTACAAAAACAGAACCAACATGGCATCTGCAGAGCTGCAATCATTTATAATTATTTTTGCAGTGTGCGTCTTCTCTGGTAGGTTGAAAGGCTGGAAAAAAATTAGTGAAAATACACATTTTAAAAGTTTTTTGATTTATTTTCTTTCCCAATCACCCACACACTGTTTCTTCCATTCATGCTCTTTTTATCATGGTGGCATTATCTGTTTTCACTTATAGCTAACTGTGTGACAGTGACCTGCTGATTTTTCAATGGCTTCCAACAGCACTCATTATCTAGCACTCTTCTTCAATCAGTGGATTGCAGAAGTACAGTGCACTCAGGGATACTCAGATAATGGGTTACAATCAAACAACGTTACAGAGATGTGTTCTCCTGTCTTTCTGTAGTGCTTATTTGTGCATTTGGCAGAGCCATAATACCGACATTTGAAGTTCTAATAGGGCTTTTTATCTAAGCGTCCCCAAGCGCCATGCAAAGCACTGATAGATTCGCTCCCTTAAACGTGCTGGGGCTTCAGCGTCTCCTGGGAATGCTGGAACTGGTGATTCTAATTTTAGAGTAACAAAACTAAGAGTTTACCCCATCTTAACAAATTTTTAATAAGAAACCAATGGCTTTATCTTCTAAACATTTCCTGAGGTCCCCTTGATGGAGGACTCACAGGACAGCTGTAGTTGCAGATTTCCCTGGAGCTGGATGGAGGCTGAGAATAATCTCATTTAATCAGTGGCAGAGTAACTTAGTGTATCTTTACTTGGTGATACCCAAAGAACTAAGAAACAGCTCCTGTATCACAAATCAGTGGGGAAAAGGTGGGATGGAACACTGACAGAAAAAGAGCTGGGACTTTCTCTGAGCTCTGAACACGAAGGAAAGTAATGGCTGCAGGTTAATGGGGCCTGTCTGTCTAAAGGCAATAGGCAAACCAGGCAGATGAATCAGAGAAGTTTTGGTGGCTTAAGCCTAAGAGAAACTGTGTTAATGGCACTGTTGGCTACTGAGAAGTTGGAAGAGCAAAGCAAAGTCCACTTATTTTTTGATTACTAGAAAGAGTCCTGTTTCTCAAAAAGAAATAAACATTTCTATCCCAACTTCACTTCTCTAAATAATGATGTAGCTTGGAAGTGTTCACTACCAGCTGAAGTGGAAAGAGACAGAAAGAATGACTCCTATAACCTACTTGGTAACAGAGGGTGACGAGAACATATGTTGCTCCCATTAAGTTAACTCTGCTTGCTGGGAGTAAGGAAATGGAGTTTAAACCCTAGTAGCCAAAATTACAAGGAAAAAATGTGGGAAAAGTGAAAGCAAATCACTCAGTATACTGTTCTAGCCATTATTTGGAGTTACTGGGAGAAGTAGTACCAATAATGTGGGTGGACTACTCCATTCCAGATATTAGAAATATTCCAGTACAACTTAGGGAAATTTACTTAAATACCAAGTCTTCTGTCATTGTTGATTGTGTTTAACAAGACCAAGTTAGCATCATCAGGCTAAAAAAAGACTTAATTGAAGTAATTTGCTGTGCCTTTATAAAAGTTCACAGAGTATTGAAAAGCTTCAAGGCTACAAGAGTATCTTACATCAGGAGAGTTAGGCTTATTTTGAAAACTCCTCTTAAAAGGTGATACCTGGACTTTCTTTCTGGCTTGTTGTCTCAGTGAAGATGAAATACTCTTCTCTCTTTATAAATTCACTGGTGGTGCTGAAATAAAGATCAAGGACTCTTTCCCCAATTGTATTAACAATGCAGGTAACTGCTGAAGGGAGACTGAGATGGGCATTCGGTTTCTCTAGTAACCATTTGAAGATCTGCTCTTTTTACTTGCTGAATTATTTTGCTCTACCTCAGAATATTTCTTCTTTTAACTCCTTCAGAAACACCCCAGATGGTCTTTGTCGTTCACTGCCCCTCTGCTTTGATGATCATGTAGATACAATCTCTGGACAGCTGTAATTCTTGCTGTAGGTGTTTTCCAGCATTTGAGAATAATACAAGAAATCAAAGAAATAGCATTGAAAAAGTTTTCAGGAAGCTGCCTAGCCAATATCTCTCCTCTGAGGCAGGGTCAGGAGTATCTGTGTTCCTTGAACATGTCAAAATAACCTATCCTTAAAACCCTCTGATACCGAGGTTGCAGTAACCTCCTGAGGTACTGCTTCCCTGGGGTATCATGTAATGAGTGGTGTGCTGAGACTTCCCTGCTGTCCAGCCTGTGTCCCTTACTGCTAATTAAGTGAATTATTGTTTTATCTTTCAACAGCAGTCTATTGCTATCCTTTTTTTGAAACACTCCATAACTTTGCCCTCTGGTTTGTGTGTCATTTCATTCCAGTTTTGGAAAAAGCCATTTCCACCCCCTTATTTGTTATTGTTGTCATTTCCCTACCTTATTTTTGTAAGCTTTATAATTGTGTCTATTCTTCTCTGAATTATGCCCAACCTTTTTGAGAATAACCCACTCAAAGTTCCCAAGTATTTTTCCTGGACTGTAGTGTTTTTCTCTGTCTAGCAATGTTTTTTTCTCATATAAGGCTTACCCAGGCCAGAACTGTTCATTTAGGTGTGCCTGCCATGTCTGGCAAGTATGGACCAGCAAAAAGATGAGCATGGTAGTAGAAAATCAGCTAAAGATGAGGATGAGTAGGTTGATCCTACAGGGAGGGATCAAGGTGGACATTGGAAGAGGGGAGTGACCTGGATACTAAGGCACTGCTAGAGGGCCTTAAACTGTCTGGAAAGGGAGTCATGGGACAAGAAAACAGAGTGGCTCTGTCTTCAGAAAAGAAGATCTTGAAGGCTCAGAAAGGGAGAATTACTTGGTACCTGGGATCATCCTATACAATGCGAAGACAACATCTTTAAGGAGAGGTCAAGTAGGAGAAAGCCTAAGGAAGTGTTTCTTACAGAAAACCAGACTTGTATAAATTCCAGGGAGGAATCTTGTGGGATTAGTAGGTCTAGTAGGTCTACAAACCTTTAAAAGGTGCTTATTTAGAAGTGTTCCTATGGAGAGGAACAACTGGAGGATCATTGCCTAGGGGAAAATTCCTAGAGTTGTACCTACAACCTAATGGGTTGGAGACAAAATAACAGGTAGGAAGGGATGGAAGGAGAGCTGAGAACATTGTCACTGCCCCTTGCCCAGCTGTGGGAAAAGAACGTGGTCCTGGTGACTTTCAGTATATCCTTTTTTTGCAACTGTGTCTCGTCACTTCAAGGTTTTAAGCCACAAAAGCCCCCCGTGCTGGAACACATCTTGGTTATTCCCCCTGGTGTATGTGTGTCATTCAGTTTTAGTTCTGGCATGGTCCTTTGTACTTTGAATTTTATGATTTTCAGACTATTGCTCCAGTTGTTGACATTCATTTTAAATCCTAGTCTTCTCATCTTAGCATGACCTACAGGCTAACTCATCACCCAAGCTGTTGATAAAGATATGGAATAGATTTGTCTTGGGACAGACTGTGTGACCTGACTTGAATGACCCTCTCATTTAAAGCAGATAGACTAAAGTATGAATGTGCATTTACCTTATAGGCTTTTTTTCAAGCTCTTTTCTGAGAACAGAAATGGGACTGTATCAAAGGCGTGCTAACATCAAGACATACTGCATCAGTAGTTTCTTTCCCTACATGAGACTAGTAATCTTTTCAGAGAAAAAGATGAAAAGGTTTCTTACAGCTTGCTCCTGACAAATGCAGTGTTGTTGAGGAAGGACCTGCTTTCGGGGTTGGAAACTCTGCAATGACATCAGTCAAAATTGTACAGCATCAGCTTCCTTGATAAAGAGAGAGTGGGGTTTTTTCCACCCTCGTATCTTTAGACAGGTGCACAGTTGACATCCTCTTTCCACTTAATTTCTTGTCAAACACATATGCTAGCTGAACTACAACCATTTAGTGAATAAGTTAGCTGGCCCATTGACATTAATGGGGGATTTTCTGTTGCCATAGTTGGCCAGAGGCCTGACTGGCTACAGCTGAAAGCAGTTTCCATGCCAGCACAAGGAATAATTGCACTCAGCAAATATTACATCCTGGCAGTTGCAGCTGAACCCTGTAGCTCAACTCTATTTTAGCCTACACTAGTTCAGTTAATAGTTATTTTATCTTGCAGTAACTAAGGTGATTTTAAAGCTATTTTGTCCTTGATATTAAACTATATAAATAATACAGATGAGCCAAAAATATTTTTTTAATATATCAGAGATGTTCTAGCAATAAAAACAAGTAAGCAAGGAATTAAAGTATCTTTACATGCCTTTCCTGTTCTCCATTAACCCATGCAATAGCTTTGGCTGTCCAGTTTGTATGGCAAGATGTAACATTAAAGCTCAAGCTGTTTTTAAGTAATTTCCCTGTATGTTTCCATTTTCATGTGTTTTCCATTCACCTTTTCATTGTTGTTGTTGTTTGGGGTCTGTTTTGTTTTGTATCCTCGTGTTTTTTGGTTGCATGGTTTGGCTGTGATCCGTTTCCGATCTGGCACAGTGGCAGGAAGGCAGTACCAGGAGCTGGAGGAATGGCTCACCAGGCAGTGAGTTCATGCTACACCCAGCAGAGTGTGGAAAAGCCCAAACGCTCTTGTGCATGTTGGGGTGTGTGTGGGCTGTTCTCAAGAAGTTGGTGATTACTTGGTGCAACTTCTTCTGCCCCCTCTGGTGCAGGAGCTGGCTTTTGGCTTTCCAGGGGCGTTCTCATCACTCATGGATGCAGGTGCCATCTGGTCAGGGATCTATGTTGCAAGGGGGAGTGAATGGACTGGAAGTATCTGATAAAGGTCATTAGCACTGAAAGTTAATTGTAGTTTTATTCAACCTCACTCTGAGGTAAAATGTAAAGTCCGCAGTGTGTTTATGTGCTTTGGAGGGCAACAATGTCTGTTTTCAAGGTAGGTCTAAGGGGTAAAGCTTGGATAGCTTGTGAACCTTTCTGTGCAAGGCTGAAGGTTCCAGAGCAAGTTTATATTCCTGCCAAATAGCACACTGCTGCTTGGAGTGGCTCTTATATTACTAGGTTTCTCCTTTCCCAATGGACTGTGTTACTGTTATGTCTTCCTGTGTAATATTTACCTTTTGTCTGTAATCACATCTGTTAGGAGGGACATTGGCCTGCCAACAATACATTTGATGGCATAAGATACTCTTAAATTAAGTGTAAGTGTTTGCAAAAGCATGGAGTGTGCTCTACTTTCTAGGCCTGTGGCTGTCCCCCGTGGCTCCCTGTATTCATCCCTTCATGAGAAAACGGGAAGGTTTTTTTTAGTAATATGCTAGGAATAAAAAAAAACAAAACATGGAACCTGAAAGTGCAATAATGGGATTATATAGTGTAGCTTGCAAAGTTCAGTGAATTTGAAACGTAGAATGGAAATGTGCCTTCCCTTGCAAATAAAAAAAAAAAAAAAAGCTTAGGTATTTCCATATAGGCAGATGGCCACCTTCTCCTAAAAGCCAGGTATGAGAAGTTGTGAGCTGAAACATGGCCATGGTATCCGACATCTGGTAAAATTGTGAGCAGTAATGTAGTAATATTTTATTGTTTAATTTTCTTTATTGGGTTGTTTTCTATGCATGGAGTGATTCACTTCTCAGTTCTTAGTTTCACAATGATCCCCTTCTCAATTCTTATTTTTATCTCTTCTTGAAATATCTGCTTTGGGAAATGGAGTGTTTTAGTTTTGTTCTCTGGCATTGTTAAGAAAAGTGTTTTTACCAAAAAAATAGTGAAGCTTTACTTTTTAAAAACTTCATAGGTGGATCATACTGCTTTTTTTACACCAACACCAATAACACATGCAATGTTAGTTGAAAACATTTTGCTGTGTTGCATTAATCTACTGCCCATCATAAACTATACAAATATAGTTCTGGAAGCTTTAAATAGAGCTAAATAATGAAGTGGCCTCAGGGACTGTGTAACTCAAGTACACAGCAAAAGGAAAAAACCCAAACAGTAGACCACAATAGTCAATTTAATAATCAACAAACTTGGCACAGTGACCATGGCTTGTGGTAGTTGTCATAGCAAGGAAATTTTAAGAAGTAATCTGAATGCAGTCATTAAGGCAATTTTAAGTTACTACCTTCTGGTCACGTCTCATACATAAAAGTGTAGTAATTTGAAACTCAGTGGGTATGTGATACAAACTGGCTGTGTGAGCCTATCGGTCTCTTGGTGTTGTTCAGAAAAATAGGTCAGCCAGGTGCTTCAGAATAGGGGAAGTCTTGGAAGAGAAAAGAAGTAGCCAGGACTGGATGCTCTGTAGCACACAGAAGCAGCAGCATGGATGTACTGCAAGAGGAGATTCCAAAGTGATGGTCCAGAAAAGCGGATTTTGCAGGTGTGCTCTGCATGGACACAGGCAGATGGGGGAGGGGGCATGGCTGTGTCTCTGCACCAGGGAGGAGGAAGCTGCAGAAACAGAGGCATGGAAATGAAAGCCTCTCACTCCAGTGAGTGAACACACACTTAGAAATGCCTTGTTAGATTTTCATGGCTTAAAGTGCAGACTTCAGCTGTCTCAGTAATCTTTCGTGGATTAAACCACTGTCACCAGAGAGACAATTAAGGCAAAGATGAGCTCACAGTGTTAGGTTCACACTTTATTATTAAATTATAAACAACTTGAGATTTCATAGTGGGGTATTTTGGACTTTACTCTTAATCCTAAGGGATTCACAAAGAAAATATCTCTTGAAAAATGTAAATTATGCACAATATCTACATTGTTCTGCAAAGCAAATTGTGAAGTTTATGCTCTCTTTGTGTGGTACAGACTTTGTTTTCCCCAGAAGATATAAATTTTCCCGAATGAAGTTCTAGTGACAAGGTGGCTTTGGGGCTCCCCTGATAAAAGTTCACCAACTGCTGAGCTGTAGGGCAGTATGTGTGGTAGGAAGGAACAGAGCCCTCCCTCTCTGTGTGCTCATTGAAGCTGCACAGTCTGTAAAAAAAAAAAGGCTTTGTGAATGAAAACCCAAGAATTAAAGAAAATTTCGTACTAAGTACAATTTCTGATTAAATTCTTGTTTTCATGTTTTTGTTTGGGTAATTTTGCAGCTCCCACATGATGTGCATATTGCTTTCAACAACCAGCAGAGCTTTTCATTGCCATGCAAAGAAGTTGACAGTAAATTATAGAACTCTGACACTGTGCTTTTATTCTTTATCCCAGTGTCATCAACCTACTTTCCTACCTCTAAGTCAAAAATGCACTACAGTTAATACAGAATTTCATACTCATGCATACATTTGGTAAAAAGTGCTGTTTTGTTTGGTTTGGTTTGGTTTCTTTAAATTATTATTATCCTTTTTTTTTTTTAAGGTGTTGGCTTTAAAACAAACACCTGTCTAAAAATCTGCATTGACCTAATATTTCCAGCTATGCATTTTTGAATGGACACATATCCTGTCTCAGATTATTGACCTGGATAAAGTATAAAACAGGTGTTAGAAGCTGAAAGTTAAGACTTTACTTCATGGTATCCCTATTCCAAAATCTTGAGTGTGTGTTTGTTGGAACAGCATCTACTCTCATCATTGTCACATCCGTCTTAAATGACTTAATATCAGTCTGTCCTCTAATGAATATTGGAACATGTGTCAGATGAAGAGGCAGTATGAAAGCTTCAATCACTACTTACTTTGCACTGGCTTCCAAAGCACTTAAAATGGTTGGAACAGGAACGAAAAATTTCAGTAAAACTGGGTAGGAATTCAATGAGAGAGGGAAATTCAGCACACTTCTCTTCTAATTGATGCTGTCACAGGTCAGGCTTTCAAACCTATGTTTGGCCTTTTCTAAATTTCTGGCAACCACCACATTGAGACATGAGCTTGCATATATGGAATGATCAGATGAAATGAAAAGGCCCTACATAGTCTAGTACCACTTTCCTGAGCATATTTGGTGTTTTCCTTTGAAAAACATCAGTGATTAAAATGCTTAAGATTTTCTTTCTAATTGAATATATCATTCTAAAGTCTCGACTGAGTGGCTTTATTAAGTATGATTTATCACGTAAAAAAAAAAAATAAATAAAAGCACTTTGTAAACAAACTTGGGAAGAAAATTATGGAACTTCCCAAGGAAGGGAATGGTTTTGCTATTAACTAACTATGTTTTTACTATTACAACCATGTCTTGGGGGCGTCCAACAGAGTTAGGGTATTCTCTGTATTAAGCAGTCAAGAGCTGTCCCCATTCCGACTGCATTAAGGACAGATAGCAGAGATGAATATTTGAAGGAAAGGGAAGTACTGCTATCTCCTTTTAAATGCAATGGACTGGAGGAGGGAGGCTAAATGACTGGCCAAAGGTCAGATGAGTGGACTTTAGTCAGAGTCAGAAATAGAAATACGATGGCTGGACCATCGAGTCCCAAGGCCAGCCGTGCTCTCATATATCCCTGATTGCAGCTAAGACGCTTGCTTGTAAAATGAAAAACCTCAGAAAGTTTGGTCCAGATAAGCATTCATTCCTGTGAGAGCTTATCTCAGCCTAACTCAAACTCTCTGACTCCTCTGAGCCTGCAAAGTGGATGACTTGCAAGAACTTTTTTAAAAATATGTTTCTCTATTTTAAAACCCACTTGGAAGCAAACACTAAGAGGGGTGAAAATTAAAGATAATGTGAAGTGAATAAACTAAATTTCAAATCCCAGTATGATTTGTTCTGGCAGATTTTGGAGAAAGTCACTCTAGTTTCATTTTTTTTATGTCTCCCCACCCTTGCACTGGAAAGAAGTTGAGCTCTTCCCTTGCCCCAGAACACCTTTGGTGAGCTGTTGCCCTCCTTGGCTTCTAAAGTACTGGCCGCTATTGTCCCAGATGTCTTGATGGAATGGAGGAGGAAAGGTTCTTTCACCAAATAAACTCTCAGTATCAGGCCAGCATGAACTAGGGATCAGGTCCTACTGCAGGATGCAGCAACCAAAGACCATGATTTCCTGAACTTTTTCTGTACTGTTCCAGGACAAAGCAAAAACTCATGTCCTGCTCATTGGTGGGTTTAAACTCAGCTTTCCTACCTTGTCTCAAAACACCCTCACCCTCTTGTTAGGCATCAGAAATGCCATAACAAGTTCTGGAACGTAGTTCTAAGGCAGACTGCCATTCTGGAGGGACAAGACAAAAAGCCACTTAAGAGAGAGATGCACAGATGAGTTGGGTGTGTTTGAGGGCAGCATCTGCTGGAAGAGGCCGCCAGTATGAGCTGCTCATTTGCCACTGCTGTTCATTTTCAGCTGAACTGCTCCTGGTAGGACTTCCCTAAGGAATGTAGCATGACTGCACTGCATTCCTTCTCTCCCAGCCAAACTGCTGAGTTGTAAAACCGCCCCTCTCCCACGGGGGATGGTCTGACGGGGCAACACTCAACTGCACTGACATGAGAAGCAGCTGTCGCATCTTAGATGGTGTCATAAACCATCAAAGATCCCCGAAACACCCCCAGACTCATTTCTGGGGCCTTCTGTCAGAGGACTGAAAGCTTCCCTGCCAGGGGAGGCACCTGGGCATTCCCACCTGATGCTGAGCACATTTAACTCATCAGACTTTGTGTTTTGTGGTCGTCCCCCCACCCCTGACAGTTAAAGACTGCAACCATCAGTTCGACAAACAGACAAATAAATTGCAACAACCAAGTCATGTAGATCCACAGGTGGTGAGATGTTTCTACTCTTTCTTTCTTTTCCTTCCTTCCTTCCTTCCTTCCTTCCTTCCTTCCTTCCTTCCTTCCTTCCTTCCTTCCTTCCTTCCCTCCT
>VZRN01000256.1:2674961-2793526 GCA_013397935.1 Dasyornis broadbenti
CTTCCTTCCTTCCTTCCTTCCTTCCTTCCTTCCTTCCTCATTTTCTTAAGTGATATTTTTAGATTTCATGTTGCTATATTGCTATACATAAAAATAACCAAAACAGCGATATACTTGCTTTCCATTGCAACCAAATTGTTCTAAAAGAAACCCTACATGTATCTATTTAAAAAAACCTGCAAGTCATTCAGTGTTGTTTCACTCTAATCCACCCCAAGGGATCCATTAACAAGAACCTGAGTTACCCTCACCTTCTGGTGACTGTTTAAAGGGAAATATAGCCCTCTTTGGCGGTGATGTAACTGCTGCAGAACCTTTCTCCCCTCTATCACCTTTCCATTTTTAACATGTAAAGAAAGAACTAGTATTTTTGGTGTTTAAATAATATCCTTTGCCTCAGACACATGTTAGCCGTTACACTATTAGCATATCTCATTCTTCTGATGTATCTCCTGAAGAGCAAGCAAGGTTATTCACAGATAATTATGTAGTCAAGGACTGCAGTTTGTCTAAAAAAGAGATTTATTTTGCTTAATAAGTTGCTGTTAGACAGATGCTTTCTGAATCAATGAATAATCCCGTTGATTTTTTCATGACTGCAGTGAAAGCTGAAGCTCATCAGCTCTTAATAAATTGTAGACCCACAGAGATCTGCTCTACTAAAAAGTCTGCAGCTGGAGTGTGAGCTTCCTGTGAAGAGCTCTGCCCACAGCTATGTGTTATCCTGAGCCAAGAGGGAAGCTCCTTCCTCTGGCCTCTGATCTAACACTTGTCAGATGACATAGAAAGTTGGTCTTTGAAATCACTTCTTGGCAAGAACTATGAATCACGTCTTGTATGAACTATGAAACTGTTTTTATTGCTGTTGAGGAATTTATTACATCTTTATCAGCAGCAATGATTGTTTATCAAATGTTGTTCCAGCTTCTATTTAATTTTTGGGGGATTTACATCTGTAATAGAAAGGTAGGCTGACAAGAAGGCAGCATAATTATGTGAAAGGCAATTCCAACTTAACAAGTCATTGAAATACTGTCATGGTACAAGGTTCCTTAACAAGTTACAACCTAGAAATGCAGCACAAAGTTTCACATTTAGATCATAGTAGTGAAGCATGTTCGTGTTGTTCTCTGAATGTGTTTCAGGTATCTATCAAAAGTCAAAGTGGTGTTGAATATTCTTACTTAGCCTCCTAAATGTATTGAGATATACAGCGTTGAAGCAATGAGGGGTTTTTTTTTTGTGCAGGAAATATGATTACCAGGTGTTAATTCCACTTTACTCACTATTGCCCAAGGCCTTGCTTGCTTTTTGTACTCCTCTTTGTGCCCATGCCCACCCAGTCTGCATCTTAATATGACAGAGTACAGTAAAAATGTGGCATAGGGGCTGGGAAATCAGCCCTTGAGAGCGGCCGGAGGAAATATTTTCAGCCTGAGAAGGAAGTGCTTGGGAGCTGGATGCAAAGACAGCTCTGGTCCTCCACTGCCCATGCTTGACCCTGCTCTGAATCCATGGCTCTTATGGCAAAGATTTCCTCTCAACCTGCCCTAACTTCCTACTTGTTCATCTCACAGGGAGATCCCTGAGACAATGCTTTCTTTGGCTGTTTCCAGGCTCAAGCTGAAAACTGAAAGCAAAAGTCAACATATCTGACACGGCTCCGTGCAAGGGAACCCTTGCCACTCCAGTGGCAATGGTAGTCCTGGGGATTCCCATGACTCCCCTTCCTTGCCTCTCTTCCTCTTGGTATCTTAATTGCCTGGGGGAAAAGCTGCTCTTAATTTACCTGTTTGTTTCACTTTAGTTCACCCAGCAGCTCTCAGCAGCTCTCAGACAGCTGTGCTGTACGTGTGGGGATAGGAGATCTCGACGTTTTTACTGCCCAAAAAAATGGGAGACCTCGTCTCTGCAGTCTCTGTGGTCTCTTGGTGGACTAGAGATGCTGCGTGGTATGCAATGTGTATGTGGGGCCATAGGTGAGCAATAACTCTGCTCTGTTTCAGAAACTCTTGCTCTGAAGCATCAGATCCCAAGAGGAGTCTGAGTGACCTTACAAATCCATCAGGATTAGTGAAGGGAGGAGTCTCACGCTATGGTCTGAAAACTGAGGAAGGGGAATTTATTCTGCTGCTGTCACTGCTAAGTGCCAAAAATAGCAATGGATGCTTGAACTGGTGAGAATAACTTTTTCCACTGAGAATGTAGGGCCCTGTCCCTAAAAAGCTGCTGTGTATTTCCAGTGTGTTTCTGCTCTGACTTGCTAAGTTCTGCCTTGTGTAAGAGTGCATGGTATGTCTTCCAGGCATGCTGTTGGGCATGGTGACTTCAGGGGAATATGTGATTTGTCATCTTTAAGGAGTATAGAAAATACTAAGGGGGTTAAATACTGTTATAATTTCCTTGCAATGATCACATTGCAAATTTTCTTTTAGTACTTCTGGGCAAACTGGTCATAATGCCTAAAGCAATTTAGAAAGCTGTAATAATTGCTCTTACACTTTAAGTAAATTCTCAGAGCAGCATTAGCACATTGACATCTTAGTTTCGAGGTGATGTGGGAAATCTGCCATGGGATATGTAATCACTTGAAGTCCTGCAGTAATGCAAAACATGTTCTTGGATCCAGGGAATGATAGTGCCAATATCTGAAAGCGAGCTTTTCCACGGAGGGCCTCTCTTGCTGGAATCTTTTTTCCAAAAACTATTGTGAAGCAGACATGTCTCTGCAGTCTTGTGTGTTGATTCAACGAGCAGGACCAAATGCGTGTTTGAATGTACATTCCCTGATGATGGTCCCTAAGTTTGGGTCAAAGCTCAGTCCTGTGAAGGGGCAGAGAATCTCCTGTTGCCATTAAAGAGTCTGAGGGGTCTGCCCCACTAGGCCAACCCAGCCTCCTTTACCTTATCCTTAGTGGAACAATGCCAGTCAGAATCACAGCACAACTCTGTGTCTCAAACCACTTTTCTTCTTTCCAAGATATCTTATTTTCAAGATATCAAAGTGCAACCACAGCAACTCGACAAATCTAAGATGTCAACCTCCTAAACAAGTTTTAAAAATAAATTATTAAATTAGCATAAATCTCTGAGCTAAAAAAAGCTGCTCTTGGATAAAATACACACAGCTGCTTAGTCTGTTTGTAATCCAGTTTTCACTGTGGTATCTGGCAGTCAGAGCATAAAAAGGCGTTCTTGAAATTAAATTGTTTCTAGGACTCTCATATACAAAAGCATCTGGATACTTGGAACTTAAAAAAAAGGGAAAATGAACATAGCTCAGACATTGTAGTTCTTTTTAAAAGATAAATGCTTTCCAGGAATGCATTTCTGGTTAATATAATCTTGACAAATCTTCAGAAGACAATAGATGTAGAGAACGAAGACAGCTTCTGTGGCGCAACATCTCCTTGTAATCTGCCCTTGCTTGAAGCAAGAGCAATATTTTAAGTTACTGATTCCAACTAGTATTCTTGTAAGTCACAGTTCAATTTACATTTATGACTGCCTGAAGCTATTTTGAGGAATCCAAATAAAAGCATAGCTACCCTTCAAAGCTGTCTCAGAAATGACACAGAAAATGTTAAGCATACTTGCGGCTTGCACTTGTGTCATTTGTTATTATCAAACTTACATTGCCTCTGGTTTTGAAATCTCAGGGGAACATTTATTCTGCAAAGTGTGCCTTAAAATGTAAATGTGTTTTCTGAAATGCATTTTGCTATTGTTTCTGAAATAATTCTGATCTTTTTTTTATTTCTCCTTTGCAAAACCAAAAAACCTACGGAAAACAAACCCATTCATTGCCCTTACAGTGACAGTTTAAGAAAGACACCAACCAAACAAGAAACCTTTTTATGACTCTGGACTTGAAGTAATTTTCATAGTAGCTTTTGAGAAATGACAAATTTTGGAGTCCTTTAAGAGATATGGATAGGTTTGAAATACTCTCTAAAACCATGGCAGCTCCCAGACTGAAACAGGGCCAGCTGTCAGGGGCTGGGTGTGTTGGCCAGATCAGCAACAGCACAGCAGCACTGCCCCTCCTTTTCGGGAGCACACTGAGCACCAGTGTGCCTGGACCTCTAAAGGCAGTAGCCCCTGCCCAGTCTTTGCCATGCTACCATGGTGCCATCCTGTGAAGTGCCTGGAGAATCTGCCCAGGGAGACAGGAGACTGAGAGGGTGTGAGACTGGGAGCTTTTCCTTGCTGAAGTACTGAAATGAAAATACCTGCTGAGCATTAAGAAGACAGCAATATATATTGTTGATATAGTTTACTTGAAGGCATTGAATTCTTAGGAGACCCTAGGATGGCTTGGCCAGTGCTTTGCATTGGGACTGCCAGGGCCTCCCTGTGCTATAAGAGTCCCTAAAAGACCAAAAAGTTTCCAAGCTTTAACAAGCCAGGTTCTATTAGAAAACCAGCCACATTTAGAGAAAACCCTGTAGCTAGGGAAGAGATAACAGAAATAAAAGGTTTATAAACCACTTGCTCCCTGCCCTCTGCAGGACTGCTGCTTTCTTCTTTCATTTCAGCCATCTCATGGATTGTAGCAAGTTCTGTGCAGTCTTCTGTGGTCCCTAGGAATGTTGTTCCTGTCACTTGTAAGGTGACTCCTTATCTCTGGCCCTCTCAGCAGCATCACTGCTGAACCTGTGTGTCTCACTGCTCGTTTTGCTATGGCACTATCAGGTCTTCCCGGTGCAGCTAAGCTGCCTCTTGTAGGAAGACCAACCCCCTTCCCTTAGCAGATTTCACATCACAACATTCCTCTTCCTAAGGGAAAAGCTGGGATCTCATAGCCAACGTCCTCACCATCTGCCACCAGTGCTTCACCTGGGTTTTGCCAGTGCTCTGGGTCAATGGGCAGGTGCTTCTGGTGCCTCAGGCCAAGGGCACATGACAGTGTCCCAGTCTTATTCCAGAGACTGTGACAACTGTGTCCTGGATCAGCTATTAACTGGTGCCCTCATGTACTCTCATTTCCAGTCAGGAATAAAAAAGATACAGAGAGCATCTGGTGTCTGACCTTCCCCCAGTCTCCAGCAGTTTCAGTGCGTATTTGATTTATTTGTAAATAGCCATTAACTCAGAGGAGTTAAAGAGGATGAAATGATTCTCCTTATTTCTTTAAGGTCCAAAGATAAGAAAAATCCTGATTAATAACATCTCTTGTCGGAGATCTTTTTAGCCTGGAAAAATGCTCTTGTATGAATCGAGAAAGGCATTGAGTTTTCTGTAATCTCATGAGATATTAGTTTGCAATTTATAGTCTATGGCTCAGCTCTCTGTATAATATAAAAGCACAGTTAAGAAATTTGTGTCCTCAATCATTTATTCACAGTTACCTCATTTGAGACTGAACTGGAAAGTGGAATGCTGAGATCATCTGTGTTTTAAAAAACTACACAAAACAAACAAACCAACAAATAAGTCAAAACTGAGTTTTATTTTGTTTTTCTGTATGGTAGAGATGGAGCAAATAGTGTTTGGCTTTGACAGTAAGGACCAGAGAGGAGGCAGGAAGCTTCACAGGGAAAACAAAGGTACATGAAACTACCTGAATTTAGACCTTCCCTTAGCCTTTAAAGAGAGGTACTTGGGTGGAGGGGCAGAGGCATGCAATACAACATGGTACCACAGTGTTGAGTCTCCCCTTTTAAACTCATCTAAACTCAACATCTGACCCACATGGGGTATCAAACTCAGAAGTTTCAAAAAGACTTTAATCACTAAACATGCCTAATTATACCTATCCATGGTATTCCCAAGTGACTGGGCTAGGAGAGCATTTGCTTTCCATGTTAACCTATCAGAGAGGTTTGAAAGTTTACAGTAGCATTTGGAAAAACAGAAGTCAAAGGAATAAACATTTCCTGCCAGCTACATCAGTTACAAGTTGCTGAAATGGAAGACAGTGGACATTTCTGTGCAGCTCATTATCAGCGTAGAAATTCTGATAGACTAAGTGGGGGGACCCAGCAGTTTGCAAGCCATCTCATACTTTCTTTTGAATGACAACATCCCCTCTGAAACTGGAATTTGTGGAAGTGCTTTCCTTCCATCCCTGCCTCCCTCTGCATCAGCCTCCCCAAGCCACTACCAAGGATTAAAAGTGATCCCATTGTCATGCTGTCAAAATAAATGAATGTGAGCCACTATTTTCCATTATAACTATTTGACATTAAAGCAGTTGGTAATTAAAGTAATCCTCGCTCCCTAGTGACACACGCAGTGTGACAAAACAGAGGTAACGTGGAAGCAGCAGAACCTGTCTCCTTTATTTACTTGCTGCTTCAGTGCCTTGTCCTGTTGAGAGACTGATCATCTTTTGAATTACCAAAGAGCAACTGAGTTAAATGAAAATGAATATTTGTGGTGAAAATGTTAACTTGAAAGCATCTGCTGTGATAACCCATAAAATAAAATCAATATACTTTCACATTCATCACGTCCCTCCTGGGTCTGTGGTTGGTTTTGCTGTGGTTTTCCAGAAAGCAAAGGCTGCAGCTCAGCCTCTGGGCTAGGACTGGGAAGCTCTGGCCTGGACAGCTCAGAGATCCAATATGTTACATGGGACAGAGTAGGTTGCTTTGAAATCACCTCCACTCAATGTTACATCAGCAGCTTTGGAAAAGGTGCTTTTAAATGGAGAAGGCAGTTTAAAATGGAACAAAATGCTGGTTTAAATTATCTGGGCCAGGCTGGGTAGGTCTTAGCAGAGCTGTGCCTTCTTAGGATAGTCTACTGCACAACCATAGTGCCATAGCTCTCTGCAGCGAGGGAGATCTCCCTCCTGTTGGACCAGCTCTGCTTGATGTGTGCCAGATTGTGCAACTTGTCTGCACTCAGCCTTCCAGGTCTTGGAAAACCAGCATCCATCTGTGTTTTTGCATTCATTTTACAAAACAAGAATAACATCTGTAACCTCTATGCTTTTTTACTGTTCCAGTAACATAAACATACACTGCAGTTAAGAAATGCAAAGTGAAATGCTTTGTATTCTGAAGAAATGCTGTGTGAATCAGGACAAAAGAACAGTCTGAGACAAAAGATTAAAAAAGAAGCTTTATTAATGAGTGAAATCTTAGGCCAAAGCAGCTGCTTAAAAAGTCTTTGGAAGATGGAAATTGGACACACTTAGCATGGTCAGCACTGTCCTTCCTGCAGAATGCTGGATGAAGAAGTGAGTCCAAGAAAGCACAAAGTTAAAGGACTCAGAAATGATCTGCGGTGATAACAGAAGTGAGGGTGGGATTACACTGATTCCTTATAACGGATACAAGGAAAGGTTTGACTTTCAGAAAAAATACCCAGGTAACCATCAAATGAAGGAGCAAGTAACAAAGTTCATTTTAACTTCAGCACAGTTTGGGTGGGAGATTACTCTGAACAGAAGCAATCATTTGCATCTCGTCGGTGTTCCACAAGATGGTGTGCCAGACAGGGCAAAAGCCTGTCAATATAAACCTTCATCTCACCGTCTGCTCTGCCACAGTGCTTTTGTATGATTCGGGAAAGACTCATTTTCTCTACATGCTTCTGCCTTCTCCCTGTCTCCTGTGACGAGGGTAATAAATTCCTGACAGTAGGAAAGGGAGTTGTGAATGCATGCTTCAAAGCTTCTGAAGAACTGAGACACAGTAATGTATTCTCTGCTGCTAAAATTCCTGTACTCATTTCTAAATGAGCTAATTGGAGTTAAGGCATCACTCATTACGCTGAGTGGAAAATAGTTGCTCACTCTAGATGTGCAGCTCCATGAAGACAAGAAGCTTGATTTAAAAGGGTAGGCTTTGACCAGCTGATAAGTATACCTGGGGAAAGAACAGCTACTATTGTTAAAGATTCTGTTCCGTTGCTATGGAAACCTCTATGGCATGGAGTGTCTTATATGTGAATGGTATTAGATGAAGAAATGCAGAAAACCATTTTATTATACAAGACCAAGAATGCATGGTCTTTCTTTTTGTATTTGTGGAAAACAGGAAATACATTTTCAGTGAAGAGTGAAGTTATTTTAAATATTTTGTTACTGGAACATTTGTTCTCAAGTGCTACTTCCTCTGAGTTTTGAGAAAGGATAATGCCACCTCCACTTGATTGCAAGCAGTATCCCTTAATTCTCTCTCAGGCACCCTTGAAAGACCTTTAAAATACAACATATTCACTCCCTGTGCTCAGTGTTTCTAAATTATTTAAATGACCTGAGGAAAAATGCAATTTAAGCCACCTCTGTGTGGGCAGGTGTCTGGACAGGAGCTCAGCCAGAGAAAAACACATACAAGAGAGTTTGCATTTTCCAAGCTATTTTTAAAACCGCCTAAAATGGTCCCAGTGCAACTTCAGGTTCAGGATCCATGTGCCAATGAACATGGTGGCCATAGTGGGAAGGCAGCTCAAGCAAGCGCAACCACCCAAAAAAGTTTTAATTCCTCCAATTATTACCCTAGTTAAAACCCCGTGTGAGGGGTGAGGCAATGTGACGTCTCCCCAGTTTCAGCTCTGATCCATACGTGAAACCAGCTCCAGGCTGTAAATGCTCCAGACCGAACCCTCCTAAGCTCAAATCCTCAAGGAGGTGTTTGTGGTAGTTAAATTGTCCAAGCTGTAGCTCAGCTAGAAATCACAGGGTTTCGCAAGAAGACAACCTGACTCTTTTCCTTTACACAGATTTACATTATGCTTTGAGTTAGATCTGCAGTGATTTGTAGCCTTCTTCCCCCCCTCAAGTGATGTGCAGCACAGCTCAGACCAGGCAGTTCAGACTGTGCTTCTCTCCGTCTTTCCAGATGTCAGTGTGTCTGAGCCATTGCAGGAGGCAAGTGTTTTCTCAGAGTAATAAACATCTGAGTTAAAATTGCCTCCTCAATATCAGCTGAGCTATAATATCAAACTCTGTATGCTTCAGCCATGAAATGGGCTACCTGAAAACACCTAAGGCAGTGGCTTTACTGTCAAGAGGTGAATTACACCCACGGTGTGTTGGTTTTGAATAAGCCTTAAGTTTTAAAGCAAACATTGCATAAACCAAGTGATATTCAACAGTTGCCTCCCAAGAAAAATATCCAAATTGTTAATGCATTAATTCTATCTTTAAACCACACCTCCCTTGGTGCACTTCAGTCTGTGTTTACCTAGAGAGCAAAGCAAAAATGTTGAGATGACAGTCTAGCAAATTTTCTTGGTTTTTTAGCATGACCTCTGCTTTTAAGAAGTTCAGGTACAGTAGGTCTGTACTAAACTTCTGAACAATACCAGATTACTGGATACCAAGACGTCAAGAGATGCTAGTTGTGGTGGTAGTGTGGTGTTTAACTTGGTGGATTTTTCAGGAAGCTTGCAAGGTGGTCAGGTTTATCTCTGAAATTCAGAGGCATCTCAGAGTGAAGAGTAGCACCAGATAATGAAAGTTTGATAAAGCAGGGAAGTGTGCTTAGCTCTAGCTATCCATCTTCTGGCCTGGTTGTTGCAGGGACCACTGCTGTTCCTACAGCAAGTGGTGTTTCAGGCACTACTAATGCTCAATGTGTGCTTGAGACCTTTTAAGACACAACCCTGGTGATAATCAGATTATCTGCATGCTTAGCAGTGAGATCAAACAAATGTTCTTGGCTGAATTCCCATTTTTACTGAGATCAGGGCAGATTACTCAAAACATGAATTGCAGCCATGAATGCAGTTCTTTCCTCGCTGCACCCAAACAGTTTTTTCTCATGTATTTTTTTGCTTTTTCTGAGTGCTGGAAATTCTTCCAACCCCCCAGTTGGTGTGTTTTGAGTCCTGGTAGCTTGTGAGCCTTTCCATGTCCTTGGTTTTCCAGACTTCTTTTCTTGCTCCAATAAGTTTTATTCTGGCTTTGCCGTTTTCAAGATGCTTTATATTGTTTTTGTGGATAAACAGAAGAGGATTTAACACATGCTTTTTGTTTTACTGTGGCACTCATCAGTCCACAGTCCATTTCCTTATACATGCAGAAGTAGATTTTGACATAATTAGCTAAGTAAGCATATGGCAAGAAGCATAACTGATGTGAATGTTTGTAAAAAGCAGGTCAATGCTTGATTTAAATCAGAACACACACGATTTGCTCTGAAACTATTAAAATTACTTTTTTGGACACTTTCAACTAACTGACTTTGGCTCCTATGTTTATAAGTCTCATAATGCTTCTCGCATGTGTCTTCAATTTTTTCCAGGTTTTGGTGTGTTGTAAGACGGAAAGAAAGTTGGAGGATTTTTCTTGCCTGTGGAAAGCCAATATTTTCCAGTCTTGTTCACTTACGGTGAAGCATGGAAATATATGGCCAGCTTTTAACATTTTGAATGCTCAGGGTAAAGTAGTTTTCTCAGCTGAGGTCTGAACAGCCACACTTCTAACAGTCTAGTAGATGTCTGTTGCAATCATTGCAGCATTTCATGTTATGTGTCTCATCCTTGAGGAACACCTATGAGCATGTCTCACTGACTAGAGCCTAATTAACTGGGACCATAATTAGCCTTCTTGGAAATGGTTATAATTACTGTTCCTGAAGGGATTGGCCCCTCAGCTGAGCTCTGGGCTATTCAACCAAGGATTTTGACATGAAGCAAATACTTCACACTAGGAAGCATTTCTTTAGCTGAGGAAATCCATGCTTTTAAACAGACAAATCATTGCAATATTTGCAAAGATAGTCTACTCTCATACTTTAGACATCATAGCTGAAACTTGAGACAGAAAAATTTGGATTTTTTTATCCCATCATTTCAGCCAACAAAAGACTAGAAAAGTTGCTAGTGAGAGAAGATCAGAAATGGAGGTGGTGGTTGCTTAAATACAATTTGAGGACAAACTGCTGCAGGTTCAGCTTGTGTACATTGTCTCTTGGGCCACTGGGGAGAGAAACTAGTTGATACTATGGAGCGAGGTGAGAGATCGGCACAGAGAGAAATAAATGGCAGAGATGTTCATGGTAGATGGCTGAGAAGAATGTAGCCTAATAGAACTTTCTGTATAAAACTGGTTTTGTTGTTTTGCACAAAGCCCGACTGATGGTGCACAGTGCTTTCCAGGCAAGAAATAGAACAGGCTACACCTCTCTGATCTTGCAAAAGACAAAGCTCACTACAGATTTGTGTTTCTCTGAGCATGAAGGCAATCCATGCTTGTTATCAAATTGCCTGTAGCTTTTTACAATGTTGTCAGTATAAAAAAAAAAAAAAAAAAATCACTGCCATTAGAAGACAATGAAATCACTCTTAATTTTATTATCCAGAGATCAAGGTAAAGGTACATGATGTTCAAAGACATTTTGGCTTTTTTGTTAATGTCACCTTTCTTCCAGTTATTGCAAACAGAGATTGTAGTGATGCAAGTTTATCTGTATTTAAATCCCCTTGAGTTGATAGCTCGATTGAAAGCTGAGCTGTGATCTCTTTTTGTATGAAGAAAAGACTCTCATTTATTTATATTAACGTCAAGCCTGTCTACTGCACTTTTTCCTTCATCTTAATTGAATGTGTCTGCAGTAGCAGGGAGGGCATGTGCTTAAATAAGAAGGACTAATTGGAAGAAGCTGTCAGGTTAACAGAGATTTAGTTGGATATCTTGCACTTCAGTGGAAAATTTTCCTCAGGATAAGCTACACCATTTATGAAGAAATATGATGGATGCATGAGGAATAGGGTAGGAAGATACCTGTTTGGGAAATGTGTGAGGCTGCTATGTAATTGCAATGGGCCTTTTAATCTAGAATGGATATAATACTAAATAGATGAGTTCCCTGTAGGTTACTGAGGCTTTCACAGTTTCTTTTTCATCTTATTTCAGATCCTCTTTAGCCCCTCTGCACTCTAGGCAGGGGAGTTGGTTGGTTTCTTGTATCCCCACTGAAGCAACAGAGGTGTAACAGGCAAGAGAAAAAACATTCTCCATCTGTGATGTGCCACTGCTATGGCTGCAAATCTGGGAAGGCTTGTTTCTACCATCATCTTACAGAAGGCAGATCTAACGTTAGACTGAGTGTGTAAACACAGGGTTAGTGTAGCAACTCTTGATGAAATCCCCAGAGAAGATAATGAACTGCTCCTAATGTCAATATTTCCTTACTTAAATTAAACTCAAACTTTTTTTCCTTCCAAAACGTGTCTTCAGCATGTTTTCTTAATAACCATATGGTTTAATCTTTTAGTAGTGGGTATCTAAACACTCTTCAAGCCTAACCTTATAAAACTGGTGGCATTGATGCAGATCTTCAGTTTGAGAGGTGTCAGCTGTCACTGGTCTCTGATGGGATCAGCTATTCACAGGCTGTATCTAGCACAGGAATCTGTTACTGCTGGTGACTGTGCAGTGCCCCAGCTAGGCAGTGCAGCTGTGGTATCCACGGGGAATAAATTTGCATTGTGTTTCAGGAGTGGGAGAAAAAAACGGCTTAGAGATGCAGAATGAGCCAGAGGAAGTACTTGCTGCTGATCTTTGAAGAGGATGGGGTGACTGTGCCCTCTCACTTGACCTGTTAGCCACAGGCATCCCACTCAGAGCCTGGGATGTTGAGTAGCACCAGGAGCTACAGGTGAGTGCTTCAGCTGCTCTCAGCACCGTGCCCTGTCCTTACATGGTACTTATGTGCTCTAGTTTATAGGGTGATACATTTTATTGTCATGTTTGTAAACAGGACAATAGGTAACCTATTTTTAGCTTTCATTTTACAGCAAACTGCTCTTTATAACAAGTGAGCTGCCCTCAAGGTCTCTGAATAAACAGGTGGATTGAGTGTGCAGTTTTCCAATGCTTTTACATAAATAACAGCTTTTGAGAGAAAAGTGTTAGTCAGGTTCTTCTGAAAAGAGCAAAAGCTTTTTCCTAGTGAGAGCAGACTGCCTGTTGGTACCCACATTCCCAGCCCTTGCTGCAGCTGCAGATCACCTAGCTGCATTGCTCTTTCTTTCTCAAAACAGATTCTGAGTATGGAAGCCCTCCTGTTCCTGTACCAAAAGGTTGCTTACGCACTTCAGAAAAACGGAGAAAAACTTCACTGCAATATTTATACTGGGAGATTCCTTCTCTGATACTAACAACATTTTCAGTTACCTTGATGAATGTGCTGCATTTGCACTGAAACAGTAACAATATAATTTCATTTTAAAAAATTGCAAACAGCTCTTTTATACTCTATGGAATTCCATCTAGAGAATGTTCCAAACATAAATTCATGTTCCAGAAATGCATCTATGTTTATTTCTCCATAGATCTAGAGGAAAACGTAAGGAAAATCAGTCCAGAAAATCAGCCCAGAGGTTATTTTACATAGCACTGAGATCTGTACCACTTTCCCTTTATTAACAGGTAAATTCAAAAGAAACCTGAAAAAGTTGGAAAACACTTGTTTCAGATGGTTCTATCATACTGCTGCTTGCCATGGTGACCTCCTGGAACCTAATAAAGTTCATATGCTTACAGAAAGTGTTCAGTACTCTATGAAACTGCAGCCACAGTTTAGTATGATTTAAGACTTTTTGTCTTTGTTTTGATTTGCAGACTTTCATAATTGTATTGTACTGGGAAAAGGTGAATATTTTTGTTCCCATTAAGTTATAATGGAATGTAGCATCAGTCTGTTGGAAACTTCACCTTCCACCCACTGATTCTCCGAGTTAATTACTGATTTTGTTGATTCCAGCTCCGCAAGTCACACCTGATGAGCAAAATATGCAAGCAAATGGTCTTAAAATTAAATATATATTTAAGTCATCTTTTTGCTCCATGTTTTTAGCATTACGCTGAATAGAGCCTTACAGATTTGTGTACATTTAAAGTTTTGCTCTGTTGTGAACTTGTACCCTACTTGGATCATTTAACATTTGAAACAGAAAACACTAATTATCATTTTAATTTCCAAAATCTTGGTGCCTTAGCTTGTTGGGGGGTTATTTTTTGCTCTCCTACTTGCAACGGAGATGCTTGTTCTGGTTTCTTCATTGGTCAGAAGCGACTATGGAAAATGTTACCATTAAATTCCGCCGCTTGGTGGCACTACGAAATAACACAACTGCCCTTAGAAACGGCGCTGTGAAACATGGCCAAGTGCCGGGTGATAACCGGGCCCAGCGGCCCTCAGAAAGGAAGACATCAGGAAGGGATTTCTGCCAGCAGAAATCCCAAAGCCGTTTTGCTTGTTGTAGGTGTTAGTTTTCAGCACAGAGCGTGGCCGCTGGGATGCTGCTTCGACGCTTGGGTGTGCACAGCAAGTCCCGTCGCTCGCTGTTGGCTCTACTGGCAGATGTTCTGTACACCTCTTACATTTGTTACTTAAGAATCATCTCTACCCACCTAGGAGGGTTTTTGCTGGAAGCTGAAGAGAAAGAAGTTGCAAAGCCTTCACTTGCAGTGCCTTAGTTCATGCAGTGTCAGAGAGTTTCTCTCGAACAAGGAAGTTTGCATGAATCTCCCTGGGGAGCACCCCCAGTGTAAATATTATTGCCTGCGTGGTTCGAAGAGACACAGCAAAGCCATGTAAGGAATAAACTCACTCCATGTGTATGCATGTGGGTGGGTGGGGGTGTGTGTGTGTCAGTGTGTATGATTTGACTGACTTACCAGCACTGCTAGTACAGAAAATGAAAGAACTTGACCCAGAATTTATTCAAGTTCTTTCTCATCTGGGTTGATAATACCCAGTAAAGGTCAAGTGCCCTAGAAACAGTTTTCATTTGTGGTTACATTCCATCTCCCTCGTGCAGCTCTTCTTTCAGATGAGAACTGAAAATTTGTTTTTCTCTTCCCCCCTGCCTGAAGTTTTTCTTGCTGGGGTTATTTATTCAGAACTTTTTACAAGGACATGCAGGGATAGAAAAAGAGGGAATGTCTTTAAACTGAAAGACGGTAGGTTTAGATCATGTATTAGGAAGAAATACTTCACTGTCATGGTGGTGAGGGACTAGAACACGTTGCCCACGGAGGTGGTGGATGCCCCATCCCTGAAAGTGTTCCAGGCCAAGCTGGATGGGGCTTTGAGCAACCTGACCAAGTGGAAGGTGTCCTGCCCTATAGTGAGGGAGTTGGAAGTAAATGATCTTTAAGGTGCCTCTCAGCACAAACAATTCTGTGGTTCTATGAAGTGAGAGCTGGTTTCCTGTCTGACCTTTTCTTTGCTTGTCGTTGCTTCTTGTATGTGTGTTTGAGTCTGCTGGTTTTACCTGGAACAGAGTTCATTTTTTTTCACAGTAGCTGGTATGGGGCTGTGGTTTGGATCATGCTGAAAACAATGCTGACAACACACGGGTGTTCTGTCTATTGCTGAGCAGCGCTTGCACAGAGACAAGGCCTTTCCTGCTTCTCACCTCACCCCTCCGGCAAGCAGTTGTGAGGGGACACATCCATGACAGGCTGACCCCAGTTGACCACAGGGTTATTCCATACCATATGGTGCCATGCTCAGTGTATAGAGCTGGGGGAAGAAGAAGGAAGGGAGGATGTTCCGAGTGACAGTGTTTGTCTTCCCAAGTTGCTGTTCTGTGTGATGGAGCCCTGTTTTTCTGGAGATGGCTGAACACCTGCCTGCTCTTGGGAAGTGGTGAATGAATTACTTGTTTTGCTTTGCTTGCTTTGCATGGCTTTTGCTTTACCAATTAAACAGTCTTTATCTCAGCCTAGGAGTTTTCTCATTTTTACTCTTCTGATTCTCTTCCCCAAACCACCAGCGGAAAGTGAGCGAGCAAGTGCATGGTGCTTAGGTGTTGACTGAGGTTAAACCACAATGGAGTCCCATTAAAGCTCCTATTAAAGAAAATCAAATTGTAATAATTATTCCCAACCTTCTCAACTGGGAAGGGTTTTCAGAGTAAAAATACTCTTGGGACAAAAAGGGAAGAGCCATCTGAAAAGCAGTGTTGTTCTTTAATTTCCCTGTATTTCTAGAATTACAGCTCTGTCTACATTTTTAAATAGTAAGGTCAAATAGAATTACTTTTATAGAGCAAAGGAGCTGGTACTGAGGACTTATTGTGCACCCCACATAGCTTTTCAGAGGGTGTAAGCTCAGGCTTGGGACTGCCCTGTGGAAGGACCACACCTTGAATCCACTCCCTGCCCTTCTGTGCAACTCAGCAGTGTGAACTGGAGGCTGGCATGTGAAGATCCCTGGGACATTCACCACAGATGTGGCCTCCCAAGCAGAACAAAACTGCTTCTGTTTTCTGAGACAAGAGCCAATTTCCCAGGCTGTAGGCGATGCAATGGAATTGTAAATTGGCTGCTATCACAATATGTTAGTGAAGATAATGAAATAGGCTGGCATGAGAATATATTACTGAAAAAATTTATTCTTCATCAGTGATTTAAACCTGAATAACAGGAAGTTATTACCAGCATCTAAGTGAGTGTCTTGCTGCGTTAACATAACCAGTCCAGGATAATGGTGCCCATGTAAATGCACAGCAAGTGCTGCTGGCAGTGACCCAGCCCATGCTAGGAAGCAGATCATTGTTTCAAATGTCCTGGGAAATTATTTGGAAATTGGAAGAGCCAAAGATGAGACTGTAGACTTGACAGACTGAAGGAAGGGCAGGGACAGATGCCATGGTGATGGGTGAAAAGAGCTAAGGAAAGGCTGAGAAGCTGGATGGGAAGTTAAACCAGACAAATCTGGAGGTTTTTGCCATCCTGAGCTTGAAAGCTGAGGGAACTTCTACCCTGATAGATAAATGCATAGTCAAGACAAGGAAAAGCTGCATCTGCACAGAACTGCTAAAGCTCAAAACAGAGGTGCTCCAAAAGTAGTTGAAACTCTCCAAGTAGAGGCCCAAATGGGGCTTTGCAGGCACAGCTGTTATCATGGGGTGTTGCACTGCACCTGGCAAGCTGGAACCTTGTCCACAGCAGCTTATAGTTTTTACCATAAAGATATTTAGGGCTAAATAAAAACAATCAGATCAGATCCATATTATTCCTCTAAGAAGCAATAACTGAGTGCAAAACATCCTTGCAAGACCTCCTCAGGCTAAGTGAGATTTAGTGTAGTTAATCACTTTATTAATTTAATCATCTGTGGCTTTTACATAGCCCACCATAACTGACAATACCAATAAAAATATCCTGTCAGAAAGGCAGTCATATCTTTGAAATATAGACATGAAGTTATGACTCCTGGGTGCATTTCTGGTGTGTCAGTGTCTGGCTCCTAAATATTATCAGAACCTCAGTTTTTGAGTTTTACCACAATGGTCTATATCTCAGTCAGCAGCAAACATCAGCTAAGAAAAAATTACCTTTAAAAGAAGGCATTTCACAGGTTAAGTTTATGGCGTGCTGCTGACACTATGAAAAATAACCAGCATATTGTAAAAATCACACTTTAAAAACAAAAGCCAGACAAAAATATCCATTTTGGATTATTCACTCAGCAAAATCAAAATTGCTGAAAGGTATTCCTACATGACACTCATGCAGTAGCAAGTTTACTTGCTCATAAACAAAAGCTAAGGCAATCACTTTGCCAAGCACCACGTCAATGGGGCAAACTGTCTTTAATAGTCAAAAGCAGTGAAACAGCAGGAGGCCTCTCATTAAAATGACACATTCCTCTTTAAAGCAGGCAGCCATTCAAGGCAATAGTTATTTGGCAGTATATTTAAAAAAATATTATAAAACTTCCTAACATTTGATGTTTATTGAGCATGAAATTTCATCTGACATACTTGGGCTGTGACTTTCTCCAGTGACTTGCTTCTTGTTTACATTTGATTTACATCTCATTTACATGGGAAATCAAATGTGTGAACTGCCTTTGTGTAAACTTCAAAACAGGCAGTTTTATGTGTTGGAAGGGTTCATGTTACTGTGTGATCATACAAAAATAGCAAGTAGACCACCAGAAAAAGATGCTTGCTGTACAAACTTCCTTCCTCCCTTTTGTTAAGGGTGATAGAAATTGCCTCCTAAAAACTAAAAGAATTACTAAAAGATAGACTGCAAGGTTACATTCAGTCTGCTGTAACTCAGGTCCATCATTAACCTCAACAAGTATCAGCACCAAAGTATCATCATCAGAAGTTACGGGTGGTCACCCTTGCTCCACCACAGTTGTTTGAACAAGAGGTGGGAACAGGCACAGCCCACCTTTATAATGGCCACCAGAAGTGATGGAGCAGTTTCCAGACAGAATTGTTATAGGAAGCAAATTAAGATACATTTTTTCCAGCTAATTGACACCCATGTAGGATTAATGCTAAAATCAACACTCAGCAAATGCTATAGGTAATTGCTGTGAACTTGAAAACGTTAATTATACCTCACATTGTTCTCTACAGAGCATCCAATTAACAGATGAAAGATTAAGAGTTTAACATCCTCATCCTGCTCATACCTAAAACTGTATTACCATGCCACTGGTTCCGAAGTACCAGAAGCTTCAATATCAAAGGAGTGGAAGGTGACAAGTATGACAGAATTTTAAACAAGCCACTATTCCAAAGCAGAGATGATTAAGTCTGACTTCCATATTAGCAAATCTAAATAAAACCATAATAATACAAAGATTTTTTCAGGGGCAGAGAAGAATAATATAATAACTTCAAGAGTTCACTGCGGAAATATGCTGCAACCTGTGTTCCAAATGTTCTTGAACAGGGAGCAAATAGAGACAGAATTACATTCTTTACTATGGATAGGTTAGAGTAATCCCAACTGAAATTGGCTGAAACTGCCTCAGAAAAGTCGTGCAATACTGAATGACTGGATGAAAAAAAAAAAAAGCTACTTGAAACAGAAAGTGATACAGATGGAGGCAGAAATTATGCATTTGTGATGACAGGCTTCATTAGCTATTATCAGTCAGAAAAGAGACCTTGTCGTCATTGTAGAAGCTTCTGAAAGCATCAGATCATCACTTAACAGTAGCCAAAAGGACACAGTCCAATTAATTGTTAGGGAGAGAGGCAGAAGTAGAAAATACCTCAATGCCAGTACAGAAATCTCAAGTATTTCTCACATCTTCAGTTCTGTACACATTTCTAGTTGCTTCCATTTCTGAGCAGATGGAGAAAAAGCATAGAGAAGAGTATAATGGTGATTAGAGGTAAGGAATTTCTTCTGTGGATGCCAAGATTTAACCTCTTCATCTTACAAAGATTCTCTCTGAGAGATTCAGAGACTTATTAAATGAGATTAGTATGAAGAATGTGATCAAGAAACTGTACACCTTTCATCACAGTACAGAGTTAGAGAGATACTAAATGAAATAGCTTGGAAGCAAATTTGAAAAAAAGAGAAGGAAGTATTTTCACACCTTGTTAGTAAATTGCTGAACTAATTCATTGGCACAGGAGGTTTTGGAGACCAAGAGATTAAATGGGCTCGGAGAAGTGATTAGTCAAAGTGAAGGAAGGAAGTTTGTCAAAGGCTGTTCAACTCAATAACCACTAAACTGCTCCAGCTCCAGAAGCCTCTGAAGAGAGGCTAGCAAGGGGCTGGGAGTGGCTATAATACTATGTAGTCAGCCCATCCTTGTCATCTCTTTAATCACGTGCTGCTCCCTTCAGTATCCTCCCTTTGGCAATAGCCTACAGACAGACCCTTAACTGAAACAACATGAACCCTCACAGGGTCCCAAATCCATATTTTAGCCAAGAACATGCCAATTTTTTTGCAGAACTGAGAGTAGCCAAGTGTCCTGGGGTAATTTCCACTCACTGCAGGGTGAGTAGCTGATATCAAAATTTGTGCTGGTGTTTCTCAGTGGGTTTGGGGTTTTGTCATTTTGTTGGGTTGTTTCCAGGTTTGAGGCCTGGATTCTCCTTTTTCTTCATTTATCTGATCTCAAAGGCCTCTTCCAACCTTAATGGTTCCATGATTCTATGATCTCCCCAGTCTCTGCAGAGGAAGAAACAAGAAAAAAATTCCAAAATTATAATACTGACTTTCTGTCAACCCCTCTTTAGAAAAAACCAGGCTCATTTTCACTTCTCCCTGTCTCCTGTTTTCCCTCATCTTCACTTTGTTTACCATCTCCAGTGGTGCCTGAAGAGTGCATTTTCCGTGCAGTAATTTGTGTGTAGGCCCTTCCCTGTAGTATGTGTTGCCAGAAGGAGACCAAAAAGAAAAATCCTGTATCCCATCAAAATATGAGGTGCTTTTGCAAAACAGACAGAAGAGTTCAAAACTAGAGTCTTGTACCAAAATTCACGTCAGTGTGTCTAAATTAAAAATGAAAAACATGGCATAAAATAATTTCTAGCATTTTCTTTATTCGCTTTTGTAATGGATTTGGTGCAAATAATAGGAATTTGTCCTTATAGACTACTTTCACTGTCCAAGAATATGAAAGAGACTATTTGTGTTTCCACAATATACTCCAGCAATTGAATCCTGTATTCTTATGCAAGCTACTTTCCCAATGGAGCTGATAGGAATTGTGCCAAGCTATTGCCTTGAATTGAAATGGTTTGTGTGGGAGGACTGTGGAGTGACACCCTGAGGATATTTAGGCATGGCAGATACTTATTATGCAGTCAGAAATATTTCATAATGAAATGATATTAATTACAGACGATAGTATTGCCTTCTCTACCATTTAAAAAATAAAACCCAAAGAAATTTATCTATAACATTGCTTTTCCATTCCTTGTCCTTCAAATGGGTCTGTGAAGTGTTTATGTCATAGTTTGAAAATGTCTTAAGCTGACTGTTTCCCCCCTTTTTATCTCCTGTTGGACACATCTAGTTAATGCAAATTCTGTGAATGAGAGAAACATGAGGCTTACCAGCTTGAAAGAAATCCATGCTCAGCTAATCAGCATATCACTCTGAAAACCCATGTGGAAGGAGACATTTTTGCCTCACATTAATTCTGGAATGTGCTTGAAAGCTGTTTTTTTCCTGAATCTTATTGTTGGAGACAGTTATCTTGCTAGAAGGTGACATTGCCTGTGACACGGGCAGAGAGGGAGCCTCACTGCAAAGCAAAGTTGCCATTCTGTTTTATACCAATTTAGCTGCAGTGGGAAAACATGACTTTATGTGGATTACAAGTTCCTGTGTAAAATACAGTGGGGTTTCTTCCACTGGGCTTCACCAGTGGCTTCACTGACTCTATGGATACAGGACAGGTGCCCTCATGCATCAGTCCCTCAGGTGCCTTCACTGGCTGAGATGGCATAGTTATGTAATGCATGGGTAAAGAACCAGGATGGACTTGTTTGCTAATCCTTCCCTGTAGTACATATTTTTAGCTCTTGCCTTTGTATGAGCTACAGGACAGGAAATTTAAAGACAATTTGCTGTTGGACACCCAGCAAACATGGTATGGGATCCTGTAATTGCGTGCAAGGCTACCTTGAGAAAAAGAATCGAAATATAAAGTACACAGAACTCCTCTAATTTGAGTAGGATAATGTTTAGTCTCATGAGAGCATTGTGGGTGCCAGAGGTTTATGTTATTTAACGAGAAGCTTAATAAACACTTCTTGTCTGAAGGTGAAGTTGTATTGGCATTCCAGTGCCTCTCAGGCAGAGAGCCTAAGATAAACACTGATTATGGGGTTTGGGAAAATGGTGGCCAAGTAAAATGTAGAGATTTGATGCCAAGGTGGCCAGAGCAGATGACATAATGGTTTCCTCTGGTTTCTGTGAAAATCTGCTTCTAATCTGCTGTTGCTTTGGCCACTTGTAACAGCATGTCAGCATCTGGCTGCTGAAGATTAGCATGCCTTGTTGAGAAATATGGTCTGTTTCTTTTAACTTGCAAAGATAACTAGATAACTGAGATAACCAGTTGTTTTCTGAAGGACTAAATCTAAAAATGCTAACAGAGTCAATGAGATTTTGATTTGAATTATTGTTATATAACTCTAAGATATAAACTTTGATAATTTTGAAACAGATTTATCAATGTAGGCAGAAACTTTTGATAGCAGGGGATATAATGAAAGAGTCAAATTATTGTACAGGTTTTCCTTCTTATCAGAATTTTTCCTATTTTGCCTGTTTAAAACCTAGCTTTGATGTACTGTTCCTTCATATGAATCATTGCTAAATTTTGGGTAATCTAAAAGATCATGCTGTTTATATTTGATATAATGAAGCTGTAGGGCTCCATTGGCAATGAAAATACCAGAACTAGGATTCTGGCAATTTATCTCCTCACAGGGCTTCAAACAGGCTGGGAGGATTAGACTAAGTGAGAGCTTTGGTACTAAATGACCCAGTTTGCCCACAACAATGCATTGAGTTTCATTTGAAAGGAGGACTTCAATTTCAGGGCATTTCTGTTGACCTCTAAAGCTCCTTAGAGCTTGATTTATTTTTTTCTTTTGACCAATAGCTGTAATTTGTTGGCCTGAAGAGATACAGGAGGTAATACTTGTTTTGAATGGGAGATCTCTCTATAGAAACAAAAACAAGTATACAATCTGCTTCATGTTTCAGCTGAAGATGGACATCTGAAGTAGCCACAGCTGGTAGATGATGTTTGAAACATTCTGGATCTTCCTTTGGTCTTAACTACTTTAATAATTAGCTTCCATGAAAAGTGAAGGTTTGAGTTAAAGATCCTTAGCATTGCATAATTTGCAAATATCTTTATTGCATTCTGTTTAGAAAACACCACCCACATAGATTAGTGATGATTCTACCATTCTTTTCCTCAGAAGCATGCCAGGACATTATTTTTTTATAAAACAGATGTTTAAGTTGAAGGGGTTTAATCTTGCCTTAATTCTCTAAGGGATAAAAATGATCATTGCATCTTTTTAAAAGGGAATTCTTCACATGAAGTGCAGCAAGGGAAATTAACAGAACTTATAAAGTAGAAATGCCATCCCTGAATCAGCTTCAATGTATTTATTAACATCTACAGCTCAGGAATAGACTTTTTACTTGAGTTAAACACAATGAAATTTCTTTAGAGAGAAGAGATGCCTTAAAGCAGCTTGGAAGGTGAAACTAAAATTGACTGCCAAGTAGAGCGCTGCCTTCCCTTTCTACAACTGGCAATATAGATAGTTTCAGCTGACTCTTCTCTAGGATGTATTCATGTGAATGTGACTTGTATATCTTAGAGGTAAAATTGACTTTTTAAAGGAATTTAGGTCTTTATGTCCTGATGGTTGAGTAGTACAAGACAAATGAAAATATATTTCCTTAGCTCCTTTGTCATTTCTTTAAATTACAGGTAAAAGTGGAATGAGAAGTTGTATAATTAAAATTGATTTTATAGGTGATAAGAAAAAAGAAAAAAATTACAAAGAACAGTGAGAAAAACATGGAATTTTCTTCTCTGTATTAGCGTGAAGATAAAAGTTTCTGGCAGAACTGTCCATTCCATACAGAAACTTCCACTCATATTCACATGATTGCAAATTCTCCATCTCTCTTGCTCTAGTGCAATAGACCTCAGGCAGTATGTACCAGAAAGGAAAGAAACAGAATAACCTTGTAGACCCTGGTATAACTTCACGGGGGATCAAAAGGAGTCTGAACTGAAAACCTTGGCAATTAGGATCAACTGATCAATGACAACACTGGCTTGGTGCCTGGCAACAGCCTGGAAAGTTACTCAAGTATTAGGAAATACTGGGAAAGAAGTAGAAAACAAAGAAGAATTCTGTCATTGCACAAATCAATGGTTGTCTCACATAATGGGTAAAGTTTTCAGCCCTGGTCACCTCACCCCTGAAGAGATATGGAAGAATGAGATGAGTTTTGAAGGAAGGCCACAGGCACAGTCAGAGGAAATAAACATTTTCCACATGAGCAATGTTTGAGTTGTCTGGGAAGAAAAGGATTACAAATTTGAGGATGATATGACAGAGGTAAAGTTATGAGAGCCACGGATAAGAATGATAAGGTCAATTGTTCCCTGTCTTTTCCAGCAGAATCAGGGAACATCACACACATCCAGGCAGAAGCAGATTCAAAACCAAAAATCCCAAACTTTTTCATTCAACTGATTGCAACCCTGCCAATGGATGTGTGGGCAAGAAAGTTACAGGCCTCCTTAGGGAGACTGGATGGCTGGTGACTGAAGAAACAAACTACAAAAGGCTCAGGGAAACCTTGGAACTGAGAGGCTCAGGGATGATTCACCAGCAGTGAAAATAATCCCCAGTGACCAGGAATGATCAATCCTCCACTGTGACTATTACTGAAGTTGCATAATATTGCTAAAGACAAATAAAGAAACAAACAATTTAAACTTTCTATTATCTAATTAACTTTACATTCTAGAGAAAAGGAGCCTATAAGAGCCTCAGAGACTGATGTTTCTACCACATATATGGACTTCTCAAAATCTAATTAATGCAATCTACTCTCCATAATGAGTTAGAAGAGGAATGCCTTATTTATTTTTACTTTGTCTTCCAGTGCTCATAAGAATAATTTTTTCTTGGAAGCTTACTCTCATAGTTATGTTTGTTCTCCTGTGTGAGGCAACTGGATGTACTGAGAGAAAATCTGTGGAAATCGCTGATCTTGCCAATTATGAAAGAGGTTATTGAACTGAAATTAAAACTCTTTGGGAAGTGGAAAAAAAGAAGAAAAATTGTACTGAGACAGTACTCTGCACCAGAAAGAGCTGTGTCATATGTTGTACTAATTGAATGCCAATACAAGTTTCCTGACTGAAAATTTTCCAGTGTATAGCTTTTGTCCAGCCTTGACATAAACTTGCGGATATAAGGTAGACCATGTGAAAGACTAGGACCAGATTTTATGATTTCTCCTGAATAATTAACACATTCTTTAGATCGATCACATTTCTTTTGAATATGGAAAGCATTAGCTCTCTCATTCATCTCAGAAGTACCCTTTCTCAGGTAAGAGAAATCAGATTAAAAAAAAGCAAAAAATCCCATACTGCATTACAATCAGATGTTAATCTAGCCTGAGATTTTTCCTTCTCATTTACAATCTCTCTTTCAAGATCTGATAGGAAAAACCATCTTGGATCCCATTTTCATAAATAAATTTCATACTTAATTGCCCTAATTATGTTGGCTTACTAAGAAAATGGGTTTAGGTTTGCAGCTATTGACTGTGTAACTACTGATATGTACCTAATTACACCACTTCTGAACTGCATTTTCTCTCTGTGGCTAGACCTAATAATAACTCAGGAAGATCACAAGCAAATTCTGTTCTTAAAATAAACTCAGTTTCCATGATAATCTTTTAAGTATATATTTTATGGAAATTACTCATTTATTTTTTCTTTTTTATTTCACAATGGTGGCATTCATGTACCACATTTATCCAAATATTAGACCAAGCTGGTTTTGCTGGTTTAAAAAAAGAAAAATCTTAGGACAGGTGTTTCATGTAATACTTGCACATATAATTACACTTAGAGTCAAAAGCCCTGAGAGGAAGCAACTGACATGTAGAAGGGGAAAACTGAGGACAGTTGGGATTTAAATGAGCCTAGGATCCTCCCCCACTTCCAACTGTCCTATGGGTGATGAGCGTGGTCTCCTTTACCACCCACCTGCTCCACCTCAAGTAGGCATTGCTTATGAGATGCTTGGCTGTACTAATTTCAAGAGAATGTTTGATGAGCAATGAGCAAACCTTTTTTCCTCTTAGGAAAGACCAAAATTATGGCATTGCTTGGATAAATATGCTGCTTGTGTTTCATGAGTTATCTCTGCAGTGTGGTGCAATGCTCCATGGTCTCTTCATAAAGTTCTCTCATATTTCCCTCCTGTCATTTTGCTCCTGCCCGTTTGATGCTTAGGATTTGTAATTTAACTGTCATGAAATAAAAGACTCCGTCAATAGACTTTTGTTACAGCAAGTTTTTTTCATCAAATCACTGTGAGATAGTATGTCTTCAGTAGGAGAACAATTTGGTCTGCAAACACCTCCATTAAGAGTCGTCTTATCCTATGAAGAACAGATCAGAAAGAAAGAGATGAAGGGATCTGGACACTGAAAAGAAAAATCTGGTCAGAATCTATAAATGATGGTATTCACTTCATTGCAGAAACCTGCACACAAAAACCTGAGGTACAACGGCTTGGCTCAGAATCAGTATTTGCTGGATGTGGGGAATGTGTTCACCCCCGTGGCAGTAAAAACCTTGCTCTGAATGTGCCTTTCTGACCCCAACTGCGGAGCTGCTTCTGCTGCTCCTGGCAGTAACAGGAAAGGAGGAGGGAGGACTGTCCCCTCTGCAACCCTCCAGCTCCCTCATGCCAGCTGCAGACAGCTGTTGAGCTCTAGCAGCCAAAATACGGTGCTTTGAGCTTGTTAGTGAAATCTGCTTCTTGAACAGCTGAGTTTCATCTTGTCTGCAGCACTGCAACATAACAGGCCATGCTGATCCTTCTTCTAGCATCTTAATGCTCTTGCAAGTTGGGAAATGAGGGCAGAGGTTGTGTTTTGGAAGACATCTCTACAAAAAGGAATTTCTTTGCAAGTTTTCATTTCTTTTCTTTTAATACTCTTTATTTGAAGTAGATCTGTAGGCATTTCAGAGAAATAACCTGAAAATTAACACTCTAGGCATCCAACATCTGTTGTTATTGTTTGTATTTTAATACTAAAGGGTCAAGATGTTTTGCAAAAATCTGATTATTTTATTTGGAAACTTAGTAAAGTCCTGACAAAACACTGGTGGTCTGGGTTTCAGGAAATTACCTAAGAAAGTCTTGGTGAGACAGGCATGCATCAGCATGGGTCCCTCACATACCTCCGAAGTCCATTGAACACCAAACAACCTCTTTTCCCTAGGACTTTATTTGGCCTTGCTTTCCTTTGGATTCACAACAGGTTTTTCCTCTTCTCCTTTCATCTTGAAAACATCAGAAAAAGAATTTCCTGCCCGATGTCATTGTATTTTTTTAATCAGCTCTTTCATTATGAGCTGCCCAAAACCGTGTCTGCTTTTATAAAATGACAGGTAGATTGAAGAATGATAAGTTGACAGGTTGACAGAAGAATGACACACATGATAAATTTGGATAATCAAATCTCTTAGTCTGAAGGAAAGATAGCTCTACTGGGAAAGGCTCACCTTGGAATACTGATAGGAAAATTGAGAAAGGATAGATGTCAATCACAGATAGTAATTACATGGAAAATGGACCCCGGTTTGTTTGCTAGACAATAAAGGTAAATTAATAAACTTCATGAAATGATTCAAGGAAACTTTTTTTTTTTTGTAAATGAAAAGGGATATGTCAATCAAGATGCAAAACTCCCAGAGAGAGATATGTCGTATTGTTAACAGAACCAATGAGAGTTATAAAAATGAGATAGGAATAATCAAATTGACAAAATGCAAATGCAAATTTTACAGCTGTGAAAACTCCTGTCCATTCATATTCTTCTTCTATTAAGCCTCACCATCCAAATTGATCTTTCAAGAAGGTACCTGAGACAAAAGTGGTGAGGGGCATAGAACAAAGCCCATGTCCTAGTGGCTTGCAGGATTTCTGTCTGTACAACATCCACACAATGCAGTATGGACAGCAGATCCCTCCCAGAAACGCAAAAAGAACTGTAAAAGTGAATACACTATCTTGTAGTAATGATGTATGCTGGCCATATATGAAAGCAAAAACCTTAATTGACAGATTCATGATCAAAGAGTGATAGCTGCCTCACAGCTACCCAAAATGCTATTCCACAGTCTGATCTAAAGCCCTCTGGAAACAGTGAGTCTTTTCATTCATGTGAACAAGCCTTCGATCAAGCCTTGTATCTCAAGAGAAGTATACACACTAATAATGCTAAAACCGCAGGAAGGCATCTGTGTGTTCATTACATACAAAAAGGATGAGCAAACACTTCTGCACTTTACATTTCCAAATTGGAAACTGATAGGCAAAAACAGTGGTGATCTTGGATATTTAGTGGAAAGTAAAAACTGGGTCTGACTAACATATTCTTATGTAACCATTACAGGCCAAGGGAAAATTCAAAGATTTACCATATATTCACTGCAGCAATCTGTTGTCAAGAGCTTTAGGCAGTGAGAAATGAGGTTTTCATGAAACTGAAGTTTATAGGTAAAAAAAAAAAACTCAGTTGCTTGTCACCTCAGATCCAACTTCACTGCACAGCACATTTTCAGTGACAGCTTGTAACACGGTTCAGATAATATGCTGAATGTCATGGAAATGATTCAAAATGTCAAAACAAAGCATAATTATTAAAACAAATCAGAGTGAAGAGGAAAATGTAATACAGCACAAAATGAGCATACCTATGAGAAGTTATTTTGGTCTGCAATTTTTTTGAGAGCAACATCAAAATGATAGCATTTTAGAATATATGTTTCTTTTATAGCTCTGGCTTCTGGTTTTAACTTTGCAATGCCTATGAGCATACTTACACTTAAAAATATTTTGGAAGAAGGGGTTTCAGGTGTTTTCTCACTGACATTTTGGGCTCCTTTTCTGTTGTTGAGCATATTTTTCTGTAGAGGACTGGCCTTCGTGATTTAAGTGGGCACATTGCCAAGGCTTTCAATTTAGTTGATAACACATGCAGCTAGCCCAGAAGGAGACATGCATAGCTAAAATGCTATGCACAGTGCTAAACTAAGTGGGGTTTACGGGCCATCTAGTTAAGAATTTTTCTTAGGGGATAACACAAGGAAATGTTTGTCTCAGAGGCACCTAAAAATGAAAATATGACCCCCATATAATATACTTGATATAAAGGAAATGCGTTCTTGTCTTTAATAATACTGTGAGAATTGCTGAGGCAAAGTAGAAGAGTTTTAGGTCAGCAAAAATTCATTGCTGTTTTCATGGCTGTACAATAGTGCTGGACAAATAACTTGCAACATTTATTCTCCTTGTCTGGTACTGGAATATCAGTGACAAAATCATGATTTCCTTCAAATACAGCCACAGCTATGTGCAGGCAGGCTACTGTGCCATGTCACATACCAGAAAACACTCACCTGTGACAGGCACGGTGTCACTGGTCACCAAGGAGAGCGAACGCTGTGGGCCCCATCGCTGTTGGTGCCATCCTTGTCGGGTGCTACTCTAGAGGTGTAGCTCTACTCAACAACTCCAGTGTTGGAAAATTTACTTTGAAGCAATCTCAATATTTACACTGCCCTAGATGACCACAGGCTTTGTTCTGTGGTGAAGTTTTAACCAGGGTTATGGGGCAACAAACTGAAACCAGTACATTTAGCCTGATAAGTATCATGTCAGGAGTTGAAGCCCATGATCCTGTGACAACAAACTTCCCGTAACATCTAATGTTGTTTCCTTAACCCACAGTCATTGCCACATCTCAGTCCTCTTTTATAGTAGAATCACACAACACAGAATATTACTTTCCATCTGAATATTTGTTGAATGACTGTACTGTCCTCAGTGGTTTTACTGCTGCTTTATCTGGATTCTTACTGTGCCTGTTCTGGTTTTCTTTCTTATGACTCTGATAAGACTGCACAGTTGGGTCTCTAGTGTGGCAAGTCTCTGTGGAAGCAATGGACAGGGATCAGAATTCTGGGGGGACCACAGCCTGCCTGAGCTACACTTTGGTATGGCTCCTCTGGCTGCACATGGGATTGCTGTAAGTCTTCCATGTGCAAATGCGAAAAAGCTTGTCCAGTCTAAACAAGTGCAAGGAGTCCGTGGTTGTAGCCACTTCAGTAACCCATTTAATCAGGCACATGTGTGTGGTAATACATACAGTGTGCTTGCCTGTACGTAGCTCTGTATTCCCCAGCTCAGAACAGCCAGCATGGAAAAGCAGCAACCAGCAGAGCATTCCCCAGTGTGGAGGCTAGAGTACTGGCAGACTGGGAAAGTATTAAATGGGGCCAAGGAGTGACATCTGCTGAGTTAAGATAATTTTTATCAGTTGATGTAAGGGCACTGTTCTTTGCATTAGTGAGTTCATACTGATTTATAGCTATTCTGTCTGGTCTGCATCTGCAATTCTTCTGTATTTTACATATTTGAGTGGAAGAATGAACTGACTTCATTCAGGTAGGTGATCTGTTTCTCATATATATGCCAAGAGACAAAGATGTCAAACATTTATTTAAGCCTGCAAATATTACAAAATAAAATGAAAAATATACTTGAGCAGTCTGCAGCAGAATGGTAATGTTCGCTGAGCCGTATGCCCACTGTTCCCCAGGAAATAAATAGTGTCTGCTATTCTAATATTGATTTTTCATTCTTCATCATGCTTAGTCAAGCCTCTCCAAACTAGACACCAGCTATTCTAGCAAAGACTGAGCCAAGGAATGGGAGAAGGATAATACATACACTCAGCCTACTCCCTTGACTATCCCAAGTGATCCATTTTTGCAATTCTCTGCTTCTAGTGACTTGTATCACAGCTGGTGTTGCAGACACAAGCTAAGCTCTTTAGAGACATGACATCATTTAAACGCAGCATTTATTACAAAAAACATTTTCTCCAGTTATTATTCCACTCATCTTTTGGTTCATTTATACATGAGGAAGTAATGTTGAAATACATAAATATATAATATTTCAACAAAGGAAAATAAGAAAAAGCTCTAATGAGAAATCAGGTGAAATGACTGTTGGGATGCCACCATGTGCCAGGGGCGCTGTTCCTGGGCTCCTTGTTGGTGCTTCCTTACTGCAGACTCACCTCATCCCACCTGTAAGCATGCACATGTATCAGAGAGATGTGGGGAATCCTCTTCTCCCTGTTCACTTTGGCACGTGGTAACGTGCCACAGAGCTCTGGCAGAGCAGGGCACCTGCAGGAGAGCACCAAAATGTCTTTGTAGCCAACCCTTATGTGTGTAAAAGTATGAAAATTATATCGTAGACACATTATAGTGGTGAAGTTTTACTGCTTTTTCTTTTAAAAGCTGGTTTAAAAAATGAAAGCAGCCTGCTTTCCTCAGTAAGGAAACCAATGTATTTAACAGGGTGCTTCTGGCTCCAAGATAACTTACAGAGACAGAATGGTTTGTGGGAATGGGAAAGGCAAAAAAATGTGAAAGTATTTGAGAACAAGATTCTATCAGGACCCACACTTTATAATCTCCAAAACAATACAGTGGTTGTAATGAAAATGCCATCATTTATTCAGGTTTTTTTTTCCTGCAGGGTGATTCTCTGTAACTAATAACGTTTACTGTGTACATAAAGATAATGGTGGCTATTAAAAAGCCCTTAATGGTAACTATCATAAATTAAGAAGGGTACAAACGCTTATCAGGTAATAAGTTCAGCTGCATTACTGGAAGTTTTATTCCTCATTTTTCTGAGGTCTTACAAATAGGTGTGGCTGTGCTGTCACTGGAAAAAAAAAAAAAAAATTTACCAGATGACAGCTATTGCTAGAACTCAGTGGTAAAAATATAGGTAGAAGTATCCCACAGTGAGCAGAGGGGACCTGGCCCACACTGGTAAACCTTGGTGCCCAGGGAAATGTTGGGCTGAGCAGAATGACAAGAGGGATGCTCTTTCCCTCTTAGTACTTTTCCCCTCTCTCTAACTGGAGTTGCTTCAGTAACTATTTCCTATGCCTAATAACCCTTTTTCCAAAGACATTTTAATTTAAGAAAAAGACTTTTTCATCCAAGTTTTAAAAATATATAAAGTTCTTCATATCTGGTTTTACATCTCCTCTGCCTACTCTCTTCATACTGCCCCTGGCACTGATGCTGCCTTCTGTCTGAGCTGTGTATGGGTGCTGCTGTAACTCCCTTTCCTCTGCCAAGGCTTCTCTGCCACTTTCATTTTCAAATTGCAATTTATTTCATCACTGATAAGCACTAGAATCCAAAGCTAATCTCAAATGTGGATTCTCTTAAATGTCTTAGAGTGGTTTGAGTAGAGACACTGCTGATACTTTCTCTTAGAATATGTGGCACTCATGATTTGATTTTTGAGATGGTAGTCTCCCACTGAGAATTAGAGCCCTGTGATCATCCTGAGAAAAACAGAAGGTAGAAGATACAAGGCTTGCAAAGATGACTGTGCAATGCCCTATTGCAAATAGATTTTTTACTCCCATTTAATAGAAATTTACCTGAGTTTTTAACTTGATGGATACACCCAGTGTTTTCACATGTTTTTCGTAGGATCTCATCTTCTTGTGTTGAAGCTCATGAGTGAATACATACTGATTAAACAGGAATAAATCTTAGAATGAATAAATTTTAGGAGGAACATAGTATTGGGAATTGAGAGGTTTGCAATTCTGCAGCATACTCCCTGAGAAGCCATTAAATGTTTTTGGCCTCAACTACATTGCCTTTTCTAGTAATAATTAAGAAAATACGGATTTTATATATAAACATGTAGGTGCTGGTTTTATAACATTTTTTACATCCTTAATTCTTAAGTTATTTTCTGAAGAATTTTGTATTCCATTAGCAGTAAGGAAAACTTTTGAAAACCACTAGCACAAAAGATAATTCCATCTGTTTTATGAACCTTCCATCTCTCTTATAGTTGCTCTTTCTTTCTTTTGGACATATATTTCTTTTTCTATGCCTCTACAATTAGTTCTCTCATTTTATCTGTCATAAAACTCAGGAATCAATGTTATCTTCTAAATTCTATTTGAAATTATCTGGTAGGCACATTATAAGTCAGCATTTTTTTCTTTGCTTTTGACTCTTTTGCCCACCTTAGCTGAAAAATTGCTCAATGAAATGAAGTTTATGAGATTTGAAATCTCTGCAGTAATGCCCGAGGAAAGAAAAAAAATTGAAATTTTCTAAAGAATTATTTTAGTCTGTTGTGAAACACCCCAAGAAAAGAAGAATTGTCTACATTAATTCTCTGAGTAAAATACCTATTGGACTGAAAACTGTCCAGGTGAGTTTGCAGCCTGGAACTTATGACTATTGAGTGAGTAGAAGGCAGCTGCATTTGCTGCAATGCTTTTCTGAAGTCTCTGTTGGCCTGGGATAATGCTACAGAGCTCCACGGGGAATAGATACAGGGAAATCATTTCATCCCTCTTTTTCAGGCCAAGGAGATTTCCACAGAGGTGTTGCTTTTGATGAGGTATCTTTCAAGCAGAATCTGGTCCCACAGGAGCAGTCCACCTGTGTCTGCACAGCTGTACAGTTTGGAGCAGGATTCACAGCAGGAAGATTCCCATGCCAGCTATGATGGCACGAGGCTGCTGGCTGAGTGGATGGAAAGAAAGGCTAATCCATCTAATCCCCAGAGCCTGCAGGGATTGTGTGTGCATCCCCAAATGAAATAGCAGAGAACCCCCTCTGATTTCAATGAGGTATCTGTCAGTGCATACTTGCAGGGAGCACTACAGAGTGATTTGGTTCCCAGAGCAGAAGTAACTTCCTGCAGCGGAAACAAGCGTCATGCCAGGCATGCATTTTTGTCATGCAATCCATTCCTATTCTGAGAACAAGAATGAAGAGGTGAACTGCAGATTTGGGAATCCACATGAATGCTGGAGTAGTCCCCTGAGAGGCGTTCCCTGTGCAGTGGAAGCGTGTAATGCCTCAGAGCAGTATTTGCTGTGGTTTCTTTAGACATGCCAGTGTGTAGAACTTTAACAAAACAAAAAAAAATCTCGCGCAAGTGAGTGTCCTTCATCTTCAATCACAGGGAAATCACAGATTCACAGAATTGTTTAGGTTGGAAATTGCCTTCAAGATTGTTGCGTCCGACTGTTGGCACTGCTGAGTCCACCACAGAATCCAGTCTCTCAGCACTTCAGCTACACAGCCAAAGCTAAGTTCTAGCTGGGCTTAGGCCCTTCTAATTTTCTTTGTGAATAACCCCATGACATCCTTGCACTTCCCCTGAATTGCCTGCCCCCTCCTTCAAAGGTCATAAAGTCTCCTTTTTTTCCTCCCAACTTACGGACAGAGTTCTCTGTCCTGCCCTGAACACTGAAATCAGGTGCCTTAATTTACTATAATAATATAAACTTTGCACTGTTGTCATTTTAGCCAAAGGTTTATTGTTCTAAAACCTGCAATTGTGCCAAATCTCCTAAGAAGGAGATTATTTAAACAGAATCTGAAAAGGTTTCGAAAAAATAAAAATGCAGGGGAAAAAACAGTAAATCATCCCTCATTTAGCAAATTCTTCTTCTGGTCAAATCCAAAACTTTATTGGGCAGCCTAGACTGAAGCTCAGTGTTCACGCCTGCTGAAGCATTGGTTGTGGTGGTAACAACATCTGAATAGATACTCTGGTTAAGTGGAATCTGTGCTACATCTTAATTATGCCTTCATCACTATCATTGCTGCCATTAGATGGAAACCAATTCCCAGGAGCTGCCCTAGCTGAGTGTGTGAGCTTCACTTAAATGAACAATCTTTTCTGTTCAATATGGCTAGAACATCAGCCTTGGTGTTATTAACTCCTATATCCTAACAGAAACAAGCAGCTAGGTTTAAATTGAGCGACTGTTTTAGATGCAGGAACTGACAAAGCATTTTTAATGGACTCTAGCTTCTTCCATTTATTAAAACCTACATCATGTCTGTGGTGATGACCTAAAATACCCAGAAATGGAAGTATTCTTCCTTGAGCTAGCACTAGTCTCACCTATTCTATTACATCAGCTTTTCATAAAACAATAGAATAAATTTAAAGAACAAAATCCTTTGTAGTGTTCGTCTAAATTAATTGCATTCAGGAACGCTGTGTACCACCAGACACCAACGAACTGGTTTCATTAATGGTCAGGCTTAGACACAGCATTCTGCCTTTTGTGATTTGCAGCAGCTTCACTAAAGAACAATTACACTTATCAAATAGAGCAGACAGAGAGAAAGAATAGCATCAAACATGGAAAATCCCTGCTCTTTAAAATCGGGTCTCATTCTTCAATTTTAGGGACTGGTTTTGATGTAACCGCTACAAGTGGGATGCAGGCAGAGGCTGGAGACCAACATGGAGGCACTGCCCTGCTGGAGAGCAAACACCAACCCTGTTGGTGGCCCCTTTGATACAACTTGCTTCTGTTGATAGGAAATCTAATATATAAACCTTGCAAAATGGAATGGAAAGTGTTTAAGCATCATATTTCACTCTTTTTCTAGCACATAAGATCTTTAGGCAGTGCACCTTAATAGATCATTGAAGAGTGTCAAGAAAATTACACCACGTTAAAAGATTTATGTCAATGAGTATTTCTGGATCGTCTGATGAGGCTTACTGTATTTTTGGCATAAATCTGAGATGGAAATGATTTTTAAGCTAAGTTATCAACCAAAAGAGACAATGTTTTTCAAATCCTGATTTAGCATTTTTTTTTTCCAATGAAACCCATTTAGTTAACAATAAATATTCCTTATTTTGCATCTTAATGGCGTTTTTTTTAATTGAATACTCCATTAAGCTGAATACTGATCAAATGTTGTGGGTCAGATGATGAACCATTTGCAGATGATTACTTGCTCAAGGCTTGTTTTGAATCCCACTGAAGTTAAAAGAATTCTTTTCAATTACTTTAGTGGGTTTGGAACTAGGCACTGAGATAGATTGAGTGGAGAAGATGAGAGAATTCCATGTAAGGAGCTAGAATCTTGCACAAGAAGGGATTTGAATGTGTCATCCAACAAATAGAGCCATAATAGTTATTAATGTTGTAAATGTTATGGAATTAAAAGTCAGCTGACATTAATTTGACAAGCTATTTTTTAACAAAAGAAATGGCAGTATGATTAGCTCTAGAGAACAGTAGTCTATCAATGTTGTACTTGAGGTCACAGGACTTGCTTTTGTATAATTAGGAGTCCACAAAGAGCTCGTATTTTAAATGTATATATGTACACATGCATACATTAAAATATTTATATACAGAAGTTCCAACTGCCCTTCAATTACCACAATCAACAACAGAAATTTCTTAGTGTTATGGCTTCTCATACTCCTAGGTCAGAAGCTGTCATATGGGTATTTTTATCTCTGCCTTTTAGTGCAAAGTGCTTCTTATTTATACAGGAATATGAAATCAGTTGCAGTCTGCAAATTAAAATATTACTCACTTGGGGGAAAATGACCTTCTTATAAAGATTGATGGAACAACTACCAGGAACTTGGAGAAATTTAGTTTACCGTTTTCTAAATTATAACATCTTGAACCCATTTTGATCTTTCTGTATTCCTCATCTACCTCCAACTCACTTGTAGCAGACCAAAGAAAACAAACACAAGTGGAGATAGATGTTTAATTGTTTGATGTTATCATTATTCTCTTGTAATTTCCTGGTTTTTAAACTTGTACATATTTATGATATGACTCCCTGCTGAGTAATGTAAATAACTACCTTTTTATGATTAGTTACAATCATAAGCAGGGGAGCTTGCCTTTTTTTTCCCCCCTTAATGTTATTCTGGAAGCACTTTAAAGCCCTATTAAAGATCATTATCTTTATGTACTAAAATCTGTCCTTGCAACATATAAACAGTTTCCATTCCTGATAATTCCCATTTGAAATACTCACTGAGAAGGTAGTAAACATGTGGTCATCAAAATGAGAGGTATGAAGAATAACCTGTAATCAAAAGTTCACTGGTTATTTGTAAACCGCTTCTTAAAGGCTAAAAAGCATATACCTGTGAGAGCTTCAACAGGAAATTATGTTCTTCTAACTCCACAAATTTTTCCTGGTATGGAGTATATAGACTCTTGTCCAGAAAACAAGTCTGAAGTTGTCTTTCTTCACAAAACCTGCTGTTCAGTACCAACAAGATTGCAGTGTATTAAAAAGCTTAGAAAATTGCCTACCGTCCCTCCTTACTGAAAAATCAGTAAAGATGTTGGGCTGGTTCATAAACCATAAGAAACATTTACCAACAATAGAAAACCTGCAAAGTGTTCTTAAGTCTTTGTTGTTGGTTAGCTCACCACCACAGAGCCCCCAGCTCCCTCCTTCCCTTCCTCCATGAAAGAGGGGAAGAGAAAAAGAAGAAGAAAAGCAAGAAAACTTGGGGTCAAGATAAAACAAAGAAACAAGCAAACAAAAGTTTAACAAGGGAAGAATAAGTAGGAGAAGAAAAAAAAAGCCCAAAAGAAGGGATGCAGCGGGAATCGATCAACACCTTCTGTGGGCAGACTGATGCTCAGCCAGTTCCCAAGTAACAGGTGAGTAACACTGCTAAAACCTCTTCTTTTTCTTCTATTATTGCTGTGCATGACATTATATGGTATGGGATAGTCTTTGGTTAGTTCACCTCTGTTAGCTGGGGTCACCTCCTGCCCCACTGCACAGCTCTAATCCATTCACTGGGGGGCAGAGTGAGAGAGGGCCTTGATGCTGTGCACTGTTCACCAAATCTGTACCACTTATGTGTTATCAGTACTGTCTTGGTCAAAACATCTAAAGTGCAGTGCCATATGAGCTACTATGAAGAAAATTAATTATATCCTAACCAGGCCCAGTAAATTCCTTTTAATTTTCACCCCCAGATCTAGTCTTAGCATATGTTGTGCATTGCTCCACAAAGAATATAAAATATTCTTGCTTTTACAAATTTTACCTGGAACTTCTAGATATTCAGACAGCATCACACAGAAGAGATGAATATTGCTTTTCTCATGGCACCTCTTCTCTTCCTAGGGAAAGGTTATTCTTCCCTTTTTTTAAGGCGGGGCTGTAGTTATTCCTCACAATGCAACAGCCGGTAGACAAATTGTACTGCCTCTCTGAGACTGGTGTTTCCCATTTTAATATCTTTCTCTGGGGGTGTGAAGGACATCAGGAGAAGGGGGATTCTCATATCCTTCCAGAAATCAGAACAACTGTCATCTCCTGGTAGGCAGTGCCTGACCTCCCTGCCAGCTGAATCAGAGTGCAGACGTCCCCTTGACATGCACGAGCAGGACGGGACCCTCAGGAGCCAACACAGCCTTACAGTTGTCATCCCACAAGACACAAAAGTTTCAAAAGGTCAGTGAAGGCTTTTGAGGCGTGCATTTTGCACAAAACCATGTCACATCAGATCCCTGTTGCTAGGGAAGTTATACCATGCTGCGCATGGAGCCTACAACTGCTGGAAATTTCTTTCAGCTCGATGTGATTCACAGGCATGAGGACTAATAAGAACATACTGTATTATTAAAAATATCAGCTTGACAGGGCTCAGCAAGTGCCTGTAGCAAGTGTACCTCGGAAACAGAGGAAAAGCCTGACACCATTAACTCTCTGCATCTGAGCCTTCTTTCTTATCTGTGGAGAGAGGGAGAGAAATTATATGAGGTTGAGATTTTAATGAGAAGAAGTAGAGTACTAATGAAATGCTAATGAGATCGACATAATCCAGTGTGTCACTGCAGGCTCTCATTCCTCCCAAGCCTGGTAAACAAAATAGCAACTATTAATTTGCTTGAAGTAGATTCATGAAATTAACAATGGAATTTAGGAACCATTGAAAATACCCCATGCATTCAGCAGTCACACTGAATCTTTGGGGTTTTGAGGTATTTCCTGAAGGTGGAATTAGGGACTCAATTTTCCACCTGCCATGAACATGCAAAGGTGGCTTCAGACTCAGCCAGTCTCCACACGGAGATAAGCAGGTGACCAGGTGGTTTCCACATGGTTTCTACTCAGGTAACAGCTTTGTTAGGAAGGAGACCTGACAGAAAACTGGGGATGGATCATGTGTTTTCATGGAAAGCATCAGCTTTGGAAAGGGAGGTTGCTTTAAGTGCTGGTACTGGGGGATGTGGGCTGGCTGCAAAACAAGGGCTTTTGCTTCATGTCCATGCAGCTCATCCCCCTGCTTAAGGCCCAGCACTCCCCAGCCTACATGGAACTTTCAGGCAGGAGGCTTTCCTTTCCAGAGCGACATAGCTCTGGGCCCTAACAGGCTGTGTCACAAGACCAGAGAGCTAAGAAAGGCAGAAGTGGGTTGAAACTATTTTTAAAGCTCTGTGATCCAAAGACGATCTTTGTCTTACACAAGAGAGAACAAGTTTCAAGCTGTTCTGTTTTGCTTTGGGGTCCTTTTGCAGCCTTCAGTAGCCCACACTGCTCTGCAGGGATTAGTGGGACATGGGGCCATGGCTGCCACTCATCCCCTTTTTGCAAAAGGACTTGACTCCACAGAATAATAATTTAACTCAGATCTCTCCAAGTACAAAAACAGCCAAAGGCACTACAGGATATGTCCAAAATTACTCCTTAAGTTGCATCAGCTGATTTCTTTATCCGCAGCTCCTAAAAAAACCCACTTCTATATAAACTGAACTTCAACTCAGGTTTCAGTGTTACTGTCCATCACAGCTACATTTGAAGTTTGGGACCTTATTATAAAGGACTTGTAACTAATTCTTGCCTGGATGATAATCCTTGCAGCTACCAAAACTACCCTAACTGACTAACTTTCCTTTGGATCCTCCATTTATAGCATCAAATTATGCATTCCAAATACTTGTTCCAGACAAATTGTTTCTTTTCCACAGGGAGAAGGAAAATGCAAAGAGAGAAAATAAAAGCAGTCTTTCAGCGCATCTTCAAAAATATTTTACCTTGACTCCACCTTGTTCTGGGTTTTAATTTTTGTTCTTCCAAGAGAGAAATCTTTTGCTCTTTCAACACATCTTTTCAATTATACATATATCACAATAATTTAGCATACATTTCTCTAATCTTTGATTAATGTCTTACCTTTTGCTTAAATACCTATTAACATGAAACCATCACAGTAATTTTGCTTGAATTCTCATATCACTGAAGTACTGTTAACGAAAACAAGATTAGCATTTGAAGCTTTCAAGAGATGATTGCTGTAGTGTTTGGATTCTCTGCTGACAAGACAGACTCTCTAATTCTTTCAAGTGAGAGAAGGAGTCTAATTACCTTCCAACCAGACTTCTACACTTAAGTACAGAATCTCACATGAACTTAAATGCACAGTTCACAAGTCAGGGATTGAGCATTTGAGTGAAGAGTGTGCTCAGGTCACTGTTGGACATGCTGACCTGTCTGACATGCTCACCAGCACTACTTTACTATTTCTTCATTTTTTTCCCAGCAGACATGTATGTTTCCATCAAACCCTTGTCTTGTCTCTGTGTTTTGAAGAGTCTGAGACAGGAATTACCTTTTATGGAAACACAAGTAACAACACATTTTACCTTCTAAAATTCCTCTTCTGAAACAAATTTCACCTTGAGTTATAAAGTACCACATGCAAATTACATTCATTCTAAAATGTTCTTTTCAGCAAAATTAGTCCTCTATATGCCTTCATAGATTTAGTTACCTGCTGTATTAAAAATAATTTTCAAGTAACAGAATTCTGTGACTGATGGTGCATTTGTTTTAATAGCACTTTCAAGATCCACCAAAAACCTTAAAGGCAGCCCTGAGATTGGCAGAAAATTCCATCCCCAAAGTCCCTCTACCTTTGTTCTCACTTACATGAAATGAGAACAGTACTGGCTTGACAGAACTTCCATGCAGGACTTGAATTCATCAGTATTTGTAAAATACTTCAGGACTCCGAAGTGAAGTATACTGAAAATACTGCTGTCTTAAGAAATGTTGATCTTTTCTTGTCTGTTTCTAACATTCTCTCAGAACTAGAATAATGCAGTTTTAATCCTGAAAGACAATTTGTGCAATTTTCATGACCCTGAGCTCATTAGCACCATTATCCCTTTCCTCCTGAGTCATGTGGTCCACCTGGACACACAGTTAAGGGTTGACATCACCTGCCCTAGATGTGCATAAACAGAGATGAGCAATTCGCAGGGAGCCATGTGCTGCTGCTTCTGGCAGTGCAGTGTCTGCATGAAGGAACTCAGACGCTTTTGCTTGGAATGCAAATTGGGTCAGCTGCCGAAGTCGTCCCCTGATACCACTGCGAGGTTTTGCTGCTGCTGCTCCCTCCTGCTGTGTTGATTCATCTCTTTCAGATATCAGTGGGGGGGACTGTTGTCTCAGACAGAGAAAAGGTCGTCCTTATCCAACTCTTGTCCTTACTCTGATTGCCACTGACCCTGGTTTTTTGGTAAGTGTTAATGAGGGCTGACCTGTGTTTTCCTTGGGGCAGGGTCTGATACTCGTAGAGTGTGTGCTAGCCCTGCACTTAGCCTAGTTCAGCCTAGTTGATTATGTCAGGTATTTACATGGCTTTGCCACTCTCCTTCCACTGTTTAATTAAATGAAAATTACTTGGCGTTCAGTTTGTCCTCTGTACAATCTGACTTGTATCATGCAGTTAAAGAACAATGCTCTTGTTTGCTGAAGCTGTCTTTGTCCAGTGTTAATTAGGATGCCCACTTCACTGAACCACCACTGTAGTCCTTGGCCTGAATACTCTTGTGCATGTTACTTACCAAAATAATGTGAATATTTCTACTGAAGCAAAAGTTTAAATTACACAAAATTATAATACAGTGTTGAGTCTCTTTATAGATTATTAGAATGGTGTCTCGTAGGATTATGACATCACTTAACTCCTCAGTTTGCTGATCTATACCTCATACCCCATTTTACTAGTTTGTTAATCAGAGTCCATCTTATATGATCAACTTCTCAGTACTATCTTAGCAGTATTATGAGAAGCTTTATGCAATGAAAATAAAATGTATGGGTCTTTAAATAGTGTTACATGTATCTTGGATATTTAGTCGAAAATTAGATACTATAATAAGAAAAATATCAGTCTAAATTTCACAATGATTCCACTAGTTTTAAAACTGAAATAGAGTCCTTTCTGCCAAGATTACACCTGGCCTGTGCAGAGTGGGGTATTAAGGCAACTTCCCAAAACAGCTGAATGGTTAAATAAAGCATAAAGGCAGAGAATAGAAGAAAGCAGGTTGAGGAGAAATTGGCAAAGACAAAATGAAGGAAAAAAGGCAATTTAGAAAGCAAACTTCAGTCTAGTTCAACTTTAGTTACGGGGAAAGAAGGGAAATAAACAATATGATACTCATATAGACTTTTGTTAGATTGAAGGCCTACGTTTAAGGTTGTTTATTTTCTAAGATACTATGTAGTAGATGAAAAAAGAGAGCTACCATTCCAGTGCAGATCATATATCTATGAAATATATAAAATATCAATGTATAAAATATCACCCTTTTAACATCTTTTTCTCTGTCTGCTTGCATCAATGGATCAAAAAGTATGTTCTAGTTTTTGTTACTCTTACAGTGAGAACAGTGCAAGCTTCTCCTTGCAAGGATTTCTCAGATTATTCTTATGACAAATATTCACATAGGGCACACCAAGGCCAAACTGGGGAAGAACCAGATGTAAAAGACACTACTGGGGATTTGTTATTTTTTCAGAAGGGTGGTGGATATAGTGGATATTTACGACAAAGATTAACATCCAAGTATATTCTTTACAAAATATTTTCCATAAGAAGGTGGTTTTTTTCAGTTTCCAGTCCATTGACGTTCCAAAATGCAAATGTTTTCACAAAACCTGTAGTATCTTCTTATTTGATCACTTTTTGCATCTGACTTCACTCAGAAAAATGCTACAGCCAGTAAGAAAATGGATTCAGAGATCACCTTGCCTGGCTTGTAAAACATGGAAGGAGAAACCAACCATTGGAGATGAAACTCAGAGCTCACACCCCAAGAGGTACAACAGCCTTTAAACTACCTTCACACCCTTCCAGTCTGGGGATGCTCCTTGAATAACCAGCATCATCTACATAAAGCCTAAGGAATTAAGTGTGGCCTAAGGTTCACTGGTTGTCTAATTAATTCCTGTCAGCACAGGTGCTTCCTCCTTGCCGATCTCCTGGCTCCCAGGCTACACTAGAAGAGTCTGGCATTTTGCTTACTTTGTGCTGGAAGATTTGTTTCCCACCAGAGTCTCTCCACACCTGCTGGGCCGTACAGGTGCTTCTCTTTGGATTAAAGACACTGCATCTAACCTGGAAGCACATTCAAGTGCCTGAATGTCTACCAAGAGATGTGCCTCTAGCTGGAGGTGAGACCCACAAACGCCAGCTCATGCCAGCACTGCTTTTGCCTATGATGCAAAATTATGGAGGGGTATTGATTCGCTGAAAATTCATGGAAACTTGGTCTCTAAAACATTTGCAGTAGTAAATAAGACAGACTTGGTGGTATTCTGCAATCACAGGACTCGTCGTGCCTCAGCTACTCTTCCCATGAGAGCCCAAAGCACAGGAGATGCCTGCATAGTGACACGTGCCCTTTATCTTCAAACAGGATGGCTCTGGGCAAGGGAGGCAGCATGGCAGGCACAGTTTGACAGCCTCACTGAGCTCTTTCTGCTGCTCTGACCAAAAGAGGGAAAAGGAAATATGCTCAATTTTGATGCCAAGCCCTCCCTTTGAGCGGAGCTGAGCAGTGAGGGTGGCAAGATGGAAAAAGAAACAGCCTTGTGTGGTTTGGCAGTGACATAAATGGCCAGCACTGGCTCATGTGGCACATTTAAATTGTTTTCTTCCGTGACATTCTTTCTACTTTTAGATGTTTTAATTTTCTATCATCTTTACACAGCCACATGTGGGCAAGTAAACAGATAGCTCTGAATCAAACAGCTGTGCTGACTTATTGCACTGTTTAAAACAAAGCTCAAGCATGTTCTTGAATAAACCCAGGGCCTGGATGTACCAGCAGATAGAAACAATCTCCCTTCAAGCTAAAACATCCACAAGAGGCCTGGCCAGCAAGCAGGGTGGTTTGTAAAAGTTTGCCTTGTCCTGGGTCAGCACTGTGCCTCAGCTGCACATGGCAAGGCGCCTGGAAGCAGCCAGACCCCTTCCCAGCAGGAGGTTGCCCAGCTCCCTCCATGCTGCACTGCTGAGCATCTCCCAGCAGCCCCAGGCAGCTTCAGGTACTGCAGCAGCTCATGGCAGATGGTTTCCAGAGGCTGGCTCCTCCATGTTTTCCCTGTCTCCTTGGCAAGGAAATGAATGTTTTCTTGTCTGGAACCTGTGCTATGGGCCGGAGCATAAACAACCCATAACAGAAGATAAAATGAATACTTCACAGGCTGGAGCTCCCAAGTTCTTCCAATAGTTTGTACACCACAACTGAGGCCAGAGCAAATTAAAAGAGTCAGGAAAATGTCCTAAACTACAGAGCAGGTAAAACTGGTTCTGAGGTTACGGTCTCCTGGTGGTCAAGGTCACCTGACTATTTACATAGCAATTCTGCTTTTTCCTGACTTAGGGTACAATCTCAAACACATTGTATTTCTATTAATTTTTCTTTCTGCTTGTAAGGCATTTCATGAACCCTGTGTTTATTAAATGAAAAGCATGAGAAACTGGAAAACCATTATCTACCCCATTGTGAACTGGTGTGGAAAAATACACATAAGAAATAAGTCTGTAGTGGAAACCAAAGGAGATTACGGTCAAGATCAACTAATATTTTTTCTTAGTTTGGTTTTTTGTTGTCATTTTAAAGCTTGCTTTTCTTTCCAATTCTCACATCTGAGCTTGAACCTTCTAAAATTTCCCTGAATTTCCACATCATGCTTCACTGAACATCTCTGCAAGGAGCCAAGCAACAAAATTGCAATTGTATTTCTAATTATCTAATGTCACATGAGAGATCTCCTGCCTTTACTAACCTCTGCACCATGTCCTGACTGTCCCTGACATGAAATGATATTAAGAGAAAAGTCCAGTTAGCTTTCCTGATAGGTAAACTGCACTTTGAAAAACAATTTTCAGGCTTCCCCTATATCTATTCATAGGCTAGCAAGTCAGGGATTTTGAAAACAAACTGGGTGGCAATAAAAATATACATATGTATGTGTAGTTGTTTCTGCAAGGAACTGCCCAGGAGTGACCTGTTCAGCAAGTTGTGTGCTGAGATTATGCATTGTGGATAAATACTTATGGTGACCTAACCCAACAGTATTAGATAGGAAGACAACTTAAAAAAAAATGAAAAGAGAGCAAGCAAGAAAGAAGGAAACAGGTGGCTTGTTCCAGGCTTGCCAAGAACATTTTGGAGCCTTTAGAACATCCATTCCCCCTGCTTGACTGAATGTTGTTTGTCTCATCCACAGAGTGATTTCTTCTCTTTCCTACAACTTCCTTCTGCTGCCAGCAAATAACCTGCTCTCTGCTCATTTTATCTCTTCCCTGGGGATAGGCCTTACCATTTGATTCTCCATGTTTCCTCTTCTTCCTGTCAATTCTTCCTGATTTGCTGATACCAGGTGCTGATATGCACTTGCCCTCTCACCTTCTCCATCCTCTTCATTCTTTACTCCAACCAAATAAGTCAACACCTTTCATTTTGGGGTTGAAAATGCTGCTGTTTCTGTGTGATTTATTGATAGTATTGGTGAACACACATGCTCAGGGCAATCATGAGCAGAGGTATGGTCTTCCTCAGCTCACCTGTCTTCCTTCTTCATCACTGAAAAGCAGTCCAGCATTTACAGAAAAATATATATATATATACTTTCTTTTTGTTTTAGTATGAGTACAAATGAAGTCCTGAGGCTTCAGCTCGTCCTCTGACTTTAATAAAAGCAGGGTACTGGTCATTCCTCATCCATGCTTTAGAAATTCAAATCATTCTAAATAGGAGTATTACAGTGAATTACAGCATTGACAGATCTATTTACACTTTTTCTTGCTCAGTACAGAACCACATATTCCCTGAAATTCTTATGTTCTCCAAGAATTGCCTCCATAAAATCTCTGCCACACTTCATCAATACATAAATAGTGCTTTCATATATCTTTGTATGTCTTAAACATAAACAAACATGCATGCACCAGACAACATTGTACAGTGGGGTCAGTGCGTCCAGGACACAATAAACCCCAAAACGTTTGTGCTGTTCATTTCTCCTTGTGCACTATCTGTCCATTTGGGATTTCTAAATGTCTGGAGCCTGGCCAAAGCTACTCCTCCACCAAGGCTTCTGGACATCTGGAAATTCCAGACACATGGCCAAAGTCTATTTTTTATATGGACAGTATTTCTGGGGTGAAAAAGAGAACTTATGCAGAAACCCAGATGTATTTGTGCAACTTATTGAGAAACCCTAGACAAAGGTGATGATGCTCAGTGTAATGAAAAAGAGCATTAAAGAAAGTCAGCTATCTCCTACTGAAAGATAATAGGAGATGAGTGCCAAATTCCTCTTTGAACCTCTCAAATCCTGCTTTCTATCTCATTTTGCCTTGGGTTTATTACATCTCCTTTCATTCCATCTTAACAGACACCCTCAGTAACTTCTTTCCTCTCCTCTTCACTGTGAAAACATTTGAGTACCCCGTTATGTAGTGCACTTTCAAGCTCCCATCTTGACTCCTCTCAGCATGTTCAGCACTAGTCCTGTTTAGTTGGCTTTTTCTTCTACATGGCTCCATAACTTGTGCTTCCCATGGGATCTGTGGGCTATTTTTACTGGCACATCACTCCCCGAGTCATATAAAAGTGCACATACCTTTATAGTACTGCCATATAAATACTTGATATGAGCTGTGCGTTGCTTTATGAAACTTCAATCGATTAGGCAATTGTTTCAAAACAAGACTAGGCCCACATAACTCCTAGAGTTATTTTCTAGGGATAATAAACACATTGTGAACTGAGTTTAGTTCATTCTAAAAACAGTGTGGTCAAAGGGAACATTCGTGCTCAGAATATTTGGAATGACTGAATATGCATGAACACTTTGCTATTACTGTGGGATGAATCTAAGTCCTGATTAATGGATGTAACTTTCGTGGTCAGAATGATAAATTAGAGAGTATGATTGCAGAGAAAACAATTAAAAAGAAAAAAAAAATGGACCCATGGGGAGAACGTTTTCATCCTGGAATCAACAACAGAATAGCGGAATGCTGGGTGTGATTTTTGGTCAGGTGGCTTGCAGTTAATTTGATATACTTGACCTTTAAATTAAAAATTAATCAGGGATATAAAAACACACAAATAGTTAGGAAATAAATATGTATATAGGTAAAATGTAAGCGGTAGCAGGTTTAGGAAAGTGAGAATTATTTCAGATCACAATCCTGTTAAGACTCACACCTGGAACTAATGCCGGGAGTTCGTTACATTGTCTGCACTGAGGCACTCAATCTTTTAAGATAGTGAATTCTGTTGCTTATAGGTTGACAATCTGTGGTGAAATTTTCTTTATTTGTGAATAGTAGTTATTACCACTTCCCTAATTCTTGTCAGGTGTTTTCCTCTCCTACGGTGTTCCATCTTTTAATATCAATATTATTTCTGGTAAGATCCCATTTTTTTTTTCCAGGCTGCTTTCAGTAATCCAACACTTCCAAGGCCAAAGAATTGAGTAGCGACAGCCATAGACATTTCAAATAAACCCATTGCATGTTCATGTTGGCAAAGAGGACAGTCTGACAACAAAAAAGTTCTATAATCAAAACATATTTTAAGTGACTCTTAAATGTGTCTTAATTTTACAAAAACAGATAAAAATCCTTCTGATCCATTACTTGAAGCTACATTAGATCCTAGAAAGCTTAGTGAACTATAGTTTTTTTCTCGATGACCAATGTGTGTTTTCATGCCTTTATAAACTTGGTAAGTAAAAGGAAGCAGCTTGAAACTTGAGTTTTACCCCGTGAAATAAAAGTTAAATGAGAACAGAATTAGATCATGCCAAAACAAAACCAGAATATGTTCTGTGTATGATTTAGGGTTCGCTTATTCATTTTGAAATAATAATGAGTGTATCTATGTATATACACTTAAAATAATTGGAAGCATTTTAACTCAAAGCAAAGGACTGTACATAAAATGATCTGCCCCCTGTTTATGTGTTGTTGGATTTGGGGCTTTTGGCTTGTATGATTTATAATTTTTTTCACAGATTAGGTCTTAAAGGCCCTTTTTGCATTTACTCCCTCTGACAGCTGTAATACTGGCCTTAAAATGTGTGCTTGATATCTTCAGCAGAGGGTAGCACTGAAATGCAAAATATTTGTATTAATAAATAGGCACCATTCATTACTGGTATAACCATCACACTCTAAGCAAACAGGAGCTGAGGTTCAAGTTTTAATAATATTCAGATGGAAAGGAAAGGGGTTTTGAAGAATGTTAATCTTTTTATGAAATATAAAATAATGTTTTCTAGCTGATCAGTTGATGAAAATAATCGATTTCAAATTACATTTCAAAAGGATTTCAGGTGGTTTGAAATAATATTTAAAAAGGAGGGGAAATCTACAGTATCCAAGAATTCTTGTCATCTGTAATTTAATGTGTAGTAGTTGTTCTAACCCAGACATTACCTTGCCAGAGCTTGACTCATTATTGTATAAAAATGAGTACCTCGAAAATGCTAAGTGTTCTATGAAATCAAGTAGTATTTACATTTTGAGTGGTAAAATCTTCAGAAAGAAAAAAGTTTCTCTCCAGATCTTTACTGAATCACACACCTGACCATGTTAGGAAAGGAAAGACAGTGATTGTGCCTGCATAATGCTAGTAAAGACATATGAGGTCCTTTATGGAAGCTCTCATTTATTAGGAATCATAAACCTCCTTCTCAATATATAGCTAAAATCCCATGTCCTGCTAATCTATATACACTTGAGAAAGCAGATGGGACTGTTAGAATGCATAAGACATCATTGGGCGCAGAATTCTTTGACTGATTATAACATTTTAAAAATCAGTTTGAATGATCTTTCACTGTAACACACAGGTTGCAGAAGTGAAATGCATTTTTTATCTATTTCTCAATGAAAAATTGTTCCACATGGAAAGCAATTTTGTTTCTATTTAGAGCTAAAAGTAGAGATCAGATGGAAAGCAATTTAATTGCTTGTTTGAGAAATCCCAATTGTCACATTTGGTTGTTAGTTGTAGGGGCAAAGATGAACTTTTAATTGCAATTCTTGACATGTAAACTTGTAATTTTGTTTTATGTAGAAGCCTACAGAACCCATATAATAAAGGAAAAGTTTAACCTGATTCCTCACAGATGTTAAAATCTACTTCTGAAAACCTTTTCCTGAAGGCCATATCTTGTCTTCAACCTGGTTGAACCAGTTTGAAATGTTTCCTCCCAAACTGCCTCTCTTTGCAGTTCTGTCACATTTGTCTCTGAAAAATGTCGTGGTGTTGACAATGGAAGACCGTATTTCTTGTTGTTTGTTCTGCTGTTTTGATCACGGCATTTGGAAGCAAAATGCTTCTTCTTTCCTTATAATTCTTTTATTTTGTGTAATTTCTCAAGTACTGTCTTTGGGTACATCTACACAAAATAGTGCAGTGCCTTGGCAGTATATCCAAGCTACCTTGGGCACCAAAAGCAGCACACATTGACGCAGCATCCTGTCTAGGTTAATTAACACATCTGAGAGGATTTGTAAGCGGAGCATCACGTTCATGCTGTGGCACTTATTGCACCAGAATTAGGTTGCAGGGTATTTCTGAGCAGTAATACAGCCTTGTCCTTCAACAGCATCAGTGTCAGAGGCTGCAAGGAGGCAAAACCTTCAACATCTCAAGCAGCCACAAGGGGATGAAGCTCTGAGAGACAGAAGACTTGCAAAGAGAGCCCCTTCACCTGCCTTGTCTGTTGAGTCCAGTGCCACAATTAGTTCCTGGCAAGGGCTGATGAGGACTGAAAGTAGTTGTCTGAGAGAGATACTGGAAGAAAAATTGTGTTCACAACACTTGGCTGAGATTATGAAAATCAAATCACAGAATCACAGAATATGTTAATTTGGAAGGGATCCACAAACACTATCAAGTCCAGCTCCTGGCCCGCATAGCACCATTACCAAGAATCACCTCATGTGCTCGAGAATATCATCCAAATGCACCTTGAACTCTGCCAGGCTTGGTGCTGTGACCAGGTCCCTGGGGAGCCTGTTCCTGTGCCTGACCACAGTCTGGGTGAAGAACATTTTTTTTAAATCCAACATAAACCTCCTCTGACACAACTTCAGGCCATTCCCTCAAATATTACAATCTGTGAAAAATATCAGTGTCAGAGACCATTCACATTTGTTCAGAGATCATCTCTGAAGGATGCTGTTGAGTATAACAAATGCAAGTCTTTCGTTGCTAACAGTGACTACAGTGATTGTGTTGCTCTTGAAATCAAATGGTCTCAGGATGCCACTTCTTCTGTGGGGATTCTTTTTTAGCTGATCTACCTCTTGCTACTCCAAGCAGAGAAGAAAACAAACAAGACTTTAATGGTACCTTGTAGTTCTCTCAGCACCTTCAATGAGTACCCAATTTTCTATTTTCAACTTTGTACAGCACAAGAAATTTCTCTTCCCATGTTTCCTTGGAAAAGGTTGTTGGCCACCTGTAGTGGTGAGCATGACACTTAAGTCTGCAAATCTTTTGCTGCATTACATTTCTTTGTTAAAGCCGCCTCTAATGTTAATTGCATGATGAGAAGTTATCTGTCCTCACGAAGAAAGCAGTGTTCGTGATGTGTCTGTTTTTCAGAATTCACCTTACTAAGACACACATTAGTACTAAAGTGCTTGGACTGCAAAAAGTGAAAGCAGACAGGTACAACAAGAAGGTAGGAAAGTGCTTGCTGAACTTTATGCTGATATTTCCTTTCTTGACACTTGGAGCAGTGCAATTATTCTATTGCTTTGAGAATGACAGGGAGCTTGACTCAGACACTTTAAGTCAAATATTCTCTTTGACTTGTCTAAAATTTATTTAGGTGGAAATACAGGGAGTTTTATGCCTAATTTCAATTTCTATGCATAAAAAATTGCAAACAGTCTGACTTCAATGTGGAAGAAATTCAAAGTTAAAAAATTCACCCAAAAGGGACAAGAACTTTGTTCAATCTTTTAAAAATATTCTTAGTCTCTCTAATGGCTGATAGGATTCACACATGCAGCTGAAATTAGCCTGTAGACTCAGATTTGTAATGTGCTCATACCCTTATGAATGCATACAAATGAAACTAATTCAATGGCTTTGGAACAAGAAATGGAATAATAAAAAAGAAAATATTCAGGTTATGTGAAAATCTTGTATGCAAGATCAGCTTCTGGAACATTTTTGGTCTAATGGATGAAGTTATGGAAGTGTATCTTTGCTGATAACAGGTTGAAAACAGAAATCTTCCTTCACACAAACATCTGTATGTATTGCTCCAACTCAAGACTTCAAACAACTGCAAAAGAAATTACTTTATGTTAAAACCCCAAGTGTTCTCATTAGGTTGTTGGAATACTCAAGAGTTGTAAAGGTGCTTTTCCAGCAAAGATAGGACATTAAATAAAGTATAATGATGTTTACTGCCGGTATGGCTATTAAACAAACTTTGCAATAGGGACTCTATAAGTTACATCCAAAATAGAATGTAATTAATGGAAGTCTTGTTAATTACCACTAGGGCTTTATTTGTCTTACAGCATTTCTTCTTAAACAAATTATGATATCTGTACCTTTCTGTGGCTTTGGCTGGATTGGAATTGTTATGCAGTGGGAATGTGTTAGCTGCTATTTTGTTTACATCAAAATTATATCTAGCAAGAAGTTGGTTTAAGGCTGACCAGGACCTTAGAAATAGCATTATAAGCAACCCCTGGATCTCTGCTCCAATGACCTGATCAGATCAAATCTAGAACAGACAGGAAGGACCATGCAAGATGAGCTGTCTGCTTTGCCATATTATAGGCAACTGCAATTCCTGATTTATTTACTTGCCTGGCATCAGGGCTGGTGTGTCCTGGGAAGCTCTCAGAGCATAAATACTGGGCTTCAAAACCATGTAATAGATACTGTTTAGAAAAATTTACCTGTTAAATATTTCCTGTAGCTCCCAGAAGTGTTTTCAAAATTGGCTTGCAGTTATAGCGTAGCTATGAAATTCAGTCCAGAAGGTGAGTCAGCAGCATATGCATTTACAGATAATTTTTGAATGAACACAGCTATATTGCTTAGTGATTCATTGCCATGGTAGTTCAAACATTTATGTTGCCTTATCAGATGAACTCATGGTGAAGGCAAATGCCTCGCATTATAAATGGATTTGCTATCAGAACTATTTATCAGGATCATAAAAGAGGCTCTAGAAATTTTCTTCCTGGTGTTTAAATATTTATCTAGCATTTCTTTTGAACTCTGATGCAAATCTTTGTCATCCATATATTTATCCAGTCTTTTGTAGATTTGACACAGAACAAAATATCCTGTATAAATAAAGGATAAGAACAAGCAAGACACCTGACAGTGATGGTGGGTTGGCAGCAGCTCCACTGACCACTGCTGGTCTTGAGCATCATGAGATTATTGTAGCTAAGCAAGACAGCAGTTCAATCTATGTGAATTAAGCAGGTCATGGAAACTCTGGGCTCTGAAAGCAGACGTCTCCACTAAATGCTTTAAACCCAGTAGTCATCCATCCTGGGTGGAGTCTTACTGTTTAGTCAAAATAAAGGTGGATGTCACATTCCAGACACTTGGGAAAGTGGGTAGAGAGTCAGAAATGTCCTCATGGAGGCTTCAGCAAAGCCAAAGTTTGTGGATGGGAAGCTTTGTGTTCAATAGTGATATAACCACTGGGTTATATCACAGGCTAATAGAGCGGCAACAGATGTGATGTGTAAAGTGTAAATAAGTGTTTTATAAAACTAAGGAGAGGAAATGTAGAAGGACTGCAGTATAATGAGTTAGGGGAAAGGAAGATGAAGAAGACTGTAGTAGTTATAGTGAAAAGGAGGGAGGGAGGAAAGAGAACAGAGAAGAGAAAATGATGAGAAAGAAGAAAACTCCAAAACTAGGGAGACAGACACTTTCATTTAATTTGATGTGATATAGAATAAGATAATTCTTTTTATTTCCTTTTTACCCACACTCTGTCTCCACTACCTGAATCAATATAATTTATAGCTCTAATTTTCAAAAGGATCTATGACATATAATTCACTCAGGATTACTCTGAATCTGATCAATTGAGAAAAAAATAGTATAATAATTTTCATGGGCTGTTGGGAATAGCTTTCACAGACCATGTGTTGGCTGCATGGCTAAGATGGATTTACCCAAGCAAAGAAACTGAAAAAGGCAGCAAAGGACTGAAGCAAAACAGGTGAGCAGATAGATTAGTCCTGGGGAGGCTGCACAGACAAAAACAGTTGGTGTGCTTCTTGTTAATCCAAGATGATTCCTGAAAGGTATCAGGATTAGAAGATTAACAAAGCTGCTAGCCAGCCTGCTGTTATAGCTCTGCTCAGGAGTGAAATCCCTCATCAAATCATAACATTTAGAAAAGCTCCTAGAATTTATCTTCTGTCTGTAACATTTGGACACTGATTAAACAGGATCATCAGACGGGATCATCAGTATCCTGTTATACAGAGCAGTCTTTTCAAAAATTAAATTACTTCTATTCACAACAGATGAACTTGTGACGCTGGCTGCCTAAATAAGCACTATTGAAGAGCCTAGGATAGACAAATGGGCTCCAGCAGCTCCATCTGAAATACTGTAACACCAGCGAGAATGGAAATAGCTTATTAATGTATTCCTAGTTAGTGTCAAAAAGATAATATGCACCTGGAAATACATTTTCTTGTACTAATTATTTATAAAACACTACAGGTGCGTAAGAAATGATTGTTAAGATTGTTTTTTAATAATGTGTATGTCAGGGGTTTTGGGGGAAGTAGATTCCTCCTGTCTGTGTTTCAGACCAAAACCCTCAGTGCAGATCCAACTGTCATAGAATGATTTCTCTTCACCCCTGCCGTCTGTTTCATGTTTTGCAATGATCATTCTGTGTGTGTGTGTATGCACACATGTGGAAGGACCTTCTGGTCACACCTTTACCTCACTGGCTTCAGTCAGAGACTTCCAGTGCACATCTGTAAGAGGAAGCTGAAGGTGGAGGAAACTTCGCTTGCTCTGGGAGCCATTTGGAATCTGCTTTGTTTGACAGGTCTCTTACAACACTTTTTAAAAATGTGTTGTCTTTTTTCTTTTTTTTTTCCCTCCTTTTTATTCTATTTTTCATGGATGGATGGAATAAGAAAAGGTCTTACTATGAATAAATAAAGACTGTTTTCGGTTCCTACATGGTACAAGTTTTGCATTTTTAAGGTTTTGTGTGGGCTCCTAGGAACTGCAGCCTGGTATCAAACTTGCTCTTTGTGTGACTTCTTCATAGTCTTGGATGACATGAGCTCAGACTTCCCATGCCTCTGATGTGAGTGCCCCTGTGTAGTGTGAATAGCCTTGACTTAGAGTTTCCTTCTGGGAGGGCTTAAGCAGTTTCCTTAGGATTTCACGCACACAGTTATGTGATAGGAATTTAACAGACAGCTGCTTGCAAACGCTCAGCATAATTAATTCAGGTTGCAGTTTGTACTGTACATTTCTGTACATGAGGGTGCAGAGGACTACAGACAGAAGTACCATTCTATGTGGAGTAAAGTGTACTAGATTATGTTTGTATAGAAATGTATCGTTAAGTATGAAAACCATGAATTTTTTCCTGTATTGAGGTGCACAGTATCACCTCTTCTGCTCCCCTGTGCTCTTGGGAATTTATCTGATAGTGTGCCACAGGTTGAACCAAGACTATTTCTATTATTCATGCTATTAACTGGAACTGATGGGAAAACAAGAGGACCTTTTGTGTTACGTTTTAACTTTGTGTTGAAGAAAACTGAAGATGAAAATTATCCAAAGCTGTCTCAGTATAAATTTTCATGCCAAGGTTTTGTTCTCCAACTAAGTTCCGAAGTCTTCTTGGGAAGCACAAACTGGCTAATGCCTTGGCTCATTTTCAGCAAGGTGTGCTTTGTCCCTGCATTTGAGATCATTACACATGAAATAGTTCATGAACTGTGTTACATCATGTCTTTAAAACGTGGTCTCAAGGAATTGCGCAATATAGTAAATTTGAGCTTCTGATCCTCTGCATTTGCACATACTTAAGTGGTCTTACTTAAGGTTTCTTTCACCTGTGTTAATAAAATGATGTTTAGGCCACACTCTGCTGAATGATTAGATTTTTATAGCATATTGATGATTTTAGTTAGATATAGTTAACATCTTAATAAAAAAACTTCAGAGAAAATCCAAAGCCTGAGATGAAACTCATCTATTTTTTGTGCTTGTCCTGGCAGATGTGGAGAAGTCTTTAAATAAAATTATTTGAACATGCACAGTAATTGAACAAAACTTTTGTACAGCATAAATCTCAATGAAAGCAAAAATTTCTGTGTGCCTGTATATTTCTGATGTTTCCTAGTACATGTGCCTTATGTGCACATATTATTTTTGTCTTAAGAACTTCATAGCTGTTGATCTTTAATAATTAAAGTTCACCCAATTATTTACATATGCAAGACAGCAAAGGATTCAGTCAGGGTATTTAATGTCCTTGGGATAGAACAGGTGAAGTTTAAACAATTACAGTTTTAATATTTGGTCTTCCTTCATGAGGAAATTATTCCAGTCCTTCCTCTTCCTCCCCCTCTGTTCTTGGCTTATTTCTGTACAGTACTGTGTGTGTTAAGTGACTATAGCAATATAAAGTCCCTTCTCAGCACTGCCAAAGGAATTTTCCAGCTAAATGCTACGTAACCAGCATATGCAAAATGCAATGGACCCATCTGTGGGTGTAAGTCTGTTCAGTAATAGCCTAATATTGTCACCCAGACTGTACTTGGGCATGTATCACTTGTATGAGAGTTAGCAAGTAGTTCCAAATATTTGCTGAAGAAATATTAAATTACTTTCTCATAGCAAATTTTAGCAAACTGTTACTAGTTTGCAGTGTATTCAAGTTTACCTGTCATTAATTCTTTTCAGAAAGAAGAAAATACTCCATGTTCTGTGAGAGTGTAATTGGATAAGCCCTAATTTATGACTTAGGAACAAAAATATTAGCCCACATTATAATGCACAAGACAAGATTCCACTCAATTATGCTGATATAGATCCTCTGTAATTCCATTAGTCAACGAATTTTTTCCAAATTAATGCCGAAGTGACTAAAATTCAAATGCTTCCCATAATTTCTGTTGTCATTTTGAAGCAAAATGTAGTCTCTTACTCTTTTTCTTTCTGCTCAGACAGTTTTAAACAGGGACGGAGGAAATGCTTGACAAAGATGAATGTTACATTTCTACAGGCAAAATTTTTAGATCCCTATACATGAATGTGGAAATATTGCATTTCTACTTTTTTTTGACGGGGAAAATCCAAAAGTCATGTACCAATCCTTTTGCTCCGCAAGACAGACCTGAACTGCAGACAGGCTTGCCAAGCTGGGGGTGTTCTCAGTGGGCACAGAGCATCCTGTCAACTCGCTCAGCTGTTTCCCATTTATAAATACACATGCTTGGCCTTTTCCAGGTGCAATTATGCAGTATCATCACTACTATTCCTTACATGTTCAGTTCCTAAAGTTGACCTGGTACCAAAGGCTGCTGATTCCAGGCCTTTTACCAGACCATTCACCCCTTATTTAGATGTCTGCCACATTTTTCTAAAGAAGTTCTCCTTCAGCTGCCCATTTAATTTTTTTCAAATCAATTATAAGCACTAAAAAATAGGTGAGATTTTGCTTGTGTTTCAGTTATGATGAATAATTCCTTCAGTGTGACAAGAGATTTAGTCCCAAAAAGGTGAAAAGCGCTGTTAGTCACACAAATGCTATATTGCCTTTATTATGAAGAGTTAAATGACATTCTACTGCCTAAGGAGAAGAATTTGAAAAATGGGGAAATATCTCCTAAGAATATTTTAAATTTAATTATCTTTTAAATATGTATTTTATCAAAGTTTGTCTGTTTGGCAGGACTTTTTCAATATCAAGCATGCTTCTGCAATCCATACCAAAGAGTGTATGTGCACATTTTAGAACTCTCAAGAGCCTTTGCTATGTAGTCAGTATAGTTGGAGCAAAATTAATGTCATGCTTGAAGCTACATGTTTCAGTCTTTCTCAGTTATACATTTTTTGGGGGAAAAAAGGAGCCCTTAAAAGAGACGTTTACAGCATATCTAAATTACATCAAATGAATGCTCAGACTGGCTGCTTTCTTCATGGCAATCATGCATTACTTTATCAGGCAGTCGCATGAATTTTAACTTCTATTGTTCACTTCTTCACAGTTTTCTGAGGTGAGCTCATTTGGAGCTGAGTTTAGAAGTACAATCACATCAAATTGCTTTGAAAAATCTGGTCAAAACTTCCTGAAATGATTATTGCTGTGGAAACTTGAGGGCAGTCAGTTCAGTTCCTCTTTCATTCTCTGTGTGCTGTGAAGGGGAGAAATCTCATTGCCCTACAACCAAAACCATCGGGTCAGAAGCTGTCACTGTGAGATATCAAGCATAGATGTAACACGCTTCAAATGGTGAGACTGGATGTCAGTTCTTGAAACGGTTGGACTTGCACATTTTTCATGGGAATAGAAGAATTATGTCACCTACCTCCATCTCCTTATGCTATTTGCATTAATGCTCACACAGCCTTCCTCCTTCATGGAAAGAAGGTATGTTTAGAAGTAAAGGTAAAGCCAGTAGGAATGGGTAGGTGCTTCAGGGTGCTCATTTATTCAGGTTTCCTAGACTGATCTTTAAAACATGCTTCATCTTCACCTTGAGAGATCTGACATTTTTTAAGACTTCTTCCCTCCTACAGTCTTAAATTGAAAATCTTTTCAGTTTTGAGTGCACTGATACTGATGAAAAGACTCTGAAACATAAAGTTCAAACTAAAACAAGGAATGGCATTAGAACTTTACTCTCCATACAGAAATTATACCACTTCAGTTCTATCCATTTTGATCAGACTTAATTTCTGCAAGTCTGGGGTTTTTAAAGTAAATTTTAATTGTTTTGGTTTTGGAATGGTAAAACGATGTGTTGTTGAGCTTCAAAGATATGCAGTTGTGCCTGTACACAGACCAGACGCTTTGTAGATATGAAAATGTTGCCTAAGCAGTGATTGGGAAGATATTTATAATATGCAGAATCATTTAGTGGCATCAGAATTCACTCCCTTTAACACAGCATGTTTTCGCAGTTATTAAATATGATTCTTCCTAGGAATCCTGGCTAGCTTTACTCCAGAATGTAAACTAACTTGGTAATAGGTCACTGGTCATTCTGCTCACTGACATGGAGCACAGCTGTATTTTCCCAAAGAAGCTGTTGTCACTGATTCAGAATGGCACTCACCTGACATTTGCACCTGAGGAGTTCATGTTTCTATTTATGTTCCGAAATTAACATTGCAGGCATGCAAATGGAGAGTCCCAGGTTCAGACTATTTTCTAAGCAGAAAATTGATACCAAGCTTAGGGAGTTTTAAGACTTATGACCTGTGCTAAACATGCAATTAATGTTTCATTGCTGCATATTCAGAATCTCTTATTTGAGCTTTTTGGGGATTTTCTCTTCCAGATGAAAGAAAGGACTGCAAACAGTAAAAAAGTGGAAGAAGTGATCTTGGCTTTTATTTGTGAAGCATTCAAGTTTTGATTTCTTTTCATTTTAGTTTTCTATCTGACTTACAGTTTGCAAACAGTAAAGTGATTGATATTACAGGATGTGCTTAAGCATGAAAGCTGCTTATTTAGGAAATAAAATGGTCCTAACTTGTTGCTGACACTAAATCAAAGTAATTGACAGCTTATCTATGAGAGCATCAGAAAGAAAAGCTTCATTGTTTTCAATCATTAGATAGCAGGGTTTTACATTAATTTTAGCCATTATGACCAAATGAAATGGATAGAGCAACACAGGAGCATTTTCTGTCTTCATCCTGTGAAATCAGTGCAAAGTTACAGCCACATATGTCTGTGTTTCATACCAAAGTACAAAGCCTTCACTACAAGACAATTGCAGTTACAGAGAAGTTACTCTGATAATCTTGTCGTGCCAGCAATTTCCTACAGTATTAGAGAAGGAATTAGCTGAGAAAAGACAGAAATGCACCCTCACTCCTTCTCTGTCTTTTTTTCTTAAATTCCTAGTAAAATCTCACTACAAAGCAAAGCAGACTGGAGCATGTAGAAAACCCACCAGGAATTTTATTTTCTGTACTAAACTGTACCGCTCCTAATCTCTTCACAGTCTCTGGGACTCTGGTGATTGATAAGCCTTCACTGATATCAGTCAGTGATGTTTAATGGGGCACAGAGCTGACCAAGTGATCTGTGAAGCTCTCCCTCAGCAGTTTCCAGCTGGGAAGAAATTCTTGTCAACCTCAAGCTAGTATCTCAGTCGCAGATTAATTTCATTTGGACCGCTGTCACACCACATTAGCTCTCTGAATGTTTCTGAGGGTAGCAAAACACAGATTTGTGTTGTAAAAATGACACAGGACGATACAACGACTTGGGTGAGGAAGAAGATGCTGTTCTCAGATGAAGATATACCCTTTTTTCACATTTTAACAAGACACTATTACTTATGAGCAGTACTTATGGACTTTCTGGTATTCAGTGACTCAAGTATAATCATTGCAAAAAAAAAAAAAACCAAAATTCCCCCAAATTTCCTAATTGGTAGCTTTAAACTCCTAACTCAGGGTCTTAAAGCACAGGTCTTTCTGCAAGAAACTGTAGATGATCTGATTGCCAGCAGCTGCTCTGGTCTGAATCCAGCTGTGGTGGTGGGAAAAGTGGAAGGGCCACTTATCCCTAGTTCACTTTGCATTTCTCCTTTATGGGAAATTACCGCCCATCAGACTTGGTGGCTGTATTGATTATTTTCTTCTTGCTGTGTGACCTGTGTAACCTGCACCTTAATTTGCTTCAATCAAAACAAATTTGCGTTAACAGTTTACAGAGGAAGCTTTACTAACCTGGTTCTTCTTTAAAGAATCACATAAAACTCAGGTCTGAGGAGATCACAATTCCTGTGGTCAGGATCAGCCAGGTGTGGCAAAAAGTGGTGATAGAAAAACTCCCCCTTAGCTGTGATAGAGTATTCACCTGTCTGCATCAGCAGCTGATTATTGTTGGGAGAGAGAATTTTGTGTTCATCCTGCTGGTATACTCTGGAAAAAAGCAACAAACCAAAATTTTTTCTAAAATGTCACTGAAATCAGCAGACGCTACCTGTACAATGACTTGGGTGAGGAAGAAGATGCTGTTCTCAGATGAAGATATACCCTTTTTTCACATTTTAACAAGACACTATTACTTATGAGCAGTAGTTTTGCACAGCTTTTCCATGGAACAGGGTGTTTAGTTGCATCTAACTCTGCAGTATAAGACTGGAATGAAAATATCATCACTTTCCAAGCACAGTGTTTTACCACTTCTTTTTTTCTGTGAAGCTGCCTCCCCCTGTTCTGGCACTTTTCTACTAGTGAAATCATTTTCGTTCTATTTCAAAAGTGCTGATGCAATAGGGCAATTGAAAATATACAGGGCAAGTGGCATTTCTCTCACTGAGACCTTTCTTGAAATGTCTGTTGGTTTCTTCTATCATCCCACGGTGCTAAGAAGGGTCTGTTTCAGGGTACCTCCCATGTCAGTGTTGTTTAATAGTCTGCAAAAACTCTTTTTAAACTACCATCTTTAAAAACCAGAGTGATTTTCTCAGTTTCTGGACATACCTTATGATGCCATGTCCCTCATGTCAGACTTATAGTCATGGTTTACTATCTTCCTTTTCATTTTACTTCATTCCTTTTCAAGTATCTTCTTCAAGAATATTTACCTTGCAAGTACTAAATTCAAGATATACTACCCAAACAAGATCTTTGCTCTGCAACAAGTACTGCTGTGGACTTCAAAGCTTCAGTTTATCTTAAAGTCAATTCTTCAGACGTCTATTTTTGTCTCCAAAGTAATCAGATGGAATAATTAGTGAGAATTTACATGAGACTCCCAACTGCTTGTTCATTTTTTCAGCTCGCCCTGTAGCTCATCTTATTTCACTGTGTTACTCCAGGTTTATGCATCAGTGAATCCAATGGACAGTGAGCTGTCCTTCAATGTATAAAGCCAAACATGCTGGAAAAAAAAGATTTTAAAAGGTAGGTATTATGGTGTGGCCAGTAAAGGTTACTAAATGCTCTTTACTTTAAAATATCTGCCCTACACCCTAGGGGAAATGTCCAGGAAGATATTCAGAGGTGTACATAGCTAGACCTCATTTTTGCTATGTTTGTGAAGAGAACCACTGACAACTTGAAAGTTCTGAGCTGCATAAATCCTGCTCCACAGGTTAGCCTCAGCTGAATTCACAAAACAGGCTCAACTCTGATTCAAAATTTCTAATAAAAAGGGAGAGGTTCTGCATTCTGTGGCCAGCATCAGGGAGACAGGAAAGGTAGGTTGTAGTTCCTGATCAGGTGAAGAGGTAGTTACATAAAGTGAGCGTCATAGGGCAAGACTGACAGTGCAGACTAGTTTTGGACGGTATATAAAGGCCACAGAAAGAAATGTCTGCTGATAATAAATGTATTCTATTATGCTGTGAAGTGTCAGCAAGGCCAGTTGGAAGCCCTGTGCTGGGGGCCCAGCCCAGCCCTGCACTGCCCAGACCCGCTGGATCCTGACTTCAGCCCTCTTGTTTTTCCAGGTAGTGCTGCTACACAGAGTACAGGGCTCTTCTCCTGCATCCACAGTGTCAGGAGCCCAGAAAACATCGTTCAGTCTGAAAATCCCTTGCCTTTGAGGGGAGGAGGAGGGAAGAGTTTCCTAGCAAAAAATCCACAGAATCATATCCCAGCACCACAGCAAGAATGTAGCAGTGGGAGAGCAGAGGGGATTGAGAAATAAAAGACACCCTCTAAACCATGACTCACATAAACCTACAAGTAGTGCAATACCTGGTGATGTTATGACATGATAGATTTGTTTTCAATTTCAGTACTGTCATATCCAATTAGGTTTGATCCAAATTAAATCTGGATATGCAGAAGAAGGATTTAAATTTATTTCTTCTAGTGTAGATAAAAGGTATTACCTGCAGACTACAGAAAACAGGAAGAATGGCATTTAATCCATTGCCTGGTGCTCTCTCATTTAATCCCAGACGTAGGTCCCTGGCAGTGAATCTTGAGGAGAATGGAAATCTCCCACTCTTGGAAAAACAGTGCTGATACTGTTCTCCTCTTGCCAATACTTTTTCTTGGTTAGCTAATGATGTTTTTTGCTCTGTTTGTAGTGGGCCAGGCACTAAAAGTCAGGGTATTTAAAAAGCAGATGCTACAAATTACATCCTAAGTCCTCCTAGGAAACTAATTTCTATGTCCAGGTTCTCATCTTGGAAGATGAGACAACTACTCCCTCCCACCTTGCACGGATATTTAAAGAAATATATTCAGGTCTAAGAGGCACTCAGATACTATAGTGAGGGGAAATGCAGCCTATAGGGGATAATTCCACCTTCAGATGAGGCTGTGGAGTGCAGTAAATGACATTTAGTGAGCTGCATGCTGAAGAACAAGAAGAAAGCAAATATTAAATAGCTGTTGGTAGCATGAGAATCTTGTGCTGAATGAGAGGAAGGTTAAAAAAGAAGGACATCATAAAAGTGTGTCACAGTTTGTAGGCATTCAGCGAAATAATTAAGGTTGTATAGGCTTCCCCTAAATGTCAAATGCTGGGTTTTAAAAATTCTAAATTGTGTTCTGCTGTGTACAGTGTTTTCTTTGAAAATGAAATCAGGTATTTCCCACAAGAACTATTCCTCACCTTGTCCTAAGAAAACTTTCCTATGTAAAATTAAACCGGAAGGGTGTCCTTTTGAAGGGATGGGCAGATTTATTTCATTCTCTTTTTCTCTTTGTGTGCCACCTTTCTCCAGGGCAGACCTGCATGGACAGAACTGGAGTTCTGTGCTTCACACTGTGCTCCCCTGGATCACCAGGCCACTCCATCCCTGATGCCTGATATCTGCCCATAATTTGTCTGATGTGCACCCAGCAGTCCGGGCACACCCAGATATTCCTGTGGGGTGGCTTCTCCTTTGTCCCCCCACAGGGTGTGCAGAGCCCAGCTGTGTTTGGTGGGTGCTTGATGCTTCCTCTGCTCGTCTGCAAGCAGCAGCTGGTTGACGCAGATCGGAGCAGCTTTTGCTGGGTGGAGGTGTTGCTCACTTACCCACAGACTCTGAGCAGGCAGAAAAGTGTAAAACACACACGTCTGCTCATCTGCATTCTGCCTACCTTTCTTAGACCTTGGACGGATGTCCAGCTGTCTCAAGGAGACACAGCTAAGTCTCGGTTTGCTCTCCATTCCTGCTGAAGGCGCTACTTATATACTAGGGATGTATACATATACGCATGCATAAACTTATGTCTTCCCAAATTACTGTTTCTTGATAAGTTTCTTTTTCTCTTTAGTCAACATATTATATTGTTTTTTCAAGATGGCATTTGTCTGAATGGAAATTTGACCTCAGCTTGCATACGTCAGAGCAAGCAAGTAAGTATTTTCTGATAACTAACTCTCTTTGTTCCCTGAAGGACCCTCACTTCTGTTGCTCATCCCTCTGACCCAAAACTGGCAGCCCCAGAGCAGAAACGAGCAAGTGCAGTGAACTGCCATGCAAAACTCACCAAGTCTCTCCAGTCTGGGCAGACTTTATAATGCAGAGCAAGTACAAGTCTCAGTTTCTTTCCGTAGTTACATTATCTACCCAAATTCTTTTGGATTACCATTTTGCATCAGCATATCCAGGCTTTGGCTTTTGTCAACTTTAATTAAAATTTTGATGAGCTTAGTGTGGTTCTCTTTGAGGTCGTCATGTTGAGGTAGGAGGACTTCAGAGATTACTCCTGCTGCAGCTTTAGGAACCGTGCTGGCTAACTGCCCTGGCAAACTGAATGAAAAGAGAAGCTCTTTGAGAGCTAAAGAAGAGACAAATAATTTTATATATCCTTCCTGTGTGTACATTGACCTTCCGTTTCCCACTGAAGAGCAGAAGACTGGAAACATAGAATTAACTTGTCTTTCTATGAATTTCATTTTCAAGTGTGACAGCGAACAGAAAACAAGTGATAATCTGGCTTCTGTAGCAGATACTTCAAAGCAGCTCTTTTTTTTTTTTTTCCTTGAAACACATTGAAACAAAGATTCTAGAAGCAACATCAAGATATGAAGTTCGTGCACCATAATCAGTGTGCTGACAGAGTGATGCCAACTCCTCCTGTCCCAGTGGAATTATTAAAAATGTATCACTTCAGATGGACAAAAAAAAAGGGTCATCAAAGGAGAATTGCAGTTTGTGAAATGTTCCACACTAACTCTAAGATTTGTTTTTTATATTGCTAAATCCAGACCTGTGGTTTATATCAAGACTTTCAAACCAATTACATCTGGATTATGTACAAATCCTGAAACACTAGCCAGAGCATGATGACTCTGTGGTTCCTGTATTTGGCAAAAGTCGTTCATTTTCCTTGTGGGGAAAAATCCATAATTAGTAAAAATGTGTAGTTTACTAAGACCACTGTTTCCTGTGGCCTCAGGTGTAATTGGAAAACATGGGCAGCTCAGTTTATTATTTGCAGAATAAATGAAGAATTTATGCTTTAAAATTGAAAGAAAAGTGATAATAAAAACCAGTCAGCTCCAGCCCCGTCTCTCTAACCCAGCCTTATATTTTTTATGTGGGACAACAGGATGCTATAACATGATTAGTTGTATTTTTAGCACCTAACATACTGTGTTCAGAGCATGGAGATGGAGAACTTTTTTCATACCTTTCCCAAAATGCCATTTACTCTGTCAGTCCTGAAAAAGGCCAAGACCAGCAATGACTTTAACAACATCAGTGTATAGAAATCAGTGAGCACTGACAAAAATAGATTTGAACGTTATCACATCTGAAAATATCTCATGGCATTAAAAAGTTGTGTTAACTGCAGGACATATGAGAAAATAGATAGCCAGATTCATAACTTTAGTTTCAAATATTCAGTAACTTTCTGAAATAATGCCTGGTTGTTCTGTTACTACTAGATTCTTCCAACTTCAGAAGTTTCCTTTTGCTCTCTTTATTCAGGCATATAGTCTTTGAAGTCTTCAACAGGAGGAAAATATTTTTGGTTGTGAGACAGAGATAAAATTATATCTCTGTTCTTCTACCAAGATAATGGCAAGTAGCATCCTTCAAAGCCAACTCAGTTTAAAGGAGGATATGACTTTGGGTTTGATTTTTAGTGTAAAATACACTCCAGAAGAACCTATAGGTAGGGGGTAATGATTTTCTTTACGCTTTTGTCATGAATTAGCAGAGAGTTAATAAAGCTTTAAAGAGGCATATCTAACGATCTTTAACAACAGGTGGTAAAACTCACTTACCCAGTTTACCCAATACTAGCTGTAAATGAGGGTCCCTCAGGAGAACCAGACACAGAATGCCTCTCTTCTTTTAATAATACCAACCCCTGTTTCTATGGAAACAGCACATCGTGTTTGCTGCTAGCAAAGCATGCGTTTAGCCCCTTTTAAAGTAAACTGTGCTCTCTTTGCATTGTTTTTAAGACTGAATAAAGCACTCCAACATACCAAATTATTAATGTCTCTCCTTCCCTTCTAATAAAAAAAAATACATTGGACATATACCCCGTAGCTGCTAATTATTGTGACAAGTAGTGGCCTTTTTCTAGGTTACCATTTCTGTGAAGAATGGATATCTCACTGCTTTATGGCACGGCATTGGAAATTTTCGAACAGTGGCTGAAAACGAATGTTAACCTCCTAAAGACGGTAGCTGGCTGGCTCCATTAAGAGCTTCCTCCCCTGCATGCTTTTCCATATGTTACAGTTTGGTGATTTGCGCCAATCCACTCTGGAAGTGCTTGCTCTTTGTATCTCTAGATACTTAAGGATGCTGAAATGCCATCTGTCAAATACCCGGTGTGCCTCATACAAGTGCACGTAGTCACCTCTTCTCGTACTGGGCCAGCAGTTTCTCAGCCTGAGTCACTACAGAAATTAATGGGGCTTTCCTCCCCAGCTGTAGATATGAAACAGCACTGGGTAATTAGATTGCAAATAAAACAAGATGTTAAAAGCTGCAACTTATCTGCTTCATTGATGGGTGCTTAGGTCATACTGGAACAATTTTATAAACTGATGAGTTTACCGTGGAAGCTGGTTTTATAGCTTTCCATATCTTGAGCAAAGAAAATAGACTGGTCCGTTTCAAGCTGTGATGGAATGAAGATTTACAGAGCTTGGAGAGTCTAAAGGATGGCATTATAGGGTTGTCAGAGTAACAGGCCTTGGGAATCTGCACTGTTTATGTTTAAAAGGAGAAGTCAGCTGGAGGCAGACATCTGAGACATGTTGGATTGATTTGCAGCTTAAAAGCAGATTGTGTTTGGGGAGAGAAGAATGGATCTCTGGCTTGCATCTGTCTTTCAGATTATATAACCAAAAGATGTTTTCCTAAAAAATGGTATGAACAGAGCACTGCTTCAGCAGTAGCAGAAGTTTCAAATACCTAATGAAGCACAGCCTCACCTTTGCAGTAGGTCATTAAGAGAAAAAGTTGGTATCATGAAAGAAATCAAAGCAATCCAGTCTCATTAAGTTAAAAATTTAAAAATACAAGAGTTATTTGAGGTTTAAAGAAAGTTATATTTTATACACCACCAGGCATATTTTATACACCACTACATAGGGTATCAGAATACCACTTCTTGAAAAATGGGAGAGATTTGATCCTACATTTTTCACTCAGCAAGATACTGTTGTTGACTGGGGCTTTCTTCAATGCTCCTGAGCCAAGTATAAAAGGGTAATTTGCATATTAAACTTCAAAAACAGCATTGTGGTGAATACAGGTTGGGATGAGAGCAAAAAACTTCAGATGCTGTAGAGCATTGCTAAGATCAAATTAAGAATCTATAAATTAACTCTCCTTATTCACAATACAAATATGGTTGATAGAAAACTAAATGTCTCTGTCTTCCTTTTGTAGAAAACAGAAGTTTTACAGTGCCAGGAAGCTTTCGATACTTCTGTTTCTCCAGTACTTCTCAGCTATTCTTTGTAATTCATTACTGCAATGGAATTCCTTGCCTGTTAGTTAAATAATACAGCTTTTTAGCCAATTTGTGAAGATCTGCAATTTCCTCTCTGCCCCTATTGTGTTAAATTGTACTTTATCTCTTATTACTGTAGCATTTCCAATTCTCTGTTGATCAATATGGTGCACTGTCATTTAAAGGGAATATTTTCACTGGAGTTGAAAAGGTTTGGTACAAGACACACAGTAATTTTCTTTTGAGGTGAATCATCTTTTCCTCTGTCTTGTTCTACACTATTTCTCTGGGTCTTTGGTTTATAAAGAACTTTCTTAATATCAGCTTTTAAAGATATGTGAGACCTATCTCTATTACAGCTGAAACTGATTAAATGGTTAGAGATATAACAAACTTTTTTTAGTCAATTCCTCATAGCTATTTTAACCCTCAATTCCATATAATCCAAGAGACTTCTAGAAGAAATTTTTGTCTATAATAACTTTTTAGTCTATAACAATAGGGTCATTAGGCCTCTCTATATTCAGTTTCTGTTTGAATGAAAGTATTTTCTGTATTCATTTAGTCATTTGTATGTAATTCTGTACTGCTCTCTTCTTATCACTTTTTTTTTTCCAGTTTTTTTGTCATAGAATGCTGAGAAAGTTGTGTGACTTTTCTAACACAGCTACAGCTGTCTAAATGTTGTTTCCAAATTTTAGTGAACTGATGGTTTCTCTGCTGGAACCCAGGGTGTCAAAGAGCACTCTCCTTCTTGCATTTTCCTCATCAGGACTGAATGCTGAAGGGGAAAATACAATTAAAAATGCTTTTCTTTTGTCAGCAAGAGTCAGAGTAAAATACTTGGCTCCAGTTGTTGAAAAATGTAAGCCTCTGAATTAACTCCTTTAAATAAAAGAGGAAATATGCTTTTAGAAATGTCATAGAGAATTTTTGTAGACTGTAGTTGTTAAATGATTTCTTCCAGTTTGTTGATCCTTAACAAATTTTGAAAGGCTGGTATGTGGGTTCTGATGTACATTCAAAACTACCTGAAGTTTCACAAAGTCATTGCTTTTAATGCTGAGATACTATGACGATGTTGATTTTCTGTTTAAGGTAAAACAGAAAAATGCATCTCTTAAATATAAATTCATCCTGAAAACTATCAGGGCTGTCCATTTGACTTCCTCAATCTTTCTTCCATGATTAAAATCAGTATTACTTATTCACTGCCAAGCAGTGCAAGGATTTAATATCCTCTTTATTTTCTTAAATGTCTACAATTTGTATTATATGGTATAATGGTGTTTGGTTATTCTCAGACTTGCTTTTCTATTTATTTATTTTTGCACCAGTAATTGCAGTAATAGATGTTTGTCCCATCCGTAGGCTGAGAACATGTAATGAGAGTTTAGAAACTGGAATCCTCAGTGATCAAATGTGATTCCAATTCCATTGTTCAGCAAGACAAAGGACATGTCCGCATCCATGTTCCCCAAAGAAAATTAGGGAAAAGGGTCTTTTTATTACTTGCAGCATTAAAATGTGATGAACAATGCACCCCAAAATATAAGGGATTTTATTTCCCATATACTTTATTTCCCATGGCTATGTGTGTGAATATATTAAACCTTCTTATCAGACGCTCTGACACTTTGAGCTTGCATCCTCTGCATCCCAGCTTCCAGGGCAGGCAGAATGGAAACATAACTGTAGGTATTTGCGCAGGGAGAAGTAGAATTTTTTTTACATTGAAATTCAACTGCTGACATTTTCCTGTGAATCAGTCTGTAATCTAAATTCACAAGCAAGAAATTGTAGATGATGTGCTCTTACTACTTATTCAAACATTCACTCATTATATTTGTGCTCTGATTTATCTAGCTTACCTCTTCCAAATCTCTGCTTTCATCCTGACAAGAATTTTTTTTTTTTCTTCTACTGCCCTGTGCAAATAGTTGTAAAAGTACAATGACTCTGGAATGCCAATTCTGTCTGAACAGCTTCTTAAGGAGAGATTGAAACAAACCATTCTGGTTTTCTTCTAAGCTGTTTCACTGATGTTAGCAACCAGATCTCTGTTGTGTCCCTAATTATTATTCTCTACGACTGTTCATCAGCATAATTGCATCAATCTTCCTTTCTCAGCTTATGCAAAAGAATATTGGAAAAGAAGAAATTTTTATTGTCATTTACACATCCCAGACTTGACAGAGACTAGAATTTGCAGTAAGGGATTGAGACTATGTTTAAGTGATTGCTAGAATAAATTGGCAGGATCTCTGTTTTGAAAGACAGGATGCTCGTATTCTAGCACCAGGGACTGGTAACACCCAGGAATAAGTGAGAACCCAGGTATGCTCTTTAATGCACAGAAAATACTGTTTTGCAGAATTGGCTCTGCTGCTCCTTCGGCCATCCCAAAAGAACTGCAGAAAATGCTCCTTTTACAGGGAGGATTTCAACCTTGCAGCTTTCTCTAAATGCATAATTTCAAAACTGCAGATTTATTTCAGAGTAGATTTCCTGTGGGAATGCAAAGCTGAAACAGACCTGATTCACTGAGGTCATCCTCTGCTTTGTCTGCTGTCTCAGGCAGTCACATCACACACTCTTTTAACAACTGTTTCAGTGCCATCTTAAAGCTAGATTCACTTAGATATTTTGTATATTAAAGAATCTCTCAAAATTCTTGTGCTAAAACCTCAGAATTTCTTATCTAACAAAGTAAAAGCATTTGTAACTGGATAATTGCTTTCATTACCCAGTGGGCTGCAGACTTTAGGGGTTACCTGACTTAAAATTTTTCAGTCATGTTTCCACCTCAGGCTGGGTCATTCCCATTCCCCTTATTCTCCCAGACTTTGACCTGGTGTCCCAATTTTCATATTGGTTCTTTCCTCTGTCCTGTAATCTCTGTTCTCAGATGTTCTTGTTTGAGATGTCTTAAATATTTTCTGTAAATATTTTTCCTTTTTAATGTGACTGAATTTTCAGATAGGCAATGGCTAAATCTTTGACTACAAACATTTGCTTTCAAACCCTTCAACACTCCAGACTCTTTCAGAAACTTGGATTCACCACCACTGGCTTTGTCTCCATTCCACTCTCATGATTGCTTCCAGGATTTGTAGTTCAGTAGGACAAGGCAAGCGTATTTGAGCACATCAGGGCATGAAGTGTGAAACTGTTAAATATGAGGTGGAATAAAAATGCCCTAGATAAGTACACAGAAATCTGTCAGCAACAAGAACAATAAAGAGTGGGCCAGAAGACTGGGCCAGATTTCTCTCGTTGTGTCCTCATGACTCCGTTTTTATGTTGATTTGTTCCAGGGAAGGGAATAAGGAGGGCTGGCAAGAGGTCACACAAGAGTCTGCTCAGTACAACCAACTGCTGCTTTCAAAACCAGAAATATTCTGACTGAGGTGATGGCAGCTGGTGAGGAAGTAGCAGAAAAAAAGGTAAAAGATGTAAATCCAAAGCGCATCGAATTGCAATCCAGCACAAGTTCTGAAATGCTTCTGTTGTGGGTCCCACAGCACCTGCACAGCCGAGCACCGTCTGCAGGGGTCCAGCAGAGAGTCACTGCTTCACCACCTTGGCTTATCATAGCTTCTTTCTCTTAACCACAGCAGCAGCAACTGTGCTTGGCATATGCTCGGAGCTGTGTGAGACAATCATGTAACTAAAGAAATTGAAAATATATTTTTCCTTCAAAGAAGCTGTGAAAAGACAGTGCTGTGTAGGAGATGAATGAATACTAGGCAGGCTTTGCCTTTTTATGTACTTAATAGCATAGCAATCTGTGGGGGTCATGTTTCCCATCGGCTGAAGAAAATTATACACATCTAATGCACACCATCTAGCTGAAGGCATAGTTAAAATAGCTGATCCTTTGGAAGGCGTCTAGGTATTCTTTAAATGTTCAATTATTTTGAGTGTTTACAGTAATTGCATGTCTCGGGCTCAGTTCTGCGAGATGGAATACTACAGTGTATGATTCAGTTTCTTAGAGTACATTGCTGTAATATCTGAACTCAGCGAAATGAGTTGCTGATTTCTTTTCAGTCATTATGTTTGATTTTTTGGTTTTGTATATTTAATCATATCCCATTTATTTAAATACTCAAAATTACCTTGTGATTTAAAACATGCAGCCTGTTATGCTGGTTAGTGTTTAACATAGTGAACAAATCACTGCTTTTACGTGTTACAGTTTTTGTAATGCTTTATATCATGCCTAATATAAATAACATAATGTTCCCTCAGTACTTTTCATTTTGAAGAGCTGTAAAACCTTATCAGAAGAACAATAATAATATGAGTTTTTGTATCTCCTTCATTTTACAGTAATAAAATAATATGAAATCTCTTGGAATCATTCAAAGTTATCACTTTTCCAGTATATATATTCCAATGAATATTTTATTCTTCCAACATTCTTTTTTTCTGCCTTTAACCACTGTGGGAATGACCCTATAAGTAGAAAACATATGCCACCCACATAATAGTTTCTCTGTTATCTTAAACCTAATGTCAATTAAAGTTTAGAAATTTTCAGTTAGTGTCCTGAATGCTTCTAACAAGCATTCTGTTGAGGATTACCAATACAGACTTAAGTTTGAGGGATTCTTCCAGTATGAAGCATTCCATGCAAATGCAGTTATAGTAGTTCAAAGCAGGACAGATTGAGTTTGGATGTTTTTATCACCTCTTTCACAAAATGAGGAAGAAAGTAATAACTCTGTATGTGCCTTATTCTGACCAGAGTAAAATCATAGAATCATAGAATGGTTTGGGTAGGAAGGGACCTTAAAGATCATCTAGCTCCAATACCTCTGCCATGGGCAGGGATGTTCTTCACTAGATGGGGTTATTTGAGTCTCCATCCAACCTGGATTGGAACACTTCCAGGGATGGGGTATCCACAACTTCTCTGGGCAACCTGTTCCAGCTCCTCACCATCCTCACAGTAAAGAATTTTTTCGTAATATCTGCGAAGAGCAGATGATCTGAAGTCTTCAAACTGAGAGCCACCACTACTGACACACTCTGCTGCCACCTGTCACTGTACAGCTCTGTTCAAGAGGCAGCTCTGTTACACTGTAGTGCACAGATCTCTGCAGCCACTGGAATGACCAGGCGACCACAAAAACCTCTGCTTGCTACATAGCACCTATACATTTTCTCTGTGTTTTGTAGAGGAAGGATGGTGACTCAGTGTTGATGAGTCCCACCCACTCAAAGACTGGGGAAAGACCCTGGTTTTAAATCATTGGAACTGGAACAAGTGAGTAGCACCACCAGTCTTCTTGGACTCCTAGGGAGGGCCTACATTTTGCTCAGTGGCAGTATGGATGGTATCTTCAGGAACAGCAGCAAGGATTTGTCTGCTTGCAGCCCATGGGAATGGGCTGCAAGCATTCCTGAACTGAGGGAGTGAACAGCAGTTTCATTAAATGCTTGTGTTAGCAACGTGCTTCTACTGTATATCTTGTCCATGGATTATAAAAGTGATTCACTTCAGAAAATGAGTGGAATTACAGCATTAAACTCTTTGACTGCTCCATGCTGTAATTACATGACACCAAAGCATTTTGAGCATTGCATGTAATGACTACCACGTTATTGCTGTAATTCTCTTTTGAAGCCCAGTGCACTGATGTCCTGCTACATCAATGTCTGTTTCTTCTGCAGGAAAGAGGGTCCTCAGTGAACGATCTGTGATTTTTATCACGAGACAAGCTAAACTCACCAATAAGCAATCTGTGTCTTGAGGTACTTACCAACAGGAAACACTGCATTGTACCTGCTCCACAGGTGAGCAGCACAAGAGGCTGTTCTGATGGTAACCTCTTCCACCTCCAAGTATTCCCAGTCCTGGGGTGTGGCAATGGGAATGAGATCAAGAAAACATAATCTGAGCCTAAGCCTTTTGCTGCTGAGGCCTGCCTGATCCATGTGAAACCTGCACATCCTTGCAGCCAGGTGACTTTCCTGTGGGGATTCAAAGGACATACTTGCAGCACTGCTAGCATCTCATCATTCAAAGAACTGGGCAATCCATGGAAAAGGCAATCCATGGTATACAATAACTCAATCTAAAATTACATATCTGCCAGTGAATATAAACGACCACCTACACAGGAAAGCTGTCCAGCTCTTCACACTCTTTTCTCTCTTTATCATCTGCTGTTTTCCAAAAGGCCAAGCTGTCTCTATGTCAAATACTGCTCTGGATCACCACGCTTACATTAGTATTACTGTTCTTAACAAAGTTACACCATTTGCTTTTGATAAGTCTCTAAACAGATTCACCAGGAGGTTCCCTACCTACGATGACCTGGGAGGCCTATAGCTCATTCCTGTAGGGATCCCAGCTGTCTGATAAGCCCCTCAGAGGGAGCACTCCCGCAGAAGTCATCAATATTTGCCAACAAAACACCACTGGGGAAATATGAGACCGCATAACACAAATTTCTGATACAGAACATATGGTAAAATACAATCAAGACAGTGAACCTGGAAGAATGTGATCTTTCCCGCTGCAATAGCTAAGAGAGGTAGTGGAGACCTGTGCTGCAGACAGAGTTGAGATTACCCTGTTATGAGGAAATGTGACAGAGGATCATTTGGCTTGTCTTGCCAGTATCTGATGAGGATGAGACTGTGAAGACAAAGAAGCTTATGTCAATGTAAGAAGCTCTTTCCAGATATTATGGCAGCAAAAGATTTGAAAAATGTAGTTGGAACAGCCTGACAAAATATGAAACAAACAGGTGCAAATGTTTCAAAGCAAAATGGAATGTAAAAGTTGATACCTCAACAAAAATTAAAATTTATTTCATGAAGCAGAATTTATTGTTGTAGGTCTAGAAGTAAATATATGGCTCCATGATTTTGTGCATAAATATAATAGAAATGTATCTTTTATGTATCCTTTTGAACTAGAAATTTTATGGGAATAGGTTTTTCAAAATAATGCTGTTTGTTTCTCCTACCTCTTCTGCAGAATATCTGAAGTTATGGATTTATTACTAAGTACATATTGGGGAGCAGGCAGAACCCCATAAACATGAAATCCATTTCTCTGTTCAATCATAAATCTTAAAAGCACTATCTTTATCAGCAAGAAAAATAAGTGAGGACTCATTTTGACTTTGTGTATTTGTGCATCATGTTGTTTTCTTTGTGTTGTTTTTTTCCTCCCCTACATATATTCTTGTCAGAGGGTTAGAGCAATGTCTCTACCTATTTTTATTCTCTAAATGCCACCAAATGTTTAGAGAAAGGATGAAAGCTTTGTGCTTACCAGAGACTAAGATAGGTTTGTTAGCTAGGCAGCTAGTGACAGGTATTGACATGATTCCCAGTAAAGTGTTGAGATGCAGGAACAGAAGATCAGGTGGGGAATCTCTGGGGATTTCGTGGAGGAGGGCACAGCTTCACACATGCTGTGTAGCCTGTGCCCCACATACACCCCCCAGTGAGATACAGGAAAGGCTGCTGAGGAAAAATGGCAGTCTGGAGCAAGATGCTACAGCTGCCAGAGGAATTCATGCTGCCTGAAGCTGAATGTCTAAAGGAGACAGTTGGAAAGGGGGCCAGTGGGCCAGATGATTCATTTTCTCAAGGGCTGGTTTGAATCACAGACTGCGGGCTGAGTGTTCCTCATCTTGGAGTGCTGGTTTGATTTCACCATAGGCCACTGAAGGCTGGATCGGTTTCAGCTTAAAAGAAAGAAGCCAAAATGGTTATTTATGAAGTCAAAAGCATTGGTGCTTTTGCATGAGTCAACTGCTTGGAGATGGCAAGGGTGAAGTGATTTTAGTAGAGCTTCCTCACTGGTGTAGAGCGGCTTCAAGCCAAGCTGGGCACATCCCTAGATCTGTTTATGTCTGTATTTTTGGTGGTTTTGCTATACCTGCTCTGAACTCCTATTTGCCATGTGTGTCTCCAAATTTGTATCTGAAATTGTTTATCATTCAACATATCTGGCCTTTAGGTGTTAATTTAATAGAGCACTACTCAATTAACATTTTTATAAAGAATAAACTTTTCAATTGTTAACAAAAGCAAGTGCAAATAACATTTTATATTAAAGTGACAGAAGACAGAAAGGAACAGGCCAGGAGTGAGCACTGCAGTGGGAAATTCTTGCACTGTAGTTGTAGATGTGTTTTCTTGCTGTCTTTCTGTTGACCTTATGTTTTTCTAAATTCATTGCCCACTGAATTTTGTTAATGTACAAATCATGATATCATAGAATAATTTACATTGGAAATGATCATTACAGGTATATCATATTGCATTCTCTTTGAGGAAAACAACATAGTGACATTCTCAAATGCCATGAATATAATTAGAGTGTTTGTTTTTTCTTCCTCTATGCACAGAGAAAGGTTTCATCAGAACAAACTGTTTCTTAGTGATTGTAATTGAGGTCAGTAAATTATACCACACGCTTACTAGGACCATCCCATTAATTCCTAGCAAAACTAGGCCAAACATTAATATCAGTTGCACTATATTTGCTTGACTGCATTTGGAACAAGAATCCAGCTTTTGTACCGCTTTACAAGATTGGCTAAATAAAATGAAGTTCTATACAGTAGCACAAAGAAGAAATAACTGGTCTTGCTAAAGCAGTTCTTTGTCCTCCTACATAATGTTGTGAAATCTGCAACAGAAGTAATGTAAATACTTTGATTCACAGCATTTGTACTTCAGAATTTGAAACTAGTTTTAGTTCAAGGCTTCACCAAAGCCATGGTATTCTTCTGAAAGTGTTGCCCTCGTAACTCTCTAGCCCTCAAAACATGCACACCACCAAGAGCTGTAGCAGAGACAGAAGACTTGTCCTCAAAGAGATGCCCCCATGACCCCTTGCTTGCTGTGTTTGCCTGCTGCTTTATCCAGAGAAGGTCCATATGAATGCTTCACCAAAAGCTGAGGGTGCACACATGATCATGGATTTTGAGAACACAGGGACTGTCAATAGGTTCATGATAAGAGGCAGAGAGTTGTGAAGCCCCAAAATTATGATGATTATGATGACATGTGAGAGTCACCAGAGGAGAAACGGGCCCTGACACTTAACTTTCTCATAAACAAGTGAGATGTGGGAAAGGCCCTACCTATTAGACTGCTTGCATAAAATCTTATCAGAGAAAATTTTCCTCTGATTTGTCTAAAAGGTCTGTGGGAAAAAGTGGATGCAGTGTGACATTGGAAAATATGGTCTCAGCCCAATACTCAACCCACTTTGCATGTGGCTACTGCTCAAATAAGAAGAAAATGAGTGTCACGAGCCAGCTGGACACATCTTCTCCCCATCTGTTCCATATTTATTTATTTTTTCAACATTTGATTTACTGTTTAATGTTTATATTTCTCTTATTTGGTACTCAGTGTAGAACTACAAAAAGTTATCAATGCCTCCTTCTGTTCCAGTCTTCCTGGAATTCCCACAGTCAAACATGGCTGCAAAACCACGTGCAAGCTCTGTCACCAAGCAGACTGGCATTTAATTTATGTGCTTATAACACCTTCAATAACTGTGTATTTCCCAGCTGTCTTTAGGCATTCATTACAACAGTAGCAGAATATTAGAATGTCTAATATTTGACTTGGGAACATTCTCTTTTCCTTTCAAAGAAAAAATAAGTTTCTAATATATGAACAAATAGTCATAGTTCTAAATTTAGTATGGGAGCAATCCTAAATCCTCAAACCGTTTCTTTACTTCCTGCTTCAAAAGACAAGAAACACAATGTGTTTATTCTTGGAGAATTTGAAGAACTGGAGGGAAGAACTGGAGGGAAATAAATCCTAGTGCTGGATGTGTCTCATAGGATGTTCCTTTCAGTTCCGATTTAAGTCAGTCATTGCATCTCTGGGAATTTTCAAGGCAGCTAACCTGCTTTGGAAAGCAATTTCACTGATACAGTTTCAGTAAATTAGTTTAGTTTTGTTCTTAAAAGACTGTTTCTTCATACCTGTTAATATTTGTATTTTAGCTCTGCTGCTGGAGGGGTACAAGAAAGGATAACTGGGAGAGGAAAAGAATTACCAAGTGATCATAACCTTAGTAAGCATTTAATGAATCAAGAGTAGCCCTTGCAACCACCCCTCCTGGCAGCACAGAGAGTTAGAGCCAGATCAGCTTGTTCTTACTGCTAAATCCTAAGCACTCCCAAACATTTCAGACCAAGCAGCCCTAGGAAGTCTGGGAGGAACTGGAGGACTTGGATGAACTGGAATTTGAAGGGGCTGCAGGCCATGGTAACATGGTTTGTTACCAGTTTTACTGCAGCCCAGCAGCGAGGACTGTCACAAGCTCTACCGCTTTTGCTGGGTCAGGAATAGGATCTGAAGTTACCAGTCCTACCAGCACTGCAGGGAAATACAAATTCTCCTGGAAGGAACAATCACTTGAACTGTTATCCTGCACGTCTAAGTTTGGCCATGTCTGCCAAGTAGACATTTCATTACTCCATTTCACATGCTGCTGTTTTGAAGACTACAGCTGCTCAGCTCTTACCTGCTGCCTCAATTCCTCATCTAAGATATGGGTAGGAAACTGCCCATGCACAAAGCAATAGGAAACAACCACTTCTTATCTGCAGTCCTACTGTCACACTCATGACACCAGTTCTGGTTTTGCAATTTCACTTGGGATTGTAATATTTCTTGTGAAACTGCAACAGTCATCCCAACAGGACAAGAATGGCATTGGACTTTACACCAGCTGTGAACACAGAGCAGGAGGTAGCCAGAAGAGCAGGTGTTCCTGCTATCACCATATACTGCCTGAGTAGCATGAATTCATAACTACCAGTAGTACAGATTTCCTTTTAGTTATTTGGTTATTTTGTTATTTAAAATTTAGTTAGTGAAATAATAATATCCAGTTCATTTTGCTATGAAGAACATAGGGCTACAGAACAATCCAGGTTTCTTGCCTTTCATATTGTGCAAAACAAAGTGTATTGTACTGTATTCCTTCTGTTTTCCAAAATTTAGATTTATGATTATGTTCAGTACCAGGGCTAAATCACATGTCTGTAAACGGTGGTCACAGTACAATGAATTTTGGATTGAGCACCTCTCACTTAAAAACATCTGTTCCCCTGTGTTTCCTAAAAGTTTGCATGGTGTCTATTTAATTAAATCTCTTCTGTTTAGTACTTTCTATTTTTTTTAGACTTCAATGCCTTTCTTTCCAAAAAAGGAGACTGAGAGTGGAACTGTCTAGGAAAAAAGTGAAGATAGCTTTTTTAGTAACCAACTCAGTGCTCCTGAGATGCATGGCAGCAGCAGGATATGTACAGCCAGGAGCGAGGGCAGCCTGGAGAGCTCCAGCAGGACTCTCGCTGCTGGACATGCCAGTATCAAGAAGCTGAACATGCTCGTGCCACTGAAGATAACTGGCCAGGTGGAATAGTGCTAAACCAATTCCTAACCACGGAATGGCTGCAGAGCCTGACGATAAAGAGATTACAGCTGGAGGAGCTGGGCAGGACAGAAATGGTTGTAGGGCATGTGTATAGTCCTGGAGATCTTGAGAATGCTCTGTAAAGGTTTAGATATTTTTGACAAGTGCTTATGGCAGTGTGAGGCCCACTGTCATTTATGTTAGCTGCCTGGAAATTGAACACACAACATGCAGGAGACAGAAGGTTGGGCTCTCTAGGACCCTACTGGTGCAGCCAGAGAGGTGAGTTCCACTGATGCAGCTTTCTGCAAGAGGATGGGATGTTTTCAAAGAAGTTCTAGTTTTTCTCCATCTGATTTCATGGCACAAAGGCATGAGATATAGTCAAGGATCTGTTTGGGAATAGAAAAATTATTTTAGAAGTAAACATTGTAAGCTTTGCTGTTGGTACTGGGCCAACATTATCTTTATTTGTGTATGTCTACGGCCCAGGAGTTAATAACATTATATTTAATCAGCAGAAAACACTTTTGCAATTAACTTCATTTGGAAGAGTATCTGGCTTTATAACATTGATTTTACACTTCATTGAGTTGATTGTTACATTGCTATAAAAGGACCACAGCATTTTATGTACAATTGCTGTTATTAAAGACACAGCAGAGTTAAAAGACTTATCCCCTGTTATAGCTGCTATAGGTAAATAAGAGGAACTACAAATAGCTGCAAAAAAGAAAATCATAGAATCACAGTATAGTTTTGGTCAGAAAGGACCTTTAAAGGCTGCCTAGATCAACCGCACTGCATCAAGCAGGGACATCTACAACTAGGTCAGGTTGCTCAGGGCCCCATAGAACCTGACCTTGAACACTTCCAAGAATGGGACATCCACAGCTTCTCTGGGCAACCTTTTCCAATGCCTCATTATAAGAAATGTCCTCCTTATATCTAGTCTAAACTCACCCTCTTCTTCTTAAATCACTTCCTCTGTATCCACCCCAACTTTCCTGCTCATCTTTGTGATCCTTGTCATGAACACAAGCATGATTGATTGGATTTGATGCAAAAGGCTGGTGTTTTCTAGACTCTGTATTAAGATCAAGTACCAGTGCCATAGGATGAAAGAGAAAAAACAAAAAACCTGGGAAAACTGGCAAGAATAAATAGTTCTTCCATACAAAGCCAGTGCCTTTGCTTCCCTCCCCAAAACTCCCTCACAGATCAGCCTAGGCAAGGCTGATGTGTAGTACCAGTGAATCAGTGTGGCTTGCCCTGAACACAGTGCCAGACTTTAATGTACCTGACGATAGCTAAATCTCCTGCACCCACTTCAGCCAACTCGTGTAGGAGGTATGAATGTAGGTGCAGGGAGAAAAAGCATCAGATTTTATTCTATGCATTGTTCTTTCTAGTGTTGAGGGGGGAAAATTCTATTATGTGTTTTGTTATAACACATTTGTTAAAGTATACAGACACACCCCTGGAAGAATGGAAACAGTGGTTAGAGAGGGTAAAATGACAGAATCACTGTAACAAAAAAAGCGCCTAATTTATTAATACCTTTAAAATATCCTAACTAAAACTCCACTTGTATGACCAGGCTTGGTTTCCAACTTAATTTCTGTCCCAGGCTGTGTTTCCTCGTGTATAGGAGCATTTTTGGGATCAGCTTATTTTGGCAGCAATCTATGCTATGTGAGTACACAACTAAATAAGAGACAGGCTGTCTCTGCAGGCAAAAATCAATGTAACAGGATATGGGGGAAAAGTGTGAACTTGGAGATGCTATTGTTGAAGGGAGACAAGCCCCTGTCTTCTCCAGAAGGTGAGGATCCCACATCCTTGAGATGAGAACAGCAGGTTGTGTGGTGGCTGAGAACTCCAGGACCTAATCTTATGTCTCTCCTGCTTCCTTTTCTGTCTGCCAAGAGCTATTAGCCACACATGCACAAACAAACCAGGAATAGTTGCACTTGCTTTTAAAAACCTTGCGCTCAAATTGCTCCTAAAAAAGCGTATTTATACAGTCAACAAAGCCAACAATATCCCCCAGCCAGTCAGCTGCACTCACTATTTCTTGTAAAATACAGCCTAAACTCTCCCCAGTCAGCCCTCCCTCCCCACAGTGGAGGGTTGCTGGTGGCATTTCCTTGCCCTTGGGCTCTGCTTTTGGCCCTGTCCAGGCAATATTAGAAATGCCATGCTCCATCTTGTCGCTGGGTTGATCTCCTACAGAAGCAATGGCATTTCTCTTTCATGCAACATGAAGCCATGCTCAGTGCTGGGGGAAAGGGGAAAAGAAAGTTTCAGGTACAATAATTTCCCGTATAAATCCACTTGTACACCCAGTGCAGTAGAGCTCACTGTGGCTGTATCCTGCAGAGTGCTTTGTGCTGAAGAGCATCCTTGTGGGGTCTCCTATGCTTCTGAAACTGCTGCCCTTTGATGTTTAAAATCCTTTACTGGGAAGTAATTGAAAAGTAAAGAATTCATAGGCAGGAAAACACTGAGCAGTTTCCAGGACACAAGAGAATCACAGCAGGAATTGACTGAAAGTTTGATTAGGCTCATTAGTCTATAGATGTTGAAATTCACTAATTAATACTGAGGGGTGATATAGATTATTTAATCAGCAGTCTCCAATGAACTGCAGCTGCTGAATTTTGTACTGGAGTTATTTCCAACAAAAGAACATTGCCTTTCTTTCTTACCTCTTAGAAACAGAGTTAAGAAAAACTAGAGTTTAGTGCAAGGTTGCAGAATAGCAATTCCAGGGAAACAAGTCTTCTAATTACAGAAAGCCCTACAGTGCAAACTATCCCAATTGCCATGACAATGTGTCTAACACTGCCATGGAGAAACCCAGCACAAGGTGTTGAGTGCGTGTTTCATACTCCTTGTTTATTAAAACCTTGGTCTCTGCTCAAACTTCCACAAGGTCTCCCAATTAGTGCCAATTGTGGTGATGGTTTCGACCATGTGGATGCTTCTCCTCCAGGAAATGAAGTGGGGCTCCACTGCAGCTTTGAAAGAAGAACTTAAAAAAATGTATAATGAGGAAAACAGTGATAAACAGCAATGCCTAAATACATCCTGGTATTTAGGATAGCAGTAACAATTATTTTTCAGAAAACAGAGGTGAGCAGTGATAGGGAGCAGTTAATATTAGTGACAGGCTGCAAATGTGAGATAATTTTCCTCAAAGCCACTCCTATCACAAAGTATTACTTAAATCAGTTGTCTCTGTTCTAAAAATTATTTGGACCCACCATAGCTGACTCTCAGAGCATATCAGTATCTGTTATTATTAAAATGAATCAATCCTCCAAAGATATTGTTAAAAGAACTTTTTGCATTTCAAAGGGGCTTTGAGTGGTGTTACTTGGGTTACTCCTGAAATTAAGACATGTAAGTGATGAGCATTTTCACAGAGACAGAATAACTTGGGGTCAATGCAATTTGTCTCCATCAAGATTCATTATACACATTGGGAAGTGTAACAATAAGGGAAGACTGGGAACCTTCAGGGGATGTATAAAGGTTTAGAAGCTTTTGGCTTGGCATCATTAGCAAATTCTTACTCATACAAATTGAATAGAAGGAAAACACAGAAACAGACTGGAAGAAAACTCCTGCATACATGCATGTTGATGTGAGTTGTGGAAAGCAGGAGTGGCAGCAGTGGAGACACAGCTCAGAGAAAGCCTAAGTGAGTAATCCCCAGTGTGAAAGTGTGACCAAATCAGAGTGGAGAGAAGTAAGTTTACTCCTGCTACCAATTTTTTGTGGTTTTGATGCTTCTTCCTTGAAGTTTCAGACTGTAAGTGTGGACTGGGAGGTGGTATTCCTGGCAGACAAGGAGAGATTTTTTTTCTTATTAGGGCAAAATCATTAGTGAAACATTATTAATCAACATCTGGCCAGACATTCTGAGAAAGGAAACAGGGAGGCTCAGTTATGCAAGTACAAATTGCCTGAAAGATGATTCTCAGAACAAACTTATCCCTGGATTTCCCTTGCCCTCTTAATCCAGCAGCCTCACAGAAAATTACTCTTGTAAAACACAAATCTCATCCTGGTTGTAACTACTCTGGTTGAGTAAGAGTAGTCATGACTTGGATCTTTAGGCCAAAGGCAAAGGACCTCCCTGTTTCCTAGTAGAGCTTGAAAACACGATGTCCTGTTTATTGAATCAGTAGGAACTTCAGTGATGCCAGGAGGAAGGTGGGACCTATGTCAGCACACAGCAAGAAATGCTAAACTCCTCCCCTTGTTCTCTTGTTCGCTTGTCTTGTTCTCTTTTTTGAAACAGGAATTGCTCTGAAAACAGGGTAGTTTAATGAAATTGGACCTTCTCACATTCGTATCACATACTGCCTCTGTATTTGAACTAAATTTGGCTCAGGTAATTGTTCAGATTGTCTGTGCAACTAGTCAAAATAGTAACAGCTGAAAGGGAAAAATGAGCAGACATTTGTTCTGCAATAGTAGGTACTGTGGAAGGATGATTCAAAGTCCTTATAATAAGGGGGCTTTTAAGTATTGAGGGATACCAGATGTTTTCAGCTTTTGAAACATTTTCATTCATTTGGTTTAATGGTTTCATTTCATTCATTTGGTTTAATGGTTTGTTTGATTTTTTTTTCCTCACAGGTTGTTCTGAAAAAAGTTGTGTGAAGTGCTTTGCATTAGAAAATCTAAAATCTACCAGAGAAAAAGAAAATTGATATTTCCACAGATCCATTAAATGAACTGGTCAGGTGGATTTATGCTCTGTTGGCAGAGAAACTGGAAGTACTATTTTCATTCATTGCATAAAAACTTCTGCTCTACTACAATGGCCAATTCTTCACACAGAAACAGCTTTACAGTTCAGTCTGTACCTGAGCAAAACATAAACTTGGTCTTTTGAGCAGAAAAAATACATGTTCAGTCTTTTTCCTATATTATACCAACCTCTTTGGATCAAACTACCAAGCAGATCTTTGTTGTTTTGTTTTTCTTCCAGGTACAGCCATCACAGTGGGAAAATTCTGTCACATATCAGCACTCCTGGACTTCTGCTTACACTAGATGTTCACAAAGAGACGTGCTCAAGCTATCACTCCTAACCAGAGAGAGACCTCTTCCCATCTCATCTCATAGTGACCTTGTCTGGTTATTTATGCTCTTGTCCCCACCAGATCCCTTCATTGAACTGAGGCCTAAAGATCTCTGTCTTCAGATAAACATGAGAAGCCAGAGCTGCTATTTGTTCTCTGTGGATTTTGATGGGATGGAGTCAAGTTCAGGATGTTAGGAAAAAGCTGGGAACATGCATTTGTGCTAAGTTTAGGCCTAGTATCCTTCTGCTAATCAGTAAATAGAGAAGCTTTCTGAGGTGCCCTGAGCTGCCCTTCTGTAGGTTGTACTGTTTCCTTTGCCCATGTGGATTTGTAGGGAGCCAAACCGGTTTTTGCATGTGATTGAACAAATACATGGGAGTGAAATTATTGATGTCTACGAGACACAAAGACATCATCTCTGACTGAGCTGCAAAGTGTCAAAGGCTGGGAGAGTGTTTCAGGAAAGTAGCTTTTGCTCTGTTTTTTTTTTACTCTTCTTGAGGCATTTCCTGTTGGTTAATTCTGTGGTACTCTACTTTTACTTGTATCTATGTTGTGCAACAGCCTGAACCCAGAGAAGCTGAAAATCTTCACCTGCCAGAGAAGACAAATGATACATTACAGTTTGGCTCTCCCAACACACCAGAATTTTTCTTCTTTTTCTGAAGATCTGGCTCACAAGATACCTCTCCCTCCTTAATCGTTAAGCAATCTGACCACCAAACCTATGGCTTGAATTCTGTCTAGATGCTGACGTACTTTAGTGTTCTCAGTGTTGTGACTGAAGACGCAGTTTTAGCTTAGTTTCAGAAAGGCAGAGATCAGGTCCCTGAAAAGGGAAGGCTATAGGTACCTTGATCAACAAAATCTGAAATAAGCAGCCTGCAAGAAAAGAGCCTAGAGCTCTAAGACTGAAAAGGATTCACACTCTGGAGGCAGACAAGAACACATGGCATTTTACTATGTTTAGGACAAAGGATGTGCTGAGCATGTGTTTCAGATACTTAATACACAGTAACAAACTATTTTAAGGAAAAGTATTGCAGCTATTTTCTATATTTAGAAGCTAGTTAGAGTGCGCTGAAGATAAAGAAAAAATGTTCATGAACTTTGGAGGCCTTTGGATCATGCTCTTTCAGGATAGCAAACATCAAAACAACAGGTCATGTTGTGCTTTAACTGTGCCCAGTGCCAAGGACCCTTTTTAAAAGACTTTTTGTGGTTTTTTTCTTTTTAAAATAAAGTCATAGAGGGCATCCTTGAAATGAATTTCCCCTTTTCTAAAACCAGACAGTCTACTCTATAATGTAAAAGACACTTTCAGAGTCTGTAATAGGTTTCATACATGCTGAGATGCCAAGAAGGTTCTAAAGGAGACTGCAGTGTAGGGAAGTGTTGAGGTGTAGTGCAAACAAGAACACAGCTGTAACATTATTCCTCCCTGAATCAAAGCAGTGTTTCATTTTCACATCTTGACCCATCTTCTCAACCAAGAGAGGAGGAATGGGATATAAATAATTTAAAACTTCTGCCTTTACTACCACTGAAAATGGAGGGGAAAAGCCATTGAATAGGTCTCTGTATGCCATCTCTATTTTTCTCAAGCTCCCTCATATTTACAAAGCAACAACATTCAGAAAAATCCTGAGACAACACATCAGAAACATTTTGCCTAAAGTTACAATGGTTAATTGTGCTAGAATATAGGTCTGAAAAAACTCCTTCCCTAACAAAGCAATATTTTATGTCAGGTTTATGTAATATCTATGGTATATTCCCTACACATACAGTTGTCACTGTATCTGTTACCAAAATAAGCTTTAGAGGGAATTCTGGTAACCATACTACATAAAGGAAGTGGAAGGTATGTTTTGTTGCGGTTAATTTAATTTTGCTGGTTTAGCCCTGCTATGTGCTCAGTCCAAGGAAATTGCAGTTGTTCAAAGAGGAATTTTTAGGTTATTTAATTTTGAAAACACCACTAAATTCAAATATATTTTTTCTCCATCTTGACATAAATGCATGTGTATGAGAAGGCATATCCCACAGCAAGACACATTTGTAGGAAAGCCAGCTAGACATATTGTGCTGCATCAACAATGATTCCAGTAAAAACAAAATAAAAATCAAGTTCACTTCTATGTTTTGCCTGTGTCCAGCTTTTGCCTGAATTGGACAGAATGACAGTTTGTAGCACTTATTAAGCCCACACTTTACGTGATGTCAAAGAGAATTGCCTTATGCAACAAGAATGTTTCAGGAAAACCTTGACAGTTTTATTTAGAAAAAAAAAGAAATTGCAAGCCTCTTGCATCCATCCTCACCCTGAAAACACATACCTATAGCTTGTTATGATGATAGAGCCTAAAATAGAAAATTAAATATTAACTCAGAATAAATTGGGCCTGAAATGAAACAGCTACGCTTGCAGCAAGCAGCTTAGATCTCAGTCTTGCTCCATAAGGTTTCAGGTTTTGCTAGGTGGCTATATAGGCATCTTTTAAATTTTACATGCATTGCATCTGCTGTCTGTGGGAGTGAAAAATAAATGTTTCGAGTCACTTGGTTTCCTGAGAGAGACTTTTTGTTGAGAAATTAGCCATGTATTTATGGTCAGTTTATAACAGCGAGGGAAAATGTAGAGATAAATTAGTTGGCAAATCAGGAAAGAAAAAGCCTTGGACAAAACAGATTTGTCTACTCAGCATAAATTAAGAAACAGTTAATTTAGTATATGGCATAATACAGTATGCATCACTTCTAGCTTGGTGCTGGTGAAATATTTCTACTAATTAGAAAAATCACACTTTCTAATTACAATTAATGTAAATAAAATGTACACATATCACTTTGCAAAAGCAAAACATCCTGGGTAGAATTCTGAAGAATTCTGAACAGAAATTGTTCTTAGTGTGATTCTGTTTATGAAGCCTTGGTTTACCAACTTAACTACATGAAGAACACATTTGACTGGGAATTGCATCGTTTCTTCCCTGAACATGACATTAAATCTGAAAGGTTTCACCTGCTTTAAAAAAAAAAAAAAAATTCAAAGTAGGACACAATTATGTTACAAGACTTGCTGTTCATCAGGCAGGAGAGGGAACGAGTCACTAAAATCATCCCATGAGAAACAGGACATGGTTTGACACAAGTAATGCCACAGATCATTTGAATTGCAAAGAATTAATGTTTTAAATCAAACACATACTGATAGTGATAGGATTCAAGCTTCTTTCTAAGGATGGTGTAATTTTTTCTGTTATTGACAGAATGAATATTAACATTACTATTAATAGAGTGTTTGCAGGTTCTTATTCAGGACTAGGGCTTTGTTACGTCAGGTGCTACAAACACGCACACAGTGATAGTGGTCCCTCAGTTCAAAGCAGACGTCTTCAACCCTTTATTTATATTATTTTTCTTGTAAGTCAGCCTGTTCCTCAAGACAGAAATAATTTGATTCTTAGGAGATCAGAGTTGAACTCTTATCTGAAGATGTGTCAGTAAAAGTTTTTCACACATTAATGCTGGTTAATATCCATTTAAGACCAGATCTACCACATCATAAAGCCCACTAATGAGAACCTTTATTTCAGACTGGATTAATGCCAGAAATTGCTTAAGACTGGCTTATACTTAACATTTTTGCTAACTATACTTCTTAGTTGTTCCATTAGGTAAGTTATTAACCAAACTCCATAATTAGTCTTCAGCATTCTTTTCCTGATTTCACTCTGTCTGTAAGAACAAACCACTTGAATGTTAGAAAAATACTACTACAGTTTTGATTAGTAAGTTTGTATAAAAGCAAGACCAAAACATAACCATAGCTCAGAAAGTAAATGCTGTGGTTTATTCCTAGAAAAAAACAGAGAAAACAAGCTAAGCTTTATATTCTTTTGAACCAAAACAGAAAATGTATACTTCTTTCCATTCTGTTCCAAGAAATGAGAATATTCTTGTTCTCCCAAAGTGGCAAGTGCATGCATGGAGAAGCTGGTACTTGCAGCTGGAATTCCTACGTGCCTAAAGATGTTGCTGCCTGAACAGGTTCTTTTCTCAGATAGCCATGAGAAGATGGAGCAGATTCAATCCTGACACCCGCTGCTGACTATCGCCCAGCATAATGAAAAAGCTCAGATTAAAGCCTTTTACTTTTAAAATTAAATGCCTGCAGGACCAATCATTATGAAAATGGGAGGAATCAGGCATGGTGTGTGGAAAATGCAAATGATTCAGAAAGTGGCCAGCAGATAGCGACTTATTTTGGAATGCCTGTTGTAATAACCACTACAGCTGGGAGGAGGCTGCAAGCACTCAGGTCTGCCAGAAGAGTTTTCTGTGTTTCATGGCACCACTAAGGTAAGTAAATAGGAGAAGGAATCAAGAGAAGAGGTGGAGCTAGAAATGATGCAGGAAGGCTGTATATATCTGCCACCCTCTCAGATGCCCTTCAGACAGCAGACCACAGGAGGCAGCTGTCTTCAAAGTCTTGCAAACCATTTAGAAACAGCTTTCACTGGAACTCTGCTTCTCTTTCCTTTGTGTGCTTTAACTACACTCAGCTGAAAAAGTAAATGGCTTCAAATAATGGCCTGGAGTTGGCTAAAGTTCTAGGAAAAATGCTGGTAAAATAATACTGTGATAATCAGTGCTGAACAAATGTTTAAACGCAAAAGCATAAAATCAGGAAATTCTCTGTTTGTAGTCAAGCATTACAAAATCCACTTAGTATGGTTGCTGTGGTAAGGCTAACTTTGGTGTCTAAGAAGACAGTAATGAAAGCTAAAATTTTATGTACAAACTAATTAGCCAACATGGGAGTAATAAATTTCAGAGTTTCATAGACTTTCATAATGAGCTAAGGCTTAGACACACTTTGTTCTATTGTATGATCAATAGAAGCACAAGGACTGTTACAGAAATCACAGTGTTTAGTTACTTTGAGTTCTCATTGTCAAAATTTCAAAAGGAACTAATTCTGCAGTAATGAGTAAACAACCTGAAAGCTTTCTTGTAAATTAGGTTTGGTTTAATCTGGAGGAGTTCAAAGAAAGCAGCTATGACTACTGAGGATGTAATATAGTTAATGGTGGTTTAGGGATTTCAATGACCAAAATATTTGCTTACTTCCAGGTCCAGATTTTGGGAAACATTGCAGCAGCAACTTCCTACAACGATAAAAGAAAATCTCAAGGATGGAATCTGCCTCCCCAGGCCACGTTCAGCAAAAAGCTAACATGATCAGTTAATTCTGAGCACAGGCTTCTGCAGTGCTCAGGAGCCCTCAAGAAGGGCAGAAGATGATCCCATTGGGTCAAATGCTTTGCAAATGCATAAAAATTATCGTCCTTGGCCTGTGACAACTAGGCTTCAAGTATGGGGGAATATACAGGTTGTAAGAGAAAATATTATTTACCACAGAAGAGAATGGTTTCAGTACACCAACAATCGAACCACTGGGGAAACCATCAGAGTACTGAATGAGAACTGCAGTGCCCCACTCTGTTCAAGAGGATTTTTATAATGTTTACTAAAAACAGCAAGGCATGGAAGCCAAAGGGAGATGTGAGGACCAGGACAGTGCACAGGACAGTCAAGGAGCTGATACATGAAACAGAGAAGAGCAGAAGGATCTGAGGGGAGAAACAGACTCAAGGGTCAGTTTTAGCTTGGTTTGACTTGTGAGCAAAAAGTGTCAAAAGAAAACCATGTAAAAGGGAGCTGAAAATAACTTGTTCAAGTGAAGAAGAGCCGAGTAAAGGAAAGTAGACCAGAAATCTCCATCCGTGTGTATATCAGAAACTGAGGGAAGAGTTGTAGGAGGGGAAGTCAGCAGAAGTATTAGACAAGGGGAAGGACAGGTACTCTGTCAACTTTCTCTTTGAGGAAAGCTACAAGATCCCATGCAGTAAGAGAGATGGAAAAAGGAAATGAGGATATAAAAGAAGTGACATAAACATTGCAGAAAAATAGCAGACTAGTACAAAGATGGCTGAGCCTGAGGCTGCCCGCAGCTGTGCCTCTCCCTGACTGAGGGCAGCCAGGCAGGGCACAATCAGGAACCAATGCACCACTTCCTGCCCACCTGACCTGGTCACTAGACAACCTTGGTTTTGCCAATCTTGCCAGAGGTGGGAAGGACTTAATGACTTCCTGAATTTTGTTTTCCTTCAAGTTTTTCTGAAGTCTGCACTCTCTCCAGTGAGGGATGCAGTGACTGAGTATCTCACACACTGCCTGACATAACATGGTCACTCCTATGATCCTCCTGATGCCAGTGAGGCCAAAGAGCCCTGAGGTCGAACAAGGAAGGGGTTACTAATTCCAAGATTTGGAGTTATTTGTCTCAATTTCATCAGCTTCTGGGTTTCACGGTCTAAGTACTTTAAAATATATCTGTTTAAAGCCTATATGCCCTGCAGAGGTAGCCTAAACTAGTCGAAATGCATCAAATAAAATCTCACTCCCTGAAGACATTCAGCCAAAGGTCTTATGCCACTAGTTATGAAAAGTACAGCTGATTGACTATTATCAAATAATTTAAATTTTTCTTAAAAGCTAAGATTTAAAATGTGCCCTTTTATCAGAATCAGGATCAGAATATATGCTGATTTAAAAGACTAGAAAAAGAGTACTAAAGTGTGTTTTGGAAGTCTGTTGCATAGTTTGGAAGTAGAATAGACTAACTCATGGGGAAATGTATTACTACTTCCAGGATTTTTATCCTAGCAAAAAGCACATTTCTCTCAGGAAAGAGTGAGACAAATTCCAGCATCTTTCCTATAGCAAAAGTGTAGGGGCCTCCATTACCCCTTGAGTAACTACTCCTTAGTCAAAGACCTGCAAATAAAAACAACAGTTACAATGGAGTGGGTTGAGATGAATTTCTTTACCCATTGCAGTTCTGAAGTGGGATTATATGGAGAATGTGAACCTAGACCTACATTACCAATTTATTTTACACTATTGGTAAGACCTTGAGTAAAGATGTGTTAAGTATCTTTTGCCTAGAAAATACTTTAAATGCAAAGTCAACCCCATTCTTATCAGGTGTTTTTCTTAAACAGTACTTAAAGGATACAGTTTTAAGTGTCTCCTGTGAAGTACTGAGCACTTTTAGTTTTCACGGTCATCAATTATTTCTTCCAGTAAAGAAATTCAGGACACTTCACTCTCTAAGGACCATTAAGGTCAATGAGCAGCAGGAGATGGGTGACGAGAGAGACAAATGCACACAGAAGTGCCACTGCTGATCTGGGGGACCTAACTACTAAAGTAATCATTGTTGAGAAACCTGCTGTAGTACCCCTTTCTTATAACATCAGTGTCAAAACTTTGTGAAAATATATAGATTTCACTTGACACTGCTAACCCCTGCTATAACTGCTGTGTAAAATATTTAACCATCTATTAGAGCCTCCAAGGCTTGCACAGTCAGCTGAGGACTTCAGTGCTTTCCATTCATAGTGTACGAATAATGCATATAGCTTTAACATGTCTGAAATCTTTATAGCCCCAACCTGTAATGGGGCTTCTTATTATCAGCACCAAAGTTTCCATGAGGTTTTATGTGTGATGGAAATAGCAATGCAGTGTGAAACACTGCCTGCTAAAATCGTTAACCACTCAAATTTGTGCAAATGAAGTCTGTACATATAGAAGGAAGAGAATCTTCCTGCCAGCAGGAACCTATTTAGACCCCCTTGAAAGTAGCTGAGGACTGCTCTTTGGAGCATTCAAAGCATCTGATGATGGTATTCTTGGAACAGAGAAGATTCATTCAACATTCACTTTATAAATCATACTTACATTTAAAAAGTTTATCAGTCTTTAGCACACAGTCTCATATTGACATACGGCTGTATTTCTTTGAGCAGTTTTCCTCCTATTTTTCAAAATAATGCACAGAATCCAACAAATTGCTTCCTGTTATGTATTTGTCATTGACATGAATTCTAGGATGGCATTAGGAAACACAGAACCTTGCACAAAGCCTTGATTTATCTTTAATATGTTATGTATCCATTAGTTATATAATTTGAATTACTATCAATATAGTATTATCCCATTACTCAGCAAGAGAGTTGTCAGGAACATATGAGCAGACTGCTGAGTTTTTCTATGGCCTTTCCAGTATTTAGCGTAATTATTCACAAAATACTGCAGAAGACAAGCAAATAGATTCATGTCACTTGAGGCAGAGTGAAAATAGAGAAAATGCTTCTCTAGTAATACATCCAAGCACAGATAAATGAACACAAGCCTTGGAATCATTGACACTATGTATATGTACCAACTTCGCAAAACTTGATCTCTGTAGGAGATCAATGGCAGAGGGTCATGATAGAAATTTAGTTAATATAACGTCTGGAGAGCTCCAGTTTTGATCTGCTTTAATCTCTGTTGATTAAACTATAAAATTGTTTATGTTTAAATACTTTACATGCAAATTATGACCAAAATTTTGCTATTTCTTGCTTTGACAAAGTGAGTCATTTCACCATTAGGCTCTTAGACAAGCCAATGTTTGCTCTACAGGCACTATTGAGAAGAGCATAATTTGTAGCAAGCTTAGAAATGTTTATGCATGTGCTTAATTTTCTGCCACAAGTAGCCCCGCTGAGGCCAATGAAGCTACGCTCATCAGTAAAGTTAAATGTACATAAAAATGTAAGTTGTAAAAGGGATCCAGGCTGCAGTTACATTCAGACAAGAATGGAAGGGGGCTTGGGATGAGTTTAGGACAAGGGTGTCAAACAGTATTATGCTTTCTAGTGAGAAATAGTTTTGGAATTGCATTTCTGAATTACAGCGCAGAAATGTATTTGTAACACTGAGCACATCCTTTGTGTTGTCTCTATGTCCTCCAGGAAAACATTTAGCAAGCGTATTATGAAGATAAATTACATGATTTTTAAAAACACAGAGGGGAAAGTGAAGGGAGTGTTCTTTCCATCATACAAAAGGGGAGAAGAATTTCTAAAGCATTCTCTGTGCTGGGTATAGATTTCCCTGATTTTGGAGGGGAGGAGAGGATGCTTTGGCCTTCATAAAGCTAGAATATCTGTGACTTGTCCTAGCGGAAGCTGAAAGAAGAAGTGCAGGCTCTTGTGTAGAAGTCTTCTGACCCCACATCTACAACAAACCACTGCAGTGCATGCATGCCTCAGTGCGGGACCCTATCACATAGCTAAGATAACGTGAGGCACATGAAGAATAAATTGCAAGCTTAAATTATGCTTAGAGACCTTAAATTAGCAAAACCAAACTTAAATATAGCTCCAGATATGGAACACACTGCTGGCTCATTGCGGCGATTAAGACGCGGACTCCACGACGTTAGACGAAGACATTTTATTGCAAAAATCCAAGGTTCTTAAAGTGTTAGTTTGTTGTGGTTTAACCAACCACCATAAACCATGATAGGAACACGCATTAGGGGTAACCAACCACCAGCCCCACGGTGTGAGCACTTATCGGTTCTTACAATTGTTTTCCAGTTATGTAACTTGTTTTTCACCTCTAGTTTAGCTGAGTCATTCCCAGAATGCTTTTTGGTTAGCCGAAGTAACAGAAATGAGCAGGGATTTTACAAAGGTGGCAAGGCCCTCATTTTGTAAGGTTTTTCTGCTCTGCAACAGTTCATCATTCTAGCTCACATCAGAGCAACTCCACTGAAATAAATCAATAAGAGCAGCGCATATAAAAAGGCAATCAGAAGTGATCCACTACCCCCTTCTCCCATGCCCACCTGCAAAATTAGATCAACGGTTGTATTAGTGGAAAATATCTAAGTAGATGCAAGCTGTTATGATTCATAATAATATGTAGACATTCACCAAAAAAATCAGGATAGATACTTTATTCTCTTGAAAAAATCCAATCTGTATTCTTACCATAAAATTTTTTGGTAGTTGAAGGTCTTGGCAAAAGCAAGGGTACCTGATGAAAACTAAATTTAAGAACTTAGAAAATTTTTTAGTACAGGAAGACACCTGTCTTTTTCTCCTCTGGAGAATTCAGCATTTTCGGCTGGAATTAAATTTAAAAATTGATGGGCAGAAGAAAAAGACAAATCAGGGACCTATAGCCCTTCCTAAGGTAAGTGTTTACTTATTCATTGGTGAGCTTTCCAGTTTAATGGAGAATTATATCCACCAGTTCATCTTGTTCACATGAAATTACAGAAAAATTAAGGTGGAAGGGATTTTCAGTGACAGTGTCATCTGTCCCCCTGCTCTGCAGTACAAACAGGTACACCTACATCATTCATGACATAAATTAAATATCCTTTTCTTAAAATTGCCATCTGCTGAAAACCTTCGAGCAGTGTCCCTTGGATACAATAGTAGCTAGGAAAGTGGCAAATTTATGAAAAGAATCAAGAAATCCACAAAGAAGTGAGCAAAAGCATTTTTTTCACCTGAAAGTGAGGACAGATTGTGACCCCTGGTTGTGACCTCTCATGAGAAGAAAGGAGCTGATAATGAACATTATGGTAATTCTTCCTGGGAAGGAATGAACATTTTCAATGCAAAGCATCGCATGACAGCAAATGATCCAGAAAGAACTCAAATTTCCAAGAACTTGAAAGAGCACTGGTTTTGGATATCTATTTTCTATGCAAATTTAGCCATTCTTTTCCTCTAATTGTAACACAAAGCATACTTGCTTCAGTTTAACCTGTTGCTTTTTATTCCATCCATGCTTTCAGCCTTTTCTGATGAGGATTCTCACTGCTGGGTTCATTTTAATTGGTCTTCATGTTTCACAACCATAGACATGCAGCATACACTGCTCCTATTTTCTTGTATAACTGTCTATTAATTTCAGTGAGCATAAATTTTCGTGGATGAGTTGTATGAGCATTTAATGAAATCATTGCAGGACATACAAGACATCTATTACTTTTCTCCCACTCGCAAAGTGTGTTTTCTTGTCCTAGCAGTCTGTTGTGATTCATTCTTGAAAAACCCTTTTTTCTCATTATCTGCTGATTCTCACACATGCTTTGCTTATTTATTCTAGAATTTTCAAGACGTAGATATTTAGTTGACCAGAGCAAAGGCTCTGGCTCTTCTTTTTCCTCTTTTTATAGCGGTTAGAATGCCTAGATTTCTCCCTCCTTTCAAAAACGTAGCCAGGATCCACAGTCCTTCATATCACCACTCACTGTCCTGAAATAGCCTTCACCAGCTCTCAGGCTCATAGAACTCATCCGAGAGCTACCAAACAATTTTAAACTATCTTAGAGAAACTAACTCAAGGACCTGAACTTTTTATCCAAAATCTAGCCTGGCTTTGTACTCTTTTAACTATGACATTGTTTAGAGAAGTTGACTGTTTATAGTTAGTCTTTCAAAAAGATATCAGCCACTTCAGACTTCTTTCCTTCACCTGTTAGTATCATTTGTCCATTGTTGAATAGCTAGAAAAAGTATTTTGTCTTTCTGTTAAGACTTCAGATACTTCTAAATTAATTATTTTTAGCTTGTCTTAGCCTTTCTCTTTGCATACCCTTTCATATCCTTCCATTTTTCCTTTGTCTGGTACAAATACTTACCTTTTAAATTCAACTTTTAAATCTGATGTTGCTTCTGATCCATCTGCACTTTCTCTTTTTCTCCGTGAGGCCATTGCAGAGCTTTTGGTACAGTTAGATTAGTTTTCTATTGCTTTTCCATTGCTACTCTCATTGGGACAGTTGAGATTTGCAGTTCTGGTGTCACTACTTTCTGGAATAATCAGTTTCCCAGAATCTGGTCTATCCAGCAGTTTCACTCATGAAGGACACAAGCTGAAATTCATCATAGTTATTTTGATATTTTAATACTTTTCCATTCTCTTCTCACTTGACACATGTAAGACTACATCCAGAAGTGGAGGAAAACCAAGGCTATTTTACTTCTGATTTTGGTTGGGGAAGTGTTCCCCAATTGTATTCACGAATGGGGAGAAATACTTCAATTCTTTTCAATATGCTAAAAACAGATAAGCATGGAAGCATTTTCAACATTCAAAGAAAGAATAAATCACATTGTGAATATTTGCCTAAAACTTTTGAAGTTTCAGCACTGAAAATTCATAGCATTTCAACCAAATTGAGTATTGCTGTCGATAATAATGTTTTATGTAAATATGAGATAAGAGCTCATTTTGGTAAATGTGTCATCTCTCACAAATGGCTCTTAAATTTTAAAATTTTCATGTATCAGAAATGTGCATGAAAAATTGATCCTCAAGAACACATAGAAGGAAAACTGAATTTTATGCTACTTCAATGATAATGGTAGGAGTTCTTCTTACAGATCTAGCACTTTTAGGAGATTTGTCTTAGAAAAATAGGTTAACATACAAAATTTGATATTCACTTTTTATTCATTGAGAGACAGAGATTGAATGACACCACAGGTGTTAGATGTAGTGGCTGAAGCAGAAAGAGTATTTTATTCATAGATTACCTAGGTTATCTGATGACAATGCTGAAAAGATCTACCTTTTTTTTCTGACATTTTTTTTTTTTCACACACTCTTGTGAAATTAACATTTGATTTTTGCCTACACGGTAAAACCTCAGAATGGTATTCAGTTCCCAAAACTCCATTTTTTAATGGATTTAAAAAATTCTCCTAGCACCAGCTGATGTACTGTGCTTCACTATGAAAACTGTTGATAATTTGTATTACTCAGAGTACCACAGATATGAGCAATATATTATTTTACAAGACTACTCAGAGCACTACAGATATGAGGATTACATAATTTTACGAGACTACAAACAAACAAACAAAGGAAAACCAAAAAAGGAATGAAGTTTTAAAATATTCAAATAATTTTCAGTATATCTGTTTATGTTCCAGTGTGACATGCATGACTCTGGGATGAGTGCTATATAGTCTTCTGTTTTCTCTTAATAGCAAAGAAACAAAATAAAATAATTCCCTTCTTGGACTTCTATTAAGGGGTAGGAGGAAGAATTTGAGAAATATAGAGTTATTTTTCTTCAGAGATACTCAGCTATATTACACCAGGTCATAATTAAATCAGCAGAGAGTGATATCTCTGGAACACCCATTTTAAGTCAGACTGGTATTAATCATCTCCAAGGTGATCCCAGTTTCTATGGGAACTATGATATTTGTTTGTGTTCCTAGCACTGGCTGGTCGCCCAAGTTTGGCAGCCTTCTTATAGTAATCCAGCAGATTAGAATGTTATGTCTCTGCCATGAATTTTTCATTACTGCTGTCAGCATGACACTGTCCTTTATAGAAATAATTACTAATTAATAAATCCTGCTCTGTGTTCAGATGGGAAAGGTTGCCAATGCTAAACCAGCCCTTTTGTAACCAAGTTGTTTAAACCTTTTTTGATTTTGTCAAGCAAAGAAAGCATCATTTTTTTCACTCACTAGGGTCTTTCAAAAATGTACAAACTCCTCACCATTTGTTTTTTTCCCATGATTTTCAGAAATGCTTTCCTGCTTCAGTTGATATCTTCCCTATGTGTAGATGCCATGCTTTGATTCCCTTTTTATTTTAAGAGGAGACAAGTGGAAAGAACTTATTAAGAAAGTTCCACTTGATTCATGTACAAAATCTTATCGCCCTTCACTACGAAGCAATGGAAACTCTCAAAGACACCTTCATTGTCATGGCAAAGTAGAGGTATCCCAGTACCTGGTGTCCTGATACTTTTTTTCCTACAAAGACATGCTTATCATGAAGATGCAGCTTCTCTTTTTATTGTTATTTCTTTTTTTTTTTCCTTTAAAGAGCCTGTTTCAGCATTCATACCTGAAGTTTGCTCAAGCCTTTCTTTCAATCTAAGACAAGAACAGAAGCTCAGGGGACTCACTATGAAGAATTCTTGCAGGAATGGATCTTAGTGATAACACTGGAGTGTAGTCCCAACCTATAGCAAGATGGCAAAAGAAGTAGGAGAGCACCATAAAGAAGTTGGGGAGGACAAGCTACGAGGTAGAGTCTGGGATGTTCTAGAAGAGAGCACTTCTAGGCTAAGTGGGAATTTTTATCTGAATTCTGTTGCTGATATTTTGTTTTAGCCAAACAAGTTCATCAGTAGCACTAATTTATACTAAGGGGTTTGTATCTCCACTTTAAATAGTGCTGGTCTTCCAAAATGTTGTCTGAACACAAGATGTGAGAATTCTAAGGAAGAACCAGTCAAATGTTTTGAGCCAACTGAAAGAAAATTTTGAAGTTTGGAAGTTTGAAAAGCTGTATTATCAGATAAATTAACCTAAACAACCTGTATCATCCCCCCAAAAATCCACCCGCGGCAATCCAAGAAATATGGTGTTAGAAACTGTGGATTACTTATATTATGCAGGAAATTCTTCAAACTATGAACATTACACTATGAATACAGGAATGTAGAAAGTTTGCCGCAACATAATGAAAATGGATTTACTCTGTAAGAATGACAACAAAGAATTTCATTCAAGAGCAAGACACAAAAAGGGAACTAATTTCTATTTCACTATTTCTGTGAAAACTTGAGAATACTTTTATAATTATTCTGTAGAAATAATAAAATAGAAATTAAAAACTAGAATTTTTCATGCAGAATGAACTTTTCAGGTTCTTAAGAAAGGATAAATTTGTCAAAGCATCAGATATTGAACATATAGGACAAAAAGTCTGTCCATTCTGACACACCCTTCTGAATATTTTAATGCTAAAATATGCGAAGCTACATTGTCATGATTGAGTGGTTTAAGACTGCTTAAAGAATCTCCAGCAAAGGTATCAGTAAAAACAGGTTTAATATAAAAGCAACAGCACAACAAAACTTGTTGGCGAGGTTCACTCTAATACTTACTAGATGGTTAAGGCACACCAAAGAAAAGCAACAAACAAAAATCCAGAGTCAATCAATCCAAACTGAAATCAACCCAAAACTATGTATGTAGAGTAAGGAGAGGAGGGAGGTGAGGAGGGAGAAGAGGAGAAATGAAAGAATAGAAAGGGCAAGGATAAAAATCAATGTGGTCCAAGGGCCGTATTTAACTTATAACTTAACAGCATTTAACTTAACCTATTACTTATGTTTTAAAATATTAGCAAAGGATTCATATAGGATTTACTATACCACAACACTAACGTATTTACAGGCCTAATTTACTTAAAAATTTAAAGTACTTGAGAACCCAGGAGCTCAGTATTTCTCCCACATTTGCTCTATCACACACACACTTGCATGCACACAGACAAGAACAGCCCATACAAGGTACCTGTGAAAAATTCTCCTTGAAGGTAGTGAAATACTCACTTCAGATGCCTTTGCATCTTCTCAACGGGTGAAGGGTCAAGCCTCAAGGAGTGGGGGTATCAGCCCAGGATCCATTGTCACCATTCATTGATCCTGGAGTGCAGAAAACTCCAGAGTTCACTGGGTCTGAGGGGCTCCACTCAAAAGGAGGTTGCTGGTCACAGCCTGCTGTGGGCCAAGAGAGCGCCAAGGGTGTTTTTTGGACCACTTTATAAGGCCTCAAGAGAGGGTGCTTTAGGCTTAGCAGAGTTTCACCCTGATCGCACTTTGGGTTGCAAACTTCCCTTGAAAGTTTGAGAATGAAAATATTCTCCCACTTCTGCTGTTGTTCAGGCAAAAAAAGAGTTTCCAAGGCTGTTAAAAAAAAAAAAAGCAAAACTAACCAGTACCTTGTTAGACAGCACAAGAATGCAGATATTCAGTAAGAATCACTGCAAATGTTTACATCAATTTTGTAGCATCACAGAAGAAAACCCATAATCATTTATCATTTCAGAGACATAAGGGAAATAGCTGATGAAAATATTGGTTATGAAGTTTTTACATCATTTGTAAAACCTAATAAATGAACACAGAGTTCTGAGAATATTGTTCCTTTGCATATCACAGAGAACCGACATAAATTATCATCAAAACCTCGGATTTATTACCAAGAGTAGATAATGTTATGGAGTTCATAAGTACATAATTTACATTTCTCCAGTTACATCTGCTACATATTATGGGGATCGTTCTTTACTCCTAGCAAGTATTCATCAGAGAGGTTATACTATCAAACATTCACAATTGTAATCTTCCTTTTTTTTCTTTTCTATTATAATGTACTTAATCAAAACAAGTTGCATTTAATTTGCCATGTTACTTAGAGAAGGAGCTTTCCAAAAATGAAAAAAAACAGTAGTCCCACAGGCAGGGACTTAATCTAAGGTTTTTGACCTAGTCCTATTGCTAATCTAGTATTATGGTATATTGCACCTCCCTTAAATGTAATATGTTAGAATTTTTGACATTCTTAATTTGGAAAGGCAAGGCATCCTCATAGTCACAATTCACAGAACTTTGTGCTAGCAACAGCTCAGCCCTTAATTGCATGTACCAAAGAAATGCCAAAGGTTTATACCAAAATCATCTCAACATCAGTACTTCAGTCCAGTCATAGCTACTCTAAACTTAGATACAGAATGTGAGTCAGACATGTAGATATGATCAAGCTAGAATTAATTAAGATCTATTGTGGTTTAACCCCAGAGAGCAACTAAGTACCACTCAGCCGCTCTCTATGTGATCCTTAGTAACACTGAACATGCCATAAATCAAAGTAAATGTTAAAAAGAAAAACAAACTTATTTTCCAGTTTCTCTCAGTGGATGCCACACTATACAAATTAAGAATTTGGGTTATTCTCTGCTCAGCCTACCATATTTTATGCATGTGTTCAGTAAAATACTCACAGTTTCAAAACTCATTTAAGAGGATATCCTTCCTCATGAAAAATGAAAAAGCCTATTACATGAATAACAATGAGACTGAAATTAACTCTTGTTCCTTAGAGGAGCGCGAGCTCTGTCTAGTTTAGCTGAACTTACAGAAGAAAGGCGATCCAGGTGTCACAACTGTTTTAAAATTCATGTTGCCCACGGGGTGTGACCACCCTCTGCCCATCACTCATGCAAAGTACCCTCATGAAAAACAATCTTTTCCTGGCACCTCTTCAGGGAAAGAAGCAGCTGTGAAGGGGATGATACCTAAGCTGCTTAATCCTTTCATAATGAATTTACTTTAGGAGTGTGAAATGTATCAGATGAAAAAGGTTTTCAGAACTGTCTACCAGCCTCATATGTATGGCCAAACTCCCGGACAAGGACCTGACAATGTGACTTTCTTCTCAGAACCAGCACCTTTAAAGACAACAGCGCAGTTCAGCCTCTCCATGAAGCCACATTTTCTTTCTTCTGCCATCAACAGAGGTTGCCAACTTGCCTTCATGCAGCTCACAAAGCTGACACAGCAGTTTCCAGTATCACATCCACAGCAAAACTAGGACTATGTGAGAACTATGAACTTTGGTATAGACATATGAAATCTGCTCTCGTGGCTAATGTCACAATACAAGGCAAATATTTGTAAAAACTAGGTTTTGGATGCATAAATGTATAAATGTTTGTGAGTTACTCTTCTTCACTTACTACACTTACTCTGTATGTGGAGATAAATGCCAGTGTCTCCACATACAGAAAAACTCATGTGTACAAATAAGATTATTCAGAATTTGTTTTTCATTGCTCTTCTGTTTTAAAAGCTTGTGTCACCTAGGCAGTCAACAAAAGAAATATTATGAAATGTAGGGTTTCCAAAGGCATCTCAGCAGTTAATGGTTTGACTGACACGGGACTCTGCAAACTGTCATGAACTCTATTAAGAATGCCAGCTCAGAAATGCATTCCAATGTCAAAAATATTGCACAACAACTAGCAACGTAAAGGAAAGTCAGGTTTCAAACTCCGCTTTGGGGCTAAACACACAGGTACAAACAGAATTTAATTGGGATTAGCCTACTTTTAGATTAGTAATGGCTAACCAGGTGAGTATCTGCCTACAATAAGCTTGAGTATTTCTCTGGGTATTTCTTTTCCAAATCAATATTTTACAGTAAAATCATTATGAAACAGCTAGTATACCTCATGGCAGTAAATAGATTTTAAAGATAGAAGCTGAAAATTTGGGAAAAGAAAGTGAAATCTTATTTGAAAACTAGTAGGAAGCCTGTAAGAAGTGTTTGAGTATAGGACTTTTGGCGGGAGGACAAGGAGGAGTTAAGATTTAGTTATGATTTATTTCTGTTCATGACAGAAAACTAATTTAAAATTTGCTTTCTTTATTGTACTTTTATCACCCAGGAACTGAAAAGATAGATGGATATGTCATTTCACTTCTTTAAGGGGAACTGTGCCAAAAAAGTACTAGACGGAAAATTAAACTCACCATAAGCAACCATACTGGCAATAAAAATAAAAACATTAAATGTTCTGCATAGGCAGTAAGACAGCTCAGATATCAGCCTTTTCTTCTGATTTCTTTCCTCCACAGGGATCATTTACTGTTTCAGCAAAGACCAGCATTACATTACAATGAATATCAATTTGATAAAGCAGAAGAATTAAACCAGAGACAGCCTGGTGAATTCAGCTGCCTGCTTCACCTGAGGCAAGGTGCTCACCCTAGGATGTGCCTAACAGGGTCCCAGCTCTTCATGGAACCCCCTAGACAGCCACGTTTACATTAATTAATTAATATACACATAACACTCTCTGTAACGATATGAAGCTGCAGGAGATTTGCAACCTGTGAAGTACCTCTGCAGGTGAACAGGTCATGTTTTAACATCAGCAAGCTTAAAGATTTGCTTGAATTAAGGCAAAACCTGAGGTTGTATGTATGTCCCACAGCCTTGCCTTTCGGGAGGAGAAAAGGGCTGATCAAATTTTCTTGTGGAAAATCTTGTGCAAGGCTTACCTTCCAGAATTAATTTTTGGAACAGTAGTATGCTTCTCTGCTGTTGGAGGAAAGAATTCCAAGAACTGGTCTAGTAAAATTTTCAAAATTAATTTAATTACTGAATTTAGTGTATAGGTTTAAGGCAAATATTGGCCTTATGTATATTGGCATATAGCTTAAGGTTGTACCGTAATAATTAAACATAAATAGCTAATTAATTTTGCACCTTTTTTTCAGTAAAGGTGTAACTAGTACTAGCAGTGTAGGTCACTCCAAGTTCTAGTAAAAAAAGGCAGTACTATGACCTATATAAAGTATATCACTGCTCTTACAGATGGATAAAGACAATGTGTTAGGTGTGCTAGTCTCAGTGCTTAGATTATCACATATGCTCTGGCTTGTAATTAGTTTTAAATTCCTGCACTGCCTAATTAGAGGTGTTTTAGGTGTGCTGGTTCACTTACTATAGAGATTCATTTTTTCATTAGATTATTAAATGTAAAGAGGCATTGGGCAACTTAACCTCACTTTCAAGTTTGTTTCAAGCAGAGCTAATACACGTCTGTATGTTTACGTGGAAGGGAAAGGAAAAGGTTTCACACTCCATTGCACAACTAAGTCACAGTAGTTTTGTATGTGTGTGTTAACTTACATCTGTAACCATCAGTAGGAGCTATTGAGTCAAGAGGAAATGACAAATTTGTGAATTTTAACCCTAACTTTGGATCATTTGCAAAATGATGGACAGAAATATTGGTCAGTTGGTATCCAAGTCTTATTATCATCATTATAACATGAGTTATTCCCACATTTCAGCATTCTTATGACAGAGCTATGTTCAGTGATGATAGAATAAATAAATGTCAGGCTGAATGCTGCTAATAAGGGAATGTTGTCAGTATTAACAAAAGAGTAATGGCACAGATCATTGAGAGAAATTAATAATATAAAGGTTTGCTTTTTCTTTTAATTGCTTTTCCTTTTACTGAAAGATTGAGGCTCTGCTTTCCATCCAAATCTTTTCACAAGTAATTACTGGGTGAAAACTTCTGTCAGAAGTTAATATTTTCCCATAGCCTCCAAACCAAAGTAGGCAACAGAACATTAGGTCTGGCATTTCTAATTAGAACTCTAATTATATAAACCTTTTTTGCCCAAAACAGCAAGAAACAGTTCCTACTGCTTAATGGCAGTGGCACTCCCACCAATCAACATTCTGGTACAGTATTCATTTATGTGAAAAGCCAATTGCTGCATACTACCCACCACCCACTGTTACTTCCATGTAACCTGAGTGGCAAAAAGCCATCCAGCACTTTATGATCCTTCCAGCTTTCTTTAAAATCCTGCCTCAGCATGGTGCTTTTCATTTTTTAATAAGTATGTTATCAACAATAAACTAATATTGAAAGCAATAGGGAACCTCAGCTGCAAGCCAGCAAATTCCAGTGTTCTTTGTACTACCAAATAGACTCATAGAATCATTCAGGTTGGAAAAGGCCTCTAAGGTCATCAAGTCAAACCATTAACCCAGCATTGCCAATTCCATCCCTAAAGCACGTCCTCAAGTGCCACATCCTACACATCTTTTAAATTTCTTTACGACTGGTGACTCCACCATTCCCCGGGCAGTCGTGTTCCAATTCTTGATAAGCCTCTCAGTGAAGAAATTTTTCTTAATATTCAGTCTAAACTTTCCTTGGCACAGCTTGAAACCATTTCCTCTTGCCATAGCATCATAGAACCATAGAATAAGCTGAGTTGGAAAGGACCCATCAGAATCATTGAACCTAACTCCTGGCTCTGCACAGGACACACCAAGAGTCACACCATGTGCCTGAGAGCATTGTTCAAATGCTTCTTGAATTCTGTCAGGCTGGTGCTGTCACCACTGCCCTGTGGAGTCTGTTCCAGTGCTTGACCACCCTCTGGGTGAAAAATCTTTTCCTGATATCCAATATAAACCTCCCTGGCTCAGCTTCATGCTGTTTCCTTGAGTCCTGTCACTGGTCACCAGAGAGAAGAGATCAGTGCTCCCTCTGTTACACCTTTAGTGTATTAATTTCCCTTTCCTCTTTATACTTTTTATTTCCTTCGTAAGTTCAATTAAAAAGTTGCCTTTACCTCATTCTCTCAGTTTGGTATCACTTCATTACTATTTGTGGATCTTGTAGCCTGAGATGCCGCTTGCAGCAGATACTGCTCACAGTTAAATACCATATAATGTTACTCAGCAATGTAAAATATTTCACCCAGAAGAAAGATAGAGGAAGGGAACAAAATTAAACAAATACTCAAAACACAAAACCAGGATGCCCTAAAAAGGAATAGCTTGTGCTGCATGGACAGGAGGCAGAGCAGGGGAGATGTCTCATGATGCTTTCTTCTCAGCATTGAATTTTGCCTCCTCTAACTACCTGGAGAAACAATATAGCCCTACAGGAAAGAAACATATCTTCCTAGCAAAATAGGCTCTGTAGCAACCAGCAAAGATGTGTGACAATTTTATGTTCTTCATGCACAATGTTTGAATGTATGTGAAAAGCACAAAGATCACGCTACGTCTTAAGTAAGCATAAAGACATGAGACCATACTCTTGCCTAGGTGGCTGCACCAGCCTGTAATTTTGGTCAGGAATACACCTAAGAAATTCTTGCACAAGAGCAGAAGTGTCATTAATTCTGCCTTTACTATTCACAGGTACCCTGGCTAAAGAGTCAATCTTCCCACCTGCTCTTGCAGCTTAAAAAGTAAAATTTGACCAAAATCTAATTTTTTTTAAGGTATTTATGTGCCTGTCTCTCCTTGCTGCCTTAAAAAAAACAGAGTGAAGTATGTAAATTTGGCTTCACCCATATACAGGCAGTTTTGCTTACATGACATCAGGTCTGTAAGCACATTTCCAGTGGTATGTCTGTAAATTCCAGCTGTGTTCCCAGAGGTTCAGTAATGTAGGAAAACTTCTGATAAAAAGTGCTGATAAAATGGAAAATATGCCATTGCAGTTGTGCTGTAGCACTTGCACATCAAACACCCTTCCATGGGCTAAGAAGAGATCTCTGGCCTCCCTCTGCTGTGAATAACAAAAGTATAGCCCCAAGTCTTTGCCTTATCAGCATAAATCTTAGTGTCTGAGTCACTTAAAATCTCATTTTCAAAGAGATTGCAGAAGTGGTACAAAATATTCATTTGTTTGAGAAAACACAGAGCAAGAGAGGAATAACACATTTTTTCTTGTTGCTTGAGATCAACAGCAGAGTGCTATGGATGCTGCCTAGGCAGAATTAGGAAAATTGGCAAACAGGGCCAGCAATTAGAGAGCAGATCAGCATGTACATCCAGTTAAGCTATAAGGAGACTGGTTGAGAAGTACATGCAAACACTGAAGAAGAGCAGTGAGAGTGAATCTTTGACAAAGGAATCCAGTGGCTCCATTCCCAAAAGAAGAACGGCAATTTACCATGGGCACAGCTGATCAATACACCATTTGTATAGTTCCTTACCCAGATCAGTAATTAGGCCTTTTAAACAGACTTCTGCCTTGACTGACAGGCTGAAGCTGGTTTCTCCCCTGAGATTTGAGGATCTTAGCAGAATTCCTCACTTGCCTTAGTCTGAGAACAAGATGTCAAAGGTATGCATATGCTTAGCAGAAAACCACTGTCCTTTTAATTGGTGAAAGCATTCTTCCTCCTGATCTTTTAATCTTTCATTCATTTACAAATAATAATTAGTCTTCACTCTCTTTCTTATGTCTTTTCTTCTGCAGCCTGCAGGAGAATCAGCCTGAAGTAGGTGACTGCAGGGAACACAACTCTGAGGTGGGGCTGTTGTCTCTGGGCCCTGCAAGAGTCTGTGAGCCCCACAGGGGTGTACCTTGCAGGAAAGCAGCCTCCGTTCTGTGCCTCACTTTGGGCTGTTTTTGCTGTTACACCCCCCAAGTGATGACAGTAGACTCCTTCTGTAAATGGTGCTTTCTTGCATTCCATGTTTGCAGGGGAAATCAAAATACAAACATACTTATCCTGTATCTTCTCACATAAGAACCATCCTTTCCAGTTGTCCCAAGAGCCGGCATGTACATTATCCTCTCTGCCCCAGGGTCTCTCAACTATTTATATAATCTATGTGATGTCTCTGTGTGGTGTTGTTCTCTCTGTCCATGGGAGGTTTAAAGGCTCTGCTGCAGCCTGCAAGGGGGGATGGCAATCTCTGTGGGTAAAAATGTATATTTAGCCATCAAACAGCAGTTGCTTAGGAGCCTTCCTATCCATCAAGTGCAAAGGACAGCCAGATTTCAGAGCAGTGTAGTCAAAAATGCCAGTGAGTGCATCTATTTAGGAGTTCTTATTTCATTCTTACTTCATTTGCCTCAGCCTCCAGCCACCAGCACCAGACAATGCAGACATTTGTCTTGAGCTAGGAGAGAAGCAGAACAGAGACCCTTGTTTCCTCAGATGGGGCCCTTTTCAGGCTGGCATGCTTGTATGTAGCCGGTGAGCGCATCAAAAATGTGTTATGGCAGCCTCCAAGGGTCAAACATCTGGGCCCAGGCAGAATATACCCCATAAAATATCATAGGCACATGAGTTCATAGGGTTCCTGCAGGTTCCTGCATACCAGGCGCTGTTAAACCAAATACTGTCACCTTGTTTGAAAGCCTGGTGAGTCAAGGTCTGTAGCTACTGAAATGTTTCTGCTGATTATTGGAGTTATGCAGACAAACCTATACCTGTGGGGAAAAAGCTTTTCCCTTTTCCTATCTGACAACTCAAATGTCCTCTTTTTGACGTTGCTTTGTTGCGAAAAGAGGTTCAATAAATAACAGATCAAGAAGAAAAAGAATGAGAAAACCTTACACATCTAGGAACTTTCTTCTTACACCCTCTTCTGTTCATCTGCTCTGTGTTTTGATCTGACACTCACTGAATTAAATGCTTCTTAGTACAGGTCTCCATTCCTGCCAAATTCTGTCATCAATCACTTCTGAGGAAGGGAGCAGATCATTCTGAAATCCAATCCTGAAATAAGCATCACTTTTTTTCCCATCTCTACACAAAAGCACAGAAACTACATTTTGAAATTAAATTTCTCTTCTTTTCTGCTCTGTCTTCCATGTTCTCTTGTAAGAACACTGAAGAAAAAAAAGCACAAACAGGGCGGAAAAGTTATTACAGTAGCAATCTACCCACATACAGTTACAGTCCTTTTGTTAATTCAGGTGGTATAAACTCATTCACCCAGTCAGACATTGCAAATCCCACTTGCAGGCTCCATATGCAGCCACAAGACAGATTCAGACTCACTGCTGGGATATGTATAAGCTGTTCCACATCAGATGAACATATGTATTTTCTTTGGGTGTACACGGCTCTACGAGGAGTTCCCTGTTTCCACAAAGAGCTAACCTCCCATGAGCTCTTACAGCTAGCCCCAATTGTCTCCAGGCCCAGGTCACCAAAATTAAGTTTAAAAAAAGTCAAGGGTCTCTCTTTAAAAATTTTCTGATATTTTACAAATAACTTCTTAAATTTAAAAATTTAAGCTTTTTTTTCCCATCATTTTCTCTCTTGTGAGCATGCAGAACATGCTCAAGCAACACTCACAGGAGTTTTGGTAGGACAGAGGGTAAAGAATGAAGGGATTGTCTAGGGTTTGTTCCCCCTCCAGTGAGAGCATATATTCCCACAAAGAGCAAGAAAATTAGTCTCCAAACAGTGCAAGATTTACAATCAAACCATGACAATTAGCAATATGGTTACAGCAGACAGTTCTTTGGCACCTACTTGTTTCCAGGACTCTTTCCAACAGTCCTCAACTCCCCACTTCCCAAAATACACAATTTCCAACTCTCTACTGGGTCACTGTCTTTGACAGAGCCCCTTTAGCTCTGTTCTGGGCCAGCTTGTACCCCTCCTGTGGAGAGTCACTCCTCTGACAGCTTTCTTGCTTGCTCAGCAACCTGTCCAGTTTCTTGTCACCAGACTCCTACTTGGTTCATAATCTAGGGCAGCAGAGACCTCAGGCACTTCTGTTGTCTCCAGACTTGAAATCTCCTGATGATGATTTTTTTTTCACGCTAAGTTTCTGCAATAGTCTGTCATATATTTGCTGATTTTATGGTGGGTGGGAGAGATGTAGTTCTTCACAGAGCAGTTATCCATGATGTTTGTCACCAAGCATCTGGGTTACAATGACCAGGAGGAGGACTATCTAACCTTCCTTTTTGTCTCAGTTGCCTCTTTTCCCTCTTGAGGGATGCTGCTTAACTTTGAAGAAAATAAATGGACATTATCTGCAATTGGTCAATCTGTTCATTTTTCCATCTGATCCTTTCTGACAATTTTCCCTCCATTTTCCCTGGCAGTCTCCCCACACAACAAACTTCTCCCTCCTTGGCTGGCTGCTGCAGAACTTCATGTCCAGCTCCATTTGTTACCTGCTGCGGCATTTATAGAAAAATGTGTATTGAACCTGGCTGAATGAAGAGGATGTGAGGGACCAGAGGAGCACAGCTCCTGTGCCCCAGTAAAAAAAAGAAAAGCAAAAAAATGCTAAGTATCCCTTTATTTAAAAGCTTTGCATGGAACCAAAACTAGAAAATAACCTTCATATTTTTTCTCTTTCAAAATAAGCATTTCACAGAAACTTCTACTTCTCAGTTACTCTATTTTGACATTTTGACACTTATTTCTCCTTCTTTCACTCCTATCCAATATTTTACTATAGTCTTATTTTCATCAAAGGTGTGAAGGAGAATAAACATATTGCATGTGGGGGAAGCAAGGATAATTCCACCAAAAAGGAAACCCACTGCTGAAGGGACTAGCCTCCATCTGCATCCTGACACCAGTATATCCAGAGCTGTGGTCACATCCGAAACAATCCTGTAATTTTTTTTTTCCTTTTCTTTTTTTTCCTGTTTGATCACTTTTATATTTATTATCAAGTCTTGATGGTGAAATTGAAGTCAGATTCCAGACTCTGCCCTGCCCTGCACTGCCAAGGCTTTCCATGGAGAAGACAAATCTGTTCTGTGGTCACCTTCCTCATAACTATTACCAAGTTTTGAGCTGGGATTTTCTTTCAGGAAATCAGACAGTGTGAGGCAGGTGTCTGTAAGGGGCCTAAACACTAAGCAAATCACTTTCCATCCCACATGCAACATTTAAACCAAGCAAAACAGGAGAAAATTAACTGAAGGGCCTTCTGTCTTTTTAATATGAAAAGTGAGCAATGCTCTGTTGTTTACACACAAGATGTTTTGGGGATTTTTTGACCCTGCTTTAGAAATATTGCCAATGGCATCAGCCCTTAAATTTATGAGTGCTCATACTAAGAGAGTTCTGTGAACCCTTCACAAACAATTTACTTTAACTTTCTAGAGGTGCTATTTCTTCCTATGCTCATTCCTCTAATAGCAAAATGAACTTATATTTGGGATTCTACAAAGAAATCTTTAGCAGGAATTAGTATGTTTTCAAGGATGCATTGTCTTTGGTGGCACCTTTACAAGGGTATCTGTAGCCTGATGTTTGTGATATCACTATTTTAAGGTGCAGGCTATGAAGGATAAACAGAGATTCTGTAATAGAGGTAGAATGACATGGAAAATAAATTAACTCAGCCATTCTTGCAATGGGAAGGCTTTACTGCAAGAAGGAGTGTGCCAGACACACAGTTCTGACTGAGTTTTATGCCATGCCCCTGATGTTGTTGAATTCGTTTAAGTACCTGTTAAATTCTTGCTTCCCCAGGAGAAACTAAAGATGCTGCTGTTCCTACGGAAAACATCCATAGTTTGAAAATGGTGAACAAAGTCAGAAGGAAAAGACAGTTAATTTAAGCATAAAAATTGGAATGGCAAGTTTCTGAAACAGGAAGGATTTAGACAATCTGCTGGGCAAATGTTTCCCTCTCGTTTTCTTATCTGCTAAAGCCAACCTTCACTGTGATAGGAAACACGCAAAGGTGACAGGGCTAAGAGAAGAGGAAATTTAAACCTCAATTCCTACCAATAGAGCATTGAAATTTTGTTACCTTAACTAATTAAATCCTGCTATATCCAACCACATATATGCTGTGGATGTTCATATACTTTTCAATATGTTATTTATGTTCCTTGGAGAAAGCAAATGTTGTTTTCCTTTGAGATAACATTGCAGCAGTTATATATGTCCTTTGTCAGTATTACTTGAGTAGGAGAAAAAACAGATGGTTGCTTCACACTGAAAAAGGCATGTACTACATTCTGAGCTTTATGATGAAGCCCACAGGCTTGAGTAACAAAAGAATCCTGAAATAATTTATTGTAAATTGAACTATGCTGAATCAGACAGAGACAAGATTAAGCGGAAACTTACTGATAATTTCAGGGTTGGCATCCTGCTAGTCGTATTGGTATTGCCTTTTCCGATACTGTTCAGCTTTTCCCATATATTAGGTAGAAGTCCAGAAACAGACATTTTCTGCAATTCTACAGGAAACTAAATGTCATTTTATGATAGATGAATCAGTTGTAGTATCAGCTACTAGATTTGCAGGAGATAACAGCTGACTACATGAAGAGCTGTACCCAATACTGGTGTAAACCTTACTGTACAAAACACAGACTCTGAAGTTTCTTTCACCTTTCTAAAGTTCCCAATGTACCCAATGTTCCTAAGATAATAAAGCCCTTACAACTTAGCAGCAGATATGAAATAACTAAAGGGTCTTCAATCTGTTTTAGACTCTCTCTTATCATAATCACATTATGACTAACTTTAGTTATTAAGGTTTTTCCCACTATTAGAAAGGCACTAAAAGAAATAGGGCACTTCAGTTGGATTTGTATTCTGGGGATACTTTCTTTTAAATAGGGCAGATGCACAATGATGAACAGATACAGAGAAGCCAACACATTTATGAAGATATCCTGCCATTTTAACTCTTCTGGCCAGCTCCAAAAATTTAAAAAGAAATACGTTTCAAGCAGTTGTATGCACCAAGGAGGGGGCCAGGACACATTTCTGCAACAGCTTCTGTTCTATAAATAGAAAAAAGAGAAAAATCTTTGTCCATATAATTTATCCAGTCTCTAAAATGGCATGCATCTAATTCTGTCAGATGGTGATATTTATGTCTTTCCACTATACCAAACTTACTCAGAATTCATTCAAGAGTGTGGTTTTTGACAAGAGGTATAAGTCTTTCAAAACCATTTTCATTCAATTTCGACAAGTTCTATGGCAGAGCTTCATCACAGAGAAGCCAGTTTTAGAAGTTATTTAATTTTTATTCCTCTGTGGCATCATTTGCTTCTACAACCTTGAAAATGTAGGACAAAAGACTACACTATCTTAAGGGGGAAAATGAGGAAAGGCAATGACAACATGACCATGTTTGTCCTCCACAAGTCTGCAGCTTTAAAATGACTTATAACTTACATTTTTATCCTAGCAGACACTGTTACTCATTCAGAAAGAAAGAAATCTGTAGGCAATAAAAGCAAAACACTTCAGTAAACCAGGCCCTGGGCTCCTTAGGAGGACATTCAGGTAAACATTTTTGCAGGTTATGGCTGAGCTTTCTGAACACCTAGAAATGATTCATCATCCTTGTCAAAGTACCCAGCCTGGGTGATCTTAAGGAGCTACAGAGAATGTCAGCTTCAGCAAATTGAATTTTCCCTTTCAAGAATGCCAGTATTCTCTTCACATCTCACTGTGGTCAGGTTTTAAATAACACAAATCCTTTCTGTCTCCCACTGCATGTGTTTCTTTATTCTGAATCTATATTTTATTAAATACAAAAGCTTTTCTTAGATAACATAAAGAAATCTAAACTGAACGCAAGGCAGATTTTCTTTTCTGTAGGTACTAATTGGAAAATTAAGGTCAGCTGGACTGTGGTTCATGATCTCTGTATATTTGCCAGGAGTACTTGTGCATTGCTTACCCCGGCACTTGGGTGAAAGCACTTTCAAGTGTTGGTATCATCAAAAGCAAATGTGGATAATATCCTTGCAAATAAGGTGTCTACAGATAATCAATTATTTGTTCAGTTCAGTGAAAAGCAGTCTTCTTTTCCCCAAACCAAGTTTATAACTATGATCCAGGCTGCTGTATTGCCTGCCTGTCATGCAGCTTTGCAAGCCACATACCTGGCCCGTCTCAGGTGAAGCTTATACCCTATCCCTACCAGGTAACTTTTCATCTGCATTTGAAAAGCAAGGACTGTGCCTGAGGCTTACTTGGCTATCTTTTAAATAAATTCCAGTTTTTACCGTTGCAAAGCACTGTTCTCTTACAATGCATTTAAATGCCTTTCAAGCTGCCAAATATGCTTGCAAAGACTGGTATCAACACATCTGAAAAGATACAGTGTTTCTTCACCATGACATGCATTCCTGATGTCAAGGAAGGGAAGAAGGGAAATTAGTGTGATTCCACAGAATTTACTGCTTATGTTGATATATATTCACTCTGTAAGGAGTCTCAGCCACTGATCTTCTCAGAGGCCTGACTCAGAGGCTGCAAAAGTGTGTTAGGAAGTCCAGTGGCCCTTTCGCCTTTCCAGCAAGTACACAGGTTTGAGTTCCAGGATGTCAAAAGGAAAGAGTGATTCCTTCTCACATGAAGAATTTGGAAACATGTATCTTAATACTGTTTTATACCACATATTAAGGAGGTCATGTCTTCATAAGGTTTTTTTGCTTTTTGTTAATAATGTGAGTGGTGGTTTGCTCCTCCCCTGCTTATGCCACAAATACCAGTGGGGGCTGTGATGTCTTCATCCAGCTTACTCTGGACTTCGGGGATGGATGGCAACATGGTAGACAGGGGCTGTCTGGAATAATTAATGACCCAGACATCTTGCTGGTATACAAATATGCCTGGAAGTCAATCATCTTAGTCCATAATTAGTGGCCATCCTAGGGCCTGCTGAGCTCTCCTGCATGGCTGCATGCCAAGATCTGCCTGTGAGAGGGATGCCTCTGCAGGTTGCTTCCTGAGGTTGAGAGATTCCTTACCACAACAGATGCTTGGTAAGAGATGCCAATCTTCCTTGAAATATTAGTTAGGGGATATAAAGGACTGGTTGTGTACATATAATCCTTTAGACATAAACTGTTGGCCAATTCTGAATCCAGCTGTACCTAAACTCTCCTTTGAGAAGTTTAGAACACAAAGGGGCCCTTCTTGAACCTCATGACTCCTCAGGAGGGTCTCCCTGACAGTTGTGCTGTAAATAATCAAATGTGCCTCACCATCAAATGTTGTTAAACCATAGTCACATTTACTATCAAACTTTGTTAAATCACTGGCTTATATCAATAAACATATTGCTACTTACCTATTCCCTCTACTTACATAGTGCCCTTTATGAGGAAAGGGCATCACTCCATCTGCAACAGTGCGTGATGACAGCAGAAATAAGTTTGCAGTGGACTTCCCAAGTCTGCTGCCAGCAGCAGATCTTTTTTTGATTTAGTGAGCTAACCTTTTAGTTTTTCTGGGGTTCTCCAACAAAAATAAAATGAGACATCACCTTTGTTTTTAAAAGTCAGAATTTAATATCATAGTAGCCTGAATTCTTCAAGACTCCATTTGCTAATATTTTAGGCTGCACACTCCCAGACTCAGACTTGGGATGCTAGCCTCCTTTTATGGTTCTTTAATCTCATTAATAAATTTCACACTTTTATGAGTTTTTGCTTTAATGATTCGTAATGTGCTCACTTCCACTGTGGTAGGAATGAATAAAGGCAGCCCATCATTTTGGACACACCTATCTTCCTCTCCCCACTCCCTTTGCACCATGCTGTTTATCTCTGCTGAGCAACAAAAGCAGAATGTTCGGGAGTAGATCAGCTTTCAGATCTAATAACAAATGTTGTGTGTGTATACATATATGACTATGTCTATAAATTCAGATGCATACATGATCTAGCACATGATTCAAATTAAATAATTTAATTTACAAAAATAAGCCTTTCAATATGTTCTGGAAGTAAGTAAGGCATAGAAGGGCTCAGGGATACATTTTTTTCCATCTGCCTTAGGTCTGGAAAGCTGCCTATAACACAAACTAATTAAGGTCTGCAGATCTCTGAGGAGAAAGTAACTCACTATTATAAACACATAGTCATTAAAAAGCACCCAAGCCTACCTTTAGCAACAGAACAGAAGCTGAATAAATGACTTACCAATAATACATATCAAGAAAAGTTTCTCCTCTCTTTTCAGGAATAGATTTTGATTTCTACAAATGGTGTGGTCATTCACAGACAATCACCATGAAACTGGATGCTTGGATGACAAGAGTAAATACAGACAGAAAATCACAGATATGTATTCCAAAGATTCACAGGGCTTCATTACCAGAACAGATATTGGAAGTCACAGCCTGTTATGTTTCTCTAACAACCATTAGACTATTAGTGCTGTCCAAAATCACAATTCATCTGAGTCACCATGAAATTAGGAAGAGAGGGTGAGTTGCACAATCAGTTGAGGCCCATCTGGCAGTCTGTCTTTCCCTCTGCCCATACACAGGAAAGCCTTGAAGCAGTGCTCCAATCCTGGACCTGTTTGCTACTGCTGGGTTTTTGCTACACCAAGTTCTTGCTGCTGCAGCTGGTTCTGCTGATGTTTTTTTTCCAGTTCTTGACCCAATTGACCACAGCTGCTTAGGGAGTAGGATCATGGAAGAAAGGGTGGGAAGAAAGAAGGGAGTGGGACTCTGTCCCTTACGTTGGCAGGGAAGATTTAGTCATCTTACACCAATTATGAGACCAGAGACTAAAGCACTGCTGTAAAGGGATACAGGTGGAACTGTAAATATGTTGTTAATGACTTCCAGAAATGCCCTAACCTGTCCTACCTGCAAAAGGAAAGTGCCAAGTAAAATGAGGTATTAAGATAAAGCATGAAAACCTTGCAGAACTGTCAGTCTAGATAACAGTGAGACAGGTAACAATGCCCTAAGAATAAAAGCATTCATTCAAAAATTCAGCAGACAAGAAACAGATGTATTTTCTTCCTTAGCAGAATGACCAGAACTGTTTTCTGTGTCAATAAGCAAGAGCTCTCCACTTCAGTGTTAGTTATAAGGCATATGGATTTCAAAAGTTTAGTTTAATGATAATCTAATGTCCATTTTATTAATTCCTAACCCCTCCTAATCTATTATATTCATCTGACTCATCTACGCAAGAATCAAAGGGTACTGTTAATTAATTAAGTTATAAATCTAATTGTCTTCCTAGTCCTCATAAAGAGAAAACAAACAACACTTGTTTGCTGGAGATAATACAATATGCTCACATCGTGTATCAGAGGGCTTCCCTTCTGTTAAAATGATAATGAATTCTCTACAGGTTCTAGACGAGTTTAACTGTATTGTACCCCCTGTGTGATAGCAGGTGATCTTCATATTTTTCATTCACATATTTTTATTTGAATCTATCAAGACTGTTGAAAACCTAGTGACTACAGTAAGACAGTATTGACAACAGCAATTGGAGCAATATTCCTTTAAGGTGGAATAAAACATGACTAAATTTATATTTATTTCTGAAAAATGCACCCTGGGAAGTTAGATGAAGTGTTTCTGTATGGTGATCATATCAAAATTGCATTTATGAAGGCATCTCAGTGAAAATACATGTTTAACAGACTCAAAAAAGAACTTTTGTGACTATACTATGGAAACTATAGAGGTTATTACTCAATATTATATATTCCATTAAGTTCCCATAATAGTCCCAATTATACTCTCATCTTGGATAACAGTTTTGTCTCACTGTTTTGAGAATTATCTTGGACAAGTATTTTAAACCTCCAGACAATCAAGATAAGTAGATAGAAGCACAGGAGTATTTTCTCCTGTGATGACTGAATTAAAAAGCAGATCATTGCTAACCGAGTTAAATATTGTCTTTACCTGGAATTCTTACCTTCACTTTGTGTAAAACTTAATATCCCAGAAAAAAAAGACTAGGAGCAAATGGCGGTTGTGAAAACTGAGCAGAGATATCCCCAGGAACAAGAGCCAAAAATCTCTACCACAAACAATCATTGTAGCAAATACCAACTGGCTCTTGTTAAGCACTGTGTGTGCTGTAGACAAGATGCTCCTAGAAACTCAAGTGCTCATGAGCTGATCAATTAACTTCAAACAAGAAGGGTAAATTGCAGTGGAACTTCAAGTGTTCCTCTCTTTTGAACAAATTTTGACACTTTCAGAAGAAAAGTAGTTATTGAAGTCAGCCAGGCTGGTGATTTGACTCTCAGGTAAGGCAGACCTTTTTTTAAGCCAACAGCACACAAATGTACACCTCGACTATACAAAGCTTCTGGAAATAGTTCCAGACCCAGCTGGATTAATGACAGTGTCACCAAAATGAAATTTAAAAAAAAAAAATCCAACACCACAAGCAAGGAAACACCGTGGGGAAACGTTTGTAACAGAGCAGTGAGCATGGGAAGACAGTGCAAAGCCTGAAGTGCCATGTTCAGCCACCCTTCAACTCATTTTAAAATTAAACAACCCCTGCCTCAAAACCACTAAAAGTGAGATGTTTGTTCCAGATTAAGCCTATATACTAAGTGAATATTCTGCCTCATTTTTTCAGCTATGTTACCTGTACTAGAAACAGCAAAGGTAAGGTCACCAGTAGGAAAAAAAAAAAAAATCTGGAAAAGTGAGATAGAAAAGTGTGGAAAATGGAAGAAAGAAACTGTGAACACGGAAGCTATGAAAATCCTCACCCATGAAAAAGCTAAATTCAAGCCCTGAATGCTCTCACAGTGTGAAGGCACATAATCTCTAATAAAGCAGACAGAAAAAATTGGCACAAGAAACACATTGTAACAAGGAATTTCAATAAATCAACTGAGCTGACCAGAGGGACAACAATGTATGCTAAAAGTAGTAGTTCTTTAAATTCATATATTTATGAAATTGTAGAAGGAAGGAGAAGTTATTTGTCCACTTGCAAACCTGTCAGTAAGATACAGGTGACATGGAAGGCTTCAGAAAAATGAAAAATCAAGGCAAGATTTCACAAGAGTGAAAACAGGAAACAGGGTAAGATGCAGAGTCGATGTGCAACACTAATACTTCTTGAAATAATAATTTTCTGGACAGAACATGCACGAGATCTCATCTGCTCTGACTTAAGTATTTCATACAGTAGCACAAGTCAAATCATTACCCAAGATGGAGAAGAGAATTTGGAACAAAAATATGCTGAGTATTAAACATCAAATAAGGAGGTGGCAAATCGGGCTAGTGTGGGATGCATAAGGCTTCAGGGAGATAATCAGTGAAGTCTTTAAAGGATGACATGAAACTAATCGTACCAGATGGCAATTCTTATCAGATCTACAAAAAACGTGCATTTGTGCTGATGCAATTCTCATGAGGGTGTGGCTGAGCAAAATGGTTTTTTCCAGGTTGGTAGTGTTTGAAAGAAATCTTCAAGTTGGCCTCATGTACCACACTTCAGTTCAACCCAAAGAGCAAACTCACTGCACACACTGGACTCCCTTCAGAGGCAAATAAACGAGGAGGTGTCCTCTAGAATAACAAATTTCAGCCATCAAAGGATGTTCAGTCCAACCAGCCCAGGTGTGACTCGTCAAGTAAACTCTCTAAAATGCAATCAGGATGGACAATGAGCCCTTGGCAACAAACACAGATCTACTCCACTTGGGCAGCACTGACTGAGTAGGTAAGTGTCATCAATATAAAAGAGATCAGAAGGAAAAGTGAATTGTTTAACAGGCTGGAATGAAATGGAATATAATAAAAGTGAAAAAAACATGTAATTAAGAGGCCAAAACCAGATACAGTATTGCCTACAAAGTAGGAACCTATTCTGAGAACAAAAAGATACAAGTGCTAAACCAGTTCTACAGTAAATCACAGGATAGCTCTGAGCAAATCAAGTGATGAATTTCTTTAAAAATACGAAAAACAATCCCCCAGAAATAGCTATATATTTACACTGGATATCAGGTTATTCCTGGAACAATTTTTTTAATAGCGGAGCAGCTGGCTGTTGCAATGAAATTACGGTGCTGATAAGAACTGCCAACTGATAAGGGAAAGGTATTTACTGGCAACTCATAATTAATCTACAGTAGTTTGCAAGAATTATATTAGTGAACCAAAAGGCTTAATGGGATTCAGAAATGGATTAGATGTTTCTGTGAATGCTATCCTGAATATTACACTAGCTAGAATAAAAACAGATAAGGGGAAACAATGGCTTTATGATTCTTCCTATGGACAATTCACAGTGATTGTACACCTCTCTCCTCAAAAGCATTACCTCCCTGAATTAGAACCAACACAACAGATTACACATACAGATCTTTTGTTTAATACACTGGGATGTATTCCTTCAAATTCAATATACTTTTTTTTTTTTTTTT
>VZRN01000256.1:2793536-2850701 GCA_013397935.1 Dasyornis broadbenti
TTTTTTTTTTTAAATTTGGGTTGGAGGACGACCTCGAAGATCATCCAAACCCTCTGCCATAGGCAGGGATACCTTCAACTACACCAGGCTGCTCAGAGCCTCATCCAACCTAGCCTTGAACACCTCCAGGGATAAAGCATCCACAATTTCTCTTTCATGAGGCAACCCATTCCAGCGCCTCACCACCCTCACAGTAAGCATTTTTTCTCCTAGTATCTATTTTAAACCTACTCTCAATTTGAATGCATATCCCCTTGTCCTGTCACTACATGCTCTTGTAAATAGTCTTGCCCCATCCTCCATCCCTCTAAACATCCTGGTGTTCCTCCTCTGGACTCACTCCAACAGCTCCATGTTCTTCCTGTGCTGGGGCCCCCAGAGCTGGATGCAGCACTGCAGGTGGGGTCTCACCAGAGCAGAGGGGCAGAGTCCCCTCCCTCGACCTACTGGCCCATGCTATTGTAAAATAAATGTATTCTAACTATCCCATTTCCATTCCTAATGAGATTTAGGGTTGCAATTCTGCCAACTGTTATTCAGACAAGTAATACTATTAAGAACTTGGCTTTACTGAATGTGTAAAATACTTCAGTGAGGTTAACTTCAAATATGGAATCCTAAAAGACAAACCAACATAGCCATACACAGAGTATGGATGGAAGAATTAATAAATATCACCTGAAAGTTAAACAGCTGAGATAACTGCAATTAATTTGCTCCCAAGTTTAATTTGAAAAGATTTAGACAAAGGGCATGAACTTGCCCTTGAGTAGCTAAATCATACTAATCACTCCTACATTATAAGAGGCTATTTATTCCACTTGCGCTCTCATATATACATGTAAAGTCTTGCTAAAAGATTTTTACTTGCTCATCCCAATACCATATTTGGTAGGAAAATTAACAACAAAAAAAAAAAAGGGTGCTGGGAAGATGAAGGCAGAAGTTCCTGGAAAGGGTTAGAAAAAAGCTCATATAAAGAAATAATTTAAGGGTAAAGCAATCCAGAAACTCTACAAGCAGCATGGAACTCTTCTCAGAGAAATATGCTGGTGTAGGTTAATCCTATTTCCCAAATTTCATTCAGCAGAAACTAAAGGACAAGCAATGCTGCATTTTATGGATAAGCAAAATCCAGTTAAGGCCTGAGAAAGACACTATGATATTCTTGCAAAAATATGTTTATTTAAGAGGCAGGATAGTTGCAAATGTACTTCCAAAACTGGCAACCTCAAGAACTCTGCTCAGTTAATAACATAAAATTCCATTTTCTTTCAAACCGATTTTGGGGGTGCCAGCTCACCTTCTCCTTTACACAGCTTCAGCCTTAGGAGAGCCATCAGGATGAATAACGCCGTGCCAAAATCCTTCTGCTGAGAAAACTGGTGCCTTCCCATCCTTCCAGCCATGTGCAATCGAGCAGCTGGAAGCATTTGCTAGTCCCTCCTGCTGAACTCAGCACTGCTCTGCAAGGAAGGGTTTGGTTCATTGCCTCCCAGGGAGAGTAAATTGGGATCACCAGGCAGTAGTTAAAGTACCAACCTGTCAAGAATCCAATCCCTGTTTCAAGGATTTTATCCAGTGAGCATTTCATGTAAAATAAGAAGCAATTCTGGAAGAGAGAATGTAACCCAACATTTATGCTCTGTGTCTGCAGAGTCCTGCTCTTTATTTCCTGATGAAAATTGCCCAAAAAATGTGCTTTGCTCAGGAGGGGCAGACCTAACCATCAGTCCAATCCACTGGCAGTGATTAAGAAGCTTACCTAAGAAGCAGAAAGTACATTTTTTAACAGTCTTAGGCAGAGGAAGGAGACAACTCATTGTTTGCATGACCGAAATGATTTCTTTTTGGAGTTATTACATACAAAGGGTGCAGAACCATAACATTTCATCTGAATAGAGGCAAGGTTTAGTTAGGTTCTTATTCTAGAAAAAGGCTTGTGGCGTAGCTCCACAATTGTTTCCTCTGATGACAAAACTATCCTGATTGTGGCTTTTTTTCACCCTGCAGTGTACCTGAGAAACTCATTGTGGGGCTGCACATCAATAACAGGAATCAAATTAAAAAAAGGTCTGTGAAGTGTATCAGAAACAGATTGAATATGATATTTATAGCCTCAGGATACAATTTAAGGTTATGACACGCTCTTGTCTTTATCAGTTCCTTACTTACCAGCAACACATGGCTCCCATTTTGGCCCCTGTAAGGTTCCCATCTATCCCTGTGTATTGCAAAGGGCCCAGACATCTTTGCCCTACTGCAGTTTCTGACTTCTATATATGTTTAGGCCTCTTGAACACTGACAAGTTTTCCCAACCTGAGCTCGAGCTGGAACTACCTAAGGAATATGAAACACTACAATGTCCTACATTAACCACGAGGGAAGTGATCCTTCCCCTCTACACAGCACTGGTGAGGCCACATCTGGACTGCTGGGTCCGGTTCTGGTCTCCTCAGAACAAGAAAGACATGGACATACTGGAGCCAGTTGTGTGAAGGGCCACAAAGTTGATGAAGGGACCTACGAGGAATGGCTGAGCCAGGTGGGATTGTTCAGCCTACAGAGGACTCAGGAGAAGCTTATCATTGTGTATAAATACCTAAAGGAGGTACAAAAAAGAAGAAGCCAAGCTCTGGAAAGAGTCCAGTGCCCAGTGACAGGATAGGGCACAAGGGGCACAAAGTGAAACACAGGAGGGTGCCTCTGACCATTAGATAACTTCTTTTACTATGAGGGTGACCAAGCACTGGCACAGGTCACAAAGGGAGGCCACAGGGTCTCTGTCTCTGGGTTATGCAAAAACCATCTCGACACAGTTCTACGCAACCCGCTCTAGGATGAGAGACAGTCCTGCTTCAGCAGAAATGCAGGTGAACAAGATGACCTCCACAGATCCCTTTCAACCTCAACAGTCCTGTGATTATCTGAATGAAACACTTCATTTTATCTTAATATGGAAATAGTTTTGTAGTAGGTCTGTCAACCACAAAGTTTCTTTTTATGGTGCTATTTAAATAGCTTTACCTTAGTAAATTTTTCCCAAGTGAGAACATTTTTCAGTACCTATTATCTGAGTTAAAACTAAAAGCTCATCCCCTGCTATACTTACAAAGGAACCAGCATTCCCACATATGACAGTATGTGAAAAGTCTCTTAAGCTGTGATTTAATGTAGCTATTAAGGAAACAAAAAGCTTACATCACTCATGTCTTTAATAGTGTCTTCCATTTTTATAATGATACTTACTGCCAAACTAAAAAGAGCAGGATGTTCTTTTTATACAAAAACTCCTTGTATCAAAGTCATTTCGAATACATTTCACATTACATGGATAAAAAAAGCATCCAGCCTTTCCATGTGTGGACGTGTCACTGAAATCAATTAGTCATGAAGAAATATTTAGTGGCAGGCTAATAATTTAAGTATAATGTTATACACAATGTTATGATACATAATTGAACGTTGATATGTAAGATTTGAGATCACAGAGGAAAAACACAAGTCTTACAAAGGATATGTGTAGAGAGACATTTTATTGCAAAAAATAGCAAATGTCTTAAGAACACAAACCAGAGTTATTAAAAGCTTCATAGCAAAATATTTAGCCAACTCTGTTACAATATATAGGCTTGAGGTTCTAACAGTTAACACTATGCCTCAACTCACTGAGCAAATAATGCTCCTGATACATAAACACTGCGCAGTTGAAATACAGAGCTGAATATAAAAAAAAAAAAAAAAAAAGGAGGGTATTTTATCCTTGGTCTTTCATAATTGAAGAAATTGAGGAATAACAACATTTTCACAAGCTTGATTCTTTTTGGGAAAAGCCATTAAAAATAATTCCTGAGTATTTAGGGCAAGTGAATACATCAAATCTGACCAATTAAGACCAACATCCTGTTGGGCGAGCCTTGCAGCTTGAAGTGACATTCTCCAGCGTGGCTGTCATGGCAGGATCATGGCCTAAACAGCTAAATGAAATACATGAAAACCTTCTGATACACACGTTCCAATTCTCCTTTTCTTTTGCAATAGCCTACAACTGTCAACTGTGAAGCTTGCTTTGCTGAGAAAAACATTGCTCTAAATGTCAATTCCTTTTGCAGAATCTTGTAATGCAAATTGACAGAGCTAAGCCTTTGGTGAACCTTCACACCTGTAACTATGTGAAATATATAAATCAAAATTTAGGCAAGGGACTTTCATACTATGTTAGTATACATATTGAATTGTATGCTTTGTATCAGTATTTTGGACATAGAGACCTTGTCATTTAGGATCTTGCTATTGTAATGAGAGGCAATATATTCATTTTCCATTATTGCCTTTAGATGCATGTCACAATATCATCTTATTACACACCATGTTTCTAAAATGCTCTTGGCATACATCATGTTCCTATGATTTTAATTGAATCTTTCTATTTTGATTTTAAAACTGCTGCCAATCAAAGTGGTTAAGAGAATTAATCTCGGAAAAAATTTCAGATTTCTTACTTTATATATGCTTTTCCAGAATTACAGGATTAAATTACAGTGGATGTAGAAAGATTATTGTACAAAGCATAGTTAATAATTCACAACACTGGTATTCAGCTTGATCAGTTACAATGAATTCACAAAAATGGTTTTAATTAAATCCACTCTTTTCTATCCACCCACCTCAGTATGTAAACAAGTTTCTCACAATGGCAAGACCGCAGTTACTGAGAAGTACTGCATGTGAAAGATAACAACCCATAATATGGGCCTGGATCTGACAATTCCAGTACATGCTCCTGCTCACGTCCCATTCTAGACCACAAGACCACTGCTTTCAGTCTCCTGCAGTCTTTAAATCAAGAGAACTTACAGGTAAATTCAGCTTTTTTCCTAATGCAGTCTCCTGGAGTCAAATTGATGAAAAGTAACATGCTTATATAGAACAAAAGAAATAATGACTTGGGAATAATTGGAATCAGTCGTAACAAAATCGTCTGAGCAATGATAATGTACAGTATTGCAGCTGTATGTTACTAAGACAAGAAACTCTTGGTATTACAAAGATGAAGATCTCTGTTTGCACAAGCCAATTTTAATGGGCTATTAAGCATTTGGTTAAGAACAGGCTTGTACAGTCTCACTGAAAAGGAAACACTTGTCAAAATGCTTTTTTAAAAAGTACCATATGACATCTTCTAAATTGCAATTTACATATTAAAATCTTGTTTCAGAAGTTCCTCGCTTCAGGTTGTTACTCAAGAACTCATCATGTTCAAAACTCAAATTATTATGAGATCTTGATATCATAAGAAGCTTTTCCTTATTAGTGAAGTCTTTCTTGACTGCTGCTTGTGGCACAAGTAACCTATCCATTGGGTCCTCCTTGTTTTCTAGTTTCATGTATCCTTTACTATTGCTCCGATCCAGTCTGGGCCAGCTGGGGTGTTTCCTTTGCTCAGCTTGGACAGTGAGCGTAGATGGACCCCTCTCCAAGTCCAAGGACTTAGAATGTGAAGACAGAAGATGCAAAGACGTGTTGGAACCAAACTGCTTCCTGGCAGCACCAGGAGATAAAAGCTTTCCTGTGCTTGGTCCGAGAGTCATAGAAGATTTAAATGGATCAGATGGAGTGTCCACAAATGAATTGTGTCGTGGCAGCATGGCAGCGGCCGGCCTGTAGGATTCATTGGTGTCAGGTAGTGGAATGGCCAGAGAATCCACTGACAGATTTCTAGACCCACTCCTACTGATCTCTGAGTCCTCAGTTATGTTGTCTATACTGGGTTCATCGATAACACAGTTATTCAGTTTAATTACCGGCAGCGTGAAAGCACTAATGGAAGAAGACACAATGGATTTTGTTTCACACTTTATAGAGTTAGTGTTTTTGTCATCTGAAGTCTTGCTGGAGTGAGGGTAAAGTCCAAAGACTGAACCAGATTGCTCAGCCAGCAGAGGTGGCAGGAGGCTGCCAGTGGTCCTATCTTCATTTAGGGTAATCTCATCTTCTTCAGCAGAACTGTCCATTCTAAGACTACTCTTGAAGCCAGAGAAAGGTGCAACCGTGTTTGCAGCCAGTCGTGATGCACACGAGCTCCCGCTGTGCCGGAGTTCTTCCCCCAACAAGCCAGTGAAGGCACCACTCAGCTGCTTTTGTTCCCTGATCCTCAGGGTGTGGATATCTATTACAGTGGAGTATATGTCTCTCATGTGTATTATTTTTGTTTCTTTGTCACGGTTTTCATGCAGAATGGCATTTGCACAAATAAAAATGAAGATTCCAATGCCCATAGTAAAAGGGCCCAGCATCTTCATCTTATCCGAGTGCACATGCTGTTCAAAGAAGCGAAGTAAAACGCTCCCTTGGCTTCTCAGGATCCGGGTTTCATTTACAGACAGATTACCTTCAGATCCTAAAAGCTGTTCCTTCTGGGGCCAGTATCCAAGGATGGCCATTGCAATTCCAAAGAATGCGATAAGCACTCCCAAAACGAGGAAGAATCCCGATGGAGAATAGAGACGGATTTTGCCCCTGACAATTACTACATCTGTCCTGGGCCGGCGTCTAACTGGTTTTTTCTCCTCAGAAGCTGGTGCTCCGGCAAGATTTACATGCTGCTGAGATCTGGCAGAGTCTTGCCTTTTTAAGGCAGCCAGTCCTGTTATGACTCCTCCGGTTGCTATCATAATTCTATATTGTGCCCTGGAGAAAAAAAAAGAAAAAACAACCAGAAATGTTAAGGCAAGCAAAGGTTTTCTCTACAAATATAAATAGCATTTTGTTAGTATGCAGCTATTTCTTGACAATTAAAACACTCCTGACTATAAAAAGGTACTACTACAGTTTAATCCAGTTGAGACATAGTAGCAGTTTTCAGATTCACATGGTATCCTAAAAAAATTTTCCAGAAGTCCTTTTTCACTATAAATATAGACAATAAAGCTTCCATCAGTGATAGAGACAGTAAAGTTAGTGGTCTGAGGGGTAATATATCAGGACTAAAGATAAAATATTCTGAAGTCTTAATAGATAATTTATTTCTGGACTGGTTTGCAGCAAAGTCAATAATGTATTACTAACCTGTTGGTAATTTTAGCACTTCTGTTACTAGTTATTTTTAAAACTTCTGACACAAAATGGCTGTGAGTAGTTCATTCTACATTTTCCCTTTAAGAGATCTTTCCTGATGGATTTCAGCATATATTCATACATATTTATTGGAGCATTTAAATAAGCTTTTATGAAGTCTATTCAGATTTCCTGTGTTTCAACTAAAGAATCATTTTTGCCTTTCTTAATAAAGCTGATCTTCACATATCTAGATATTTTCTCCAGCTTGTTTGTTCCTCTTGTACTACAGGTCAAAAATCTCTGTTAAGTTTATCAGCCAAGAAATTTTCATGAATTTCAAATTAATAATTTCAATTTTTTTTATATTTTTATGAGGAAATTTTATTTCATTTTAGACTTACTTTTATGCCTGGTTGCCTATTACACCAGAAACATTAACCAGGAAGAGTTTGAAAGAGAAACTCAGGTTTAATAGTTTTTTATGAGCAAAAGTAACAAATGAAACAACACAGTTCAGGATAATTCTATTTTACAAGGCATCTTTGACTCAAAAATAGTTTCTGAGCTTAATTAATTAGTATTAGAATGAATGAGAGATAATATTATAGAGTAAAATTAAAATACTATTAGCTAGGTATGAAAAAATGATGTCCTCTCTGGTAGTGTTATTATGCTCAGAGATAAAGGCAGGCTGACAGCATCTTGCAGAGGAAAAGCCTCTGTGTCAAAGCTGGGGACAGTTTAAGAAGCAGAACCAAGTGGGCCTGGTGAATAAAGTGAGGTGCTGAAAAGGGGAGGTAAAGCAAATCACTGACTACTTGCAATTTACAGGCAGTGATTTTCACCAGATCCCTTAAACTTGTTATTTGGTTTTAAATTTTAGCAGTGCACCCATGGAAAAAAAAAAATAGATCTCTCGTGTTATGAGAAACAGACAGACTCTGTTATGATATGACACTAACACAGATTTCCAACACTGCAAACAGGTGTCACATAAGCAGATTTACAAACAGCAATCGGCCCAACACACCAGATATGAACTCGTGCACGAAATTAATATGGAATTTGAGATAGGTGGCCAAGTGGAAGGAACAATCCATAAAAACCGATTATCTAGTGTTCATTATTACCGGCTAAACAGCAATTCAGATGAGAGACAGAAAGACTAACAACCTGGACTTCCTCCTTGCACCTTCATTATTTAAGGACAGATGGCTTCCTCTCTTTCTGAGAAACTTTTTCTTTATAAAGGAAAGACTTGAAAAGGTCTAGGGTGCTAAGTATACTGCATTTTCTGAATTTTTGCAAGACAAATTCATAGCATTATTCCAAAAATCTCAGAAATTTCACTTGTACTCAGAATTCCTCTCTGGGAATTCTCAGGCTTTGCAATTAATTTCCCTTTTTGATGCTACCTGGACACTTTCCATACTTCACTGCAAATTAATGTCTTGAATGCTTAACAAAAAGCTTTTTCAAGATAACAATTTTAAAATACCCCAAAGAAAGTTATTTGGCATTGATAGTCTTCCAAACTTTCTCATGTGCTTACACGTTTATGGGTTTCTGCCAAAATAAAAGTTCATTATTTTGCAAAACAATGTTTTGAATGTCTGGACAGAAATAAACAGGATTTAGTCATTATAAAAGCCATTGTGTTTTGTCATGACTAAATTAAATGTAATTAACTTCCTCTATGAAATAAATTAAGATAATTACAGCACATCTTTACTGAAATGAAAAATCATTTATCTATAATCTAGTTTGTTCCATTAATCTTTTCCAGTTCCCAGACCTCTGCGGGAGCCAAGGATTTTCCATATTCATATGGTGTTATACAGGCACACATGAACCCATTCCGTTCATTCTCAGGGCTGCCAGGAACTGCACAGGTACAGCAGTTTAGTGCTAAATTCTCACTGTGCCTGCTAGCAGGATTTGTTATTTTGTGTACTGTTCTGTACTTATCACAGCTACCTGAGTTGCACCAAAGGGTGAACAGAGTAAGCTTACATCTATTTGTTAAATATTTTAAACATACCTCTAGCAAGAACTCCCCTTTTAATTCTGAAAAATAGAGAGAATAAAAACATGCTTAAAAATTACATCTTGGGGTGTCTTTCTGTAGAAAGTCCTCATTTGCAAATTTTACAAAATCTGGCAAACCACATCTCAATTTCATTATTACCTGTTACTTGAAGGAAAAGAAATAGAGATTTCTGAAAGTGAGAGAGAAAGCAAGATCTCTCAAGGCACATAGCTGGGGTCCAAACTATTCTATGATTCTATGATTTCAAGGGAACACGTTGTTCCTCTGTTCATTTCACCTACATCAGAAATTGGGCATAGGGGAGAAAACATCTGGCTGCCAAAAGTTACAAGCATATTTTGTACATAAAAGGAGTCTCTCTTATTTCTTGAGTTCACATCAATATTATTATACTTTCCTTTATGGAAAAAACTACAATCAGGTTTGTAAATATTAATTTGTAATAAGCCAATTTTGATCTCTTCTGCATCTAGTAAAATCAATAGTGTTAGCACAAATTATGGTATGAGATGGTTTCACTTCAGGCTTACAGCTTTACCGAAACCAATTACAATGAAGTGCATATTAAGATGAAAACCATATTTTAGAAAATATTGTATTTGTAATAGACATTGTAGATACATATGATTTATTCTGCAAATCTGTTTAGTTTTGTCATGTAACAGCCATAATTTGAGTGCTGCTCATTAAATGTTGCTTCTCTTATTTAACTTGGTACAGTGATTATTTTTAGTTTTCACTGAAGTCTGAATTCAAAGTTCTAAACAAGCAAAGACTTAGAAGACTTTTACTCAGAGCTAAATAAAGATTATGCTAAGAGCTCAGACAGCATCTCTTTGGTGGCAGTGTGAATGATACATGCTGGCTCTGCCAGGAAACAAGTAATGGTAAAATTGATGTGGAATGAAGAACAAAAAGAAAGGGACAGGCCTGTAATTCATTTTATAAAACGTAACCATCTCGCTGATACAAAAGCATCAGAGCTGCCAAGCTCCTTTTGAAGAACAAGTGTTGAGCAGCTCTCTAACTTTGTCATTGCTCAGTTTGTTTCATCTTCAGTGAGAACATCAGCTCTAAAGGCCTGGACAGCTTAGAGATTTAGTCCTGAAAGAAGCAGTGGCCCACATTTATCTCTACATTTAGCTTCACTTTGTTTTATGCTGTTGTTACAGAGCAGCTCTGGCGCTAGCCCTGTCAGCCACTCAAAGATCATACAAGAAAAGCCATCTTGGCAGAGATCCTGTGAAGCAGCTCCTGATCACTCTACTCTCTCTTGGCATTATTTGCACAGAGAATGATTCAGGCTCTTGACAAATCACTTATAACCACTTCAATGACCAACAGCAATATGTACTTGGCCTTTCACCCAGGACACAGGCTAAACACAGTTCTCTGCATCTGGAGACGCCTTAAAAAAAAATCCAGCAGCAGATGGAGCAACAGGTTGCTATGTGCCTCTTTAGCATGAAGAAAGGATGGACCCTTCAGCAGAAACTACTGGTAATGAGCCACGCAGCAAGGACAGAGACATGCAGACAATGGGAAAGACCTGGATAAATGTGGTGGGGATGCCAGGTTACCCCCAAAGCTGCTCTGTCACTGCCCTCCTGAACTGGATAGGGGAGAAAAAATACAACAAAAGGCCTGTGGGTTGAGATCAGGAAAGGGAAAGCTCATTCATCATGGCCATCATGGGCAAAACAGACTGGGGGAAATTAGTTTGGTTATTGCCAATCAGATCTGTGTAGGACAATCGAAAATAAAACAAAATCTTAAAAACACCTCCCCCCACACACTTCTCCCTTCTTCTTGGGCTGAGCTTGTCTCCCTGAATACTCCACCTGCCCCTCACAGCAATGCAGCGGGACAGGGTATGGGGGCTGCAGTCACTTCAACACACATGATCTCTGCTGCTACTGTTTCATCCTCAGGTGGAGGGTGCCTCACACTCTTGCTCTGTTCCAGCATATGGTCCTGCCAAAGGATGCATTCCTTCAAGTACAGACTGCTCCAGCATGAGACCACCAAGGGGTCACAAGTCTTATCAGCAAAAGTCCAGCATGGGCTCCTCTCTCCATGGGTCTACAGGTCCTGCCAGGAGCCTGCCCCAGCACAGGCTTCCCACAGGGTCACAGCTTCAATTGGGCACACCCACCTGCTTCAGCATGGGGTCCTCCAGGGGCTGCAGGTGGATCTCTGCTCCCCCACGGACCTCCATGGGCTGCAGGGGAACATCCTACCTCACCATGGTCTTCATGGGATGCCAGGGAATCTCTGCTCTGGCACATTGAGCACCTCCTCCCCCTCCTTCTTCACTGACCTTGGGGTCTGCAGGGTTGTTACTCTCACATGTTCTCAGTCCTCTGGCTGCAGTTGCCTTTTTTTTCCCTTCCTAAATGTGCCATCCCAGAGGTGCTACCACCATTGCTGATGGGCTCAGCATTGGCCAGTGGGGTGTTCATCTTGGAGCTGACTGGCATGTCTACTGGACAAAGGGGAAGCTTCCAGAGGCTTCCCACAGAAAACACCCCTGTAGCCTCCCACTACCAAAATTTGCCACACAAACCCAACGCAGTAACATCTGCAGAAATATGTGTAGGTAAGGAGCCATGAGAGGGGCCGCAGTCCATCTAAGCAGAGAATAGCAGAGCCAGAGAAATAAATTCATGCAGAAGCTTGCAGACATGACACAAAATGGGCAGTGATATAAGAAGCGTCACTCTGGATGTGGGGAGACATCAGCTTTTTCCTTTTATTACACTGGCTATACAGGCCAAGGCTGCCAGAGAGGCTGGAAGTGATTCTCTTTTATCAGCTTTCCATACGGGGAAAGAGGTTGTTCAGATGCTCCAGGAAAAGTTGTCATAAAGAAAATTTTAAAAAGAGGGTAAAAATAGCTTTCACAAAATAGCATGCTGTGAGTAATCATGAGACTTGCATTTGTCAAGCAAAATATGAGATATTTCCCTAAAAAAGTCAGAAGGTCAAACAACTCAATCAACAAAGAAATGGCAGATTTACCCTGTGACACAAAGGTAAGGCCTAGGTAAATTATCACAGACAAACTGTACTTTAGCACAGGTGGATGAGAATCCTTATCCTTCTCTTCTACCAGTACCTTGGGCTCTCACTGATGATCGGACAGAAACAGGGTGTGTTTATGCCGTTACCATTACTCATATCCCACTTGACTTGACAGACATATGACTGACATACAGACAGACCTGCCAGCCCAAAGAAAGGAAGGGAGGCAGGAGACCTGGGGACCTGCTACAGTAGCTGCAGAGTACAGAGCAACTGGAAGAAATGGATTTCATACCATGTTCTAGTAGCTCCAACTAACTTAAACTCATTCTACTACTATTTATTTCTATCTTTGAACTAAGAGGCCACCACTTTAACACCTGTCTTTCCTGCCTAAGGACTAGTTTCACCACAACTATACTGCTGCCAAGCAACTTTTTTTTCAGAGATGGTCTAACTATTAAAAATCTAATTAATCTCTCAGCAAGTATTATCAACTCTCAACTTGGAGTAAGCTCTAAAGCTCGAGGCTTCTACTTTAAATGCCTGAAATCTATTGCCTTAACTAATTTGTTCAACTATTTTGGTACTATGTAAGTTATTACTTCTACCTACAACTTAGTCTTGAATACATGCATAATAATTTGAATTATACAGAGATCTTACACTTAATTTTAAATTCTTCCCAGCAAAGATAGGAAGCAAACTAAAGGCTACCAGTATCTTTTTTTCTTAATATTATGCCTTATTTCAGATACATTTCAGTGTCCCTTACCACTTAAAATCTTTGCATGATAATCTTGCTTGCATAAATATTTCCTTTTTTCTCATTTATTCTTTGAAAAATGATTGAAACTTAATTATGTGAAATTATCAGAACTGTACACGCTATTTCCCTGTAGTTTAACTTTATGTAAAACTTTGAGCAAAAAATTAAACGTTACTGTAGTAAGAAGTAGTGTGTGACAGAATCTGATTTCTACTACTGTAGCATTCCCTGTCTGACTATTTCAGCTTATTAGGAAATTTATTTCCCAACAGTATTTGATTTGTTATCATTTAAGTGACTAAATTTTGAATTTTAACAAGAACACAGATTTTAATATCAGGGAAATTTTCTTTTACCTTTGATAAACTTAGAGTCCCAGAAATGAAGGAGGTGACAGACTTTTTACTCATAAAGTATTTCTCATGATCAAGAATGCAAATGACAAAATGATAAGAGAAATGATGACATAACTGAGTAAACAAATCAATATTAAGCTGTATTCAACGCATCTATAGTTTCTCTTGATGAACAATGTATACATATCAATATGCTATCTCCGCATTAAGGTTGTCATCTGGTACAATCTGTTCTGTTCTGTTCTGTTCCAAGGGTCAAAATATCCAATATTAATATAGCAATAGCCAAACAGAGAGTACTTCCACAAGAAGCAGAGAAAACCATCTCAAATTACATTTTTATTTAGCAGCAGCTTTTTATTTAGCAGAGTTTAACAAGCAGTCTCTTCCAAGTGCCCCGCACACCAATGGGACCACTTTATGATCCATCTCCCTCTTCCTATTGATTCATCAAAACAGGACCTGGCTGAACAGATTAAAAAAACAAAACAAGCAAGCAAAAAACATCTCTTGCATTCATGATTATGGCGTATTTTAAGTGCACTTTAATTGACAATAGGTGAGAAGAAAGCACATGGAATGTGGTACTAAAAATCTTCATAGCTTCAGCTGGTATTTCATGTCATGCTAGCAAAAGCCAAGGATGTGACATTTAAAACATTAAAGCTTTGAAATTTCCAGCTGAATCCAGCCCATTTGGGTTGAAATTCCCTTTAATGGTGCCTCTTCCAGGCTGTAAAGGGATAAGCTTAGGGACTAATGACGCCCTTTTAACCTCCTGCTTGCCAATCAGCTTGTGGAAGCAGGCCAAATCATGCAAGCAGGTTCACAGCACAAAAAGGGAAAGGCAAGCGGCCCACAGGTCAGGCAAGGCAGAGCACCAGGGTGTTTGAGTGGCAGCAGTAGGCAGAAAGTCCATTGCAGACATTAAAAGATGAGGTTCCCTAGATGCTGGTAGACCATGCAGCTGGATCAGACACTCTTTATTTGCTTTTCAATAGTGCCATATTAAACAGTAAAATCTTTGCAATCATAACTGAAAAATAAAAGCTTGCTACTAAGACACACCTGTCGGGAAATTTGAAGTCTGACAGTGATCCAGCTATTTAAAAAATCGAGATCTGGCAGTGGTTTTCAAATCTGCACTGTACTGGTTGAAGCAAGGCCACAGAGGCCCAGCAGTTACCTCTGCAGAATCTCTGAAAGACAGCTAGGCATGGCGTATCAGAACTTTCTCATTGTTCTACTGTACAAATCTGGGAACTCCAACAAACTAAGAAGGTAAAATGAATTTTTAAAAAGCAAGTCCAGGCTTTAATGAGAGCTACAAGATCTCATTTTTATACATAGTTCTATGACTATATTGTGTCATTTTTAAACATATGCAAAGAGGTACCTTTGCATTGTACAAAGGGGCACAGGTCCTTTTTATCACAGTGACTTTGATGCAAATTTCACTTGTGGCAGGTATTTGAAGGAGACACATTGAATCCACAGTGGATATATCAAATCTCTGCTTGGGCTCAAGTTCATTCTATTTCATTAGCAAACCTGGACTGTGGCACTCCCAATCATGATCATTATGACAGTCCACTGCCTTGTGCTAAAGCACAGCAAGGAAAGTCCAAGTATGCCTATGAGTAACCTAACTTCCTAACCTAGCTTGCCTCAAGCTGCTACACTAAGTGTCTGCATAATGACTCAGTGGAAAGGTTATAAAATTACCCAAAATCACTGCAATTACAAAAAAAAAAATCCTTGACCCTTCACTATTATTTGGAGGGGGGGAATAAAATGCCAATCAAAAGAAAGAAAACCCATACCAAACCACCAAACTAGTCTTATAAAGTTATACTTTATTACTATCAAGCAATTCTCTCAACTGGACAAGGAGCAGACCTTACTTACAAAGATACAGCTGATCAATACCCAAACCTCCACAGCGATTCAGTTCGTGTTCACAGTCGTGCAAGCCTCTCTTTCCTTTGGAACTCTTTTTCTCAGCTCCAGGGGGAGAAAGTTCCTTCCTACATCCAGTTTGCACCTCTTGTGTGTGTCAGCTGTCTCATATCCTAACACCATCTGGCAGAGTGAAGAGCCTGGCTCTGGCTTCTTGATCGCCCCTCTGTAGGTTCTGCGGGGTTGTTGCCTGGTCCACCCAGAGCTGCCTCTTCTCCAGGGCTGGATCAGCCCCTCTCAGCTCAGCCTATTTCCAGGAGAGGCTCAGCTTCAGCTCCTGGCCTCCCTGGGGTCTCCATGTTGAACTTGCCCCGGTCTGCTAACATCTTTCTTCACTCTTTCTGAATGTGAAACTCCTTTTTTTTGAAACCACCTGGGCTTTTCATTTGGCTCTAAACTAACTTGAAAAAATAAACCAATAACTAGGGAATTTGAACTAAAAATTGCAAACTTAGAAATACTGATAAATGTAATTGTAGGGTGAGGATGCCTGTTACGCAGATTTGGCAAATGCTGTGACTCCATACTTTAAATCACAGGGAAAAAAATCCCTTTTGAATTCCTTCATCATTTGCAGTATCTGCCATATACATTAATTATTCCAACTATTATGCCAAGGTCAAATATAAGGTGAACACCCAGCAATACTGCATAAAGATGAATGCCTGAGCTGCTTATCCTCTTTGCTATTACTTCTCCTTCAGCCTGATCCTTTCAGTGGGTCATATATTGTAATTCTGTGCAAAATCAGCAACATTCAATACTGGCAGCATTACACAGAGCTCGTTAGCTACTCACAAAAGCACAGAGCACACATCAAAGAGGGAAAGAAGGAACCTGAGTTTCTGTATTTTGTTTTCAAGATGCTGCTCTATGACTTGGCCTAGATTTCGTCTGCCAGCTTTTGCCTGGCCCAGTTGAACTCACTTTTAAATCTGTTCCATCCTCAAATATGTCTACTGGCACACTGCAGTAAAACCAGCGTGAGTTCGTACAGAAGTTCATGGATTTTACCAATGTAAAACTCATGCAACATGAAGTTGGTGGCACATCTCCTAAGCCTAGAAAAGCCTTCCAGTCCTTATACAGTGAACCAAACATATTCTCAGGTCACAAAACACCTGTCTCACACAGCATAAACCCAACTGTCCCACCACTGCCATGTGTGATGTACTGAATTCTCAGCTGTCTGTCTCTCGAGCTGTACCGTCTTAGCTGAAGTCCTAGATGATGGACTAAAGAAACACAAGATCTCAGGCACTGGATGTACTTATCTGTGGAATGCTTACATAACCTCTGTATCCAATGTATTAAATTACCAGCAAATTTAGAGCTGTAACTTGGTTTCAGAAGTGTGCACCTGTAACTTCTTTACTTGCGCATAAAAATTTCCACTTCCTATGCAGAGATACATCACATCTTGTTCCAAAATATATTACAAAACTACAGCAAAAAGCAAGAGGGAACTAAAAAAAGACTGGGGAAACAAAAATGGCAAGTAGCTTTTTAAGATTTGAAGAAAAGTTGTTTAAAAGGAGATTCGTTAATAAAGGTTTTAAATTTTCTTCCTGTAAGAAAAAAATCTCCAGAATATGCACACAGGAAAATAAAAGATGGGTAATGAGGCTTTGTTGCTTTCATTTACTTTCATTATTCAGTTTGTCGGAGTTTTTCTGCTAAAAAACGGCTAGGGTTTTTTTAGCCTAAACTGAGCAAGGTGATACCTGCCCTTAATGACTGAAGTGACAAAATCTGTTTCCAAGCTATTTTAGCATTTGTGTAAACCCATTTTCTAGTAAAAGTCAGTACTACACATGGAAGTAGATACTCGCTATTTAGCAGAATATTCATAATTATTTTAGATACTTTAGTCCATTCAGATTATTAGTGTTCATATTCGGAAAATAGAAAACATCCTGCGTTATATTTGTCTACAGGTGAGAGAAGTAGACTATTTTAAATCTTTTATGCCATGCGATCTGTCACTTTCAGTATCAACAGAAAGCAATGCATTTTATTGAAAATAATCACTTTATAAGCATAATCCAATTTAAAATGTGTAAAAGAAGCATATGACTATTAATACATTTATTTTAGTTTGGGGGTTTTTTTTGTTTGTATCTTTTAGATATTACCAAGAACAAAAAAGGAGATTCTTTTATCAGTAAGAAAGTGAAAATTTTGAGGTAATCCTATAGCACATCAACCCTACAACTGACATCCAAAATGCACAGAACTAATCTAAATTCTGAAGCAAGCTCACACAATGAAGATCAGAGTATCGACCAGTTATAAACCACACGGCATGAAACAAATTTTAAAAAGGTCTCCAGATATTTCTGAAAGACTGAATGTGTAAAAGCAGAGTAACATATATGTTCTCATCTACTGCAAAAGAAAGGCATGACTAAACACTCCAGGGTTCAGCATGCCAGATAAACTCAGTTTCCTAATAAAAATCAAACATGAAACAAGACTGGAAATGTTAGGAAATACCATAATTTTCAGCCACAAGGATTGCTGGTTCTTCAGTTCTTACACACAAAACTTTGAATAAGACAGTGACAGACACATGCAGTGGAGATAAAAGTACAGCAATGCTGGGTTGCTCTGGCTACCATTTACACTCACATATCATCTGCTTAACTAGCAATATGTTACTTCATTTAATCAGAGGGAAAATCTCCAGCCTGGACACACACCTAATGGAGGAAGCGACCAGCTCTCAAGACCAAAGACCAAACCAGTGTCCTTACCTGCACTACATACTCAGTTAATCAAGTTAATTAGCAGGTTCTAACAACTGTAATTTCCCACTGCATACAAGTCCAATGACTGGAACATCAAATAGTACCAAGAACAAAATGAAGTAGGTATTTCACAGAAGGCTTAAGTAATACACATATTAGATAGGAAATCAAGTCTATTTGCTCCACAGCTTAGATGTCTGAGCAATGCTTTCCCCCGATCTAGAAAATACTTCCTGTTCTACAAAAATATGCAAACTCAAAGGAGCAGGAGTTAGTATGCCATGTTTACAGTCAGGAGACCTAGGACCCATTTTTTGAACTCAAATAATGCAATAGTGTAACTCTGAAGAGTACTTCGGTATCTACACTGTGTAGTTGTATTTGAAAATCTCAGACCATGAGATGTACAAAAATTATATTAAGTGTCAAACTTAACAGAACTTTAAGACCTAGAACCAAAAATTAACTGTGAAAGCCACAAACTTGGCTCTGCTACTTGTCCATTAATCCTGGCAGCAGGGTTTTAAACTAGTGGCAAAGATACTTGTCTGGTAATTCAGGTGCCCTGAGTGCCAGGCCCCTCCTGCAGCATGAAATGTTTTTCCTTGTCATTAGTAAAGTCTGTGCAAGGGATCTTTAGAAGGAGACTGGAATTTGGGCTCCCTGAACACCCCAGCCACAAGGTGTGAGTGTTTATATGGCCAAGAGAAACGTCTGCCGAGGCACAACTGTGGCCCTAAACTACCATTACACTCACCTGCTCTGTCATTGCTTTCTGAAAGCTCTTCTAAAAGCACGGGTCAGTGTTAGGACATCTTTTACACTGAAGGCCTTCATGCAAGTTAATATACTCTGCCAAGTAGCAACACAAAAATCAGCCCCTTCTGAGGTCTCTGTTGCTATAGCTAGCAAGGTCACAGTACCTGAGCTGTCACATTTAAAGACAGTTCCAGCATTTTAACACTAATTTTTGGTGATTCAGAGGTACAGGTGGACTCTCAGTTACAACACCATTATATTTGTTCACAGGGCAGAAAAATCAGTGTATGAGGTTTAGGTAATTCTATGTTAGCAAACCAATTAGGCCATCATTCTATCACAGCTATTATTAGGACATTCATAATGGAGTGAAAATTTTCTTGGGTCTCAAGAATCCCACAAAAATAAGCAAACTGGTTAGTATGAGGCTATTTCCAGTATGTCAACAATAGTTTCAGATGCTAGATACAAAAAAGGGATAGTCAAGCACTATTTCATAGAGAATGGAAAGCATAGTTTAAAAATACTTTTGGTATCCCTCATAGTCAAACTTTTTTGCCCATTTATGGATGACACAGAAATAAATTATTATTAAATTAACAGTAAACCTCAATTATGTCTTCAACTGCAGACTAGAATGATCTAGCCAGACATCCACATGGGGGCATCAGCAGAACCTGCAAGCATCCACACTGCTACTCAGCCTGTTGATGGGTAAACACAAGTTACAAAGTACACATAAGAGTAGTAGTTTCAAGACACAGATTAGTATTTTACCTGTGTAAAACAAGAGAAATGTGAATATGAAGGCATTTCTCTTATGTAAATTAACCATCACAAACGACTTCTTCTTACTTGTAATCAGCTCCATCATCACTTGCATATTATAATAACCACTCTCTTTGTAGTACCCAAAACTAAGAGTACTACAAACAGGAGGAACCCACTGAGAGGAAAGAAACCTATGTGCAGTGAGATGCTAAGAGAAAGGCACGCCGAAATACTATGGGCCAAATTTACAGAACTCTGTCTTGAGCTTTGGTAGCAGAATTCACGTATACAGATACATGACTTGCATAGTAAATCCCTTTTTGCTTTTACCATCAACAGTCTTTGAACATCACTGGGGGTTAAAGCCAAACAGTTCCTTGATAGTACACAAAGGCCAGCTAAACAGAGCAGAATAACTACTTCCTCCTCATTTCTACTTCCAGAAAGTCCATGTGTTGTTTACACAGGGGACTACAGCACAGATCTTGTGACCCTTAAAGGTCTGCCCCCCTCCCCTCAGACACCTACACTCCATACCATGCCCTACATTTCAAATTTACACAGTTCAACCATGGGACCAAAGTCCTCTGAAATACGGCAGAGTTGTTCTTACTTCATTTTACATCCAGGAATCAGCATATGCCTGTCCTGCTATTTTGCAGAAAACCATCTCCCGCTAGTTGTTCCTGTTAGACTGAGTTCCTAATAGAGAGCTTGTGAAACAGTAGGCTGCCAGGCTTTAGGAAAATTAGAATATTTCTAGCAATGAGAAATGATAAACAGTAGTGCTAGCTATAGTGTGGTGCCCTAGTTAAAGACCTATTAATGGATGCATTGCTGATAGCACGCTGGCTTATCTGGTGTGTTGTGCATTTTCAGTGCCTTCCATTTGTAAAGTCTATATATCTGTGTTTTAGCGTATTTGACCTACCCCGTAATTGCCCATGTAATTTAAAACATGATCTCAGTTCACTTGTGTGATCATGACAGATGTCAACATTGACTGATACTAGATAACATTTTAATTTAGGAGGAGTTGCAAACTGTTATTAGCACGTATTATAGGTTGCAATTTCATCACAAAGATTTGCAGTAATTTTTTCGTTCCTTGAGGTCCTCATTTACATTATTGCTCTGTCACCTCATGCCATTAATATTTTACTTATCTTGCTTTAGCCTGGATATACTCACTGTTAATTAAAGAGATAAATATCAGTTTACTTTAATGAATATTCTCCTGATTTACATAAAGCCAGCATAATGTTCAGAATCAAGCACTTAAAAATTAGGCACATTTAAACTAAAATGAATGCATAACCACAACTATTTGAGGCACCTTGTTAGAAACTGTTGATCTTGATGCAAATATAGACAGTATAAATAACTAAGAGATGATTCCAACAAGAAGTTAAAAGTCCAAAAGACAGAAAATACAGTCAAGTTTTTCCAGTTAGTGTCAAATTTACATTTCTGGCTTTAGAATCTTCTCCGATAATCACACAGCATTTGTAGCTATCAGTCAGTCTGGTATGTCTAAACGTTTAGTCCAATTTCTGAATGCATTACTGAGGCAAAAAGAAAGTAAGGATCAGTAAAACTCAGCAGACTACTGAATGCCAACAGATGCAGTATGGGTTACTCTTTTTTCTTTTAAGAAACTACTGCAAAACTACCAGCTCTGTGTAAGAAAAGCAGGATGAAGAAATGGGGAAAGGGAAATTAAGTTGAAAACATATTTACAGGAAGCTGTCAGCAGTTCGCCATAAAATTTTCAGTTCAGAGTGTCTGGGAAAGAGTGAAATACAATGTCACCAGTTAATTACTCTTTCTGTAGAAGGCTAGTAACATGCTGCCAAATTATTTCAAATAGATTTATTTAGACAGTTAACGCAACAAGCAAAAACAACACTAAAATTATCTATGCATATTTGAAGGCATTCACTAAAATTCCCAGAAAATATACAGAACACTTTCCAACCAATATGTATTTATGATTCCTCTTTTCTCACAGTTGTGTTCAAAGGTCACAATTCAACACATGTTCCTCCTAGAGGAAATACGGCAGCAATGGTAGTGTAAGTAGGGAGTAAGAGGCAACATTAAAATACAACAGACATTATGGAACTGTTGGGACTGTCCAGATTAGTCCAACCAGAGCATGCCTGAAATATAACCAGTCTCCAGTTTGGTGAGATACTGTCATAATGTGCCGATTCTGAAGACAGGTACTGATCTCTTTCACTTCCTTATGAAAGCCTCAAGGGTTTGATTCTGCAGAAAAGGCACTTCCTAGAAAACCAAGGGTAAAGTAAATGGGTTAGACAGACAGCTGGATTAGTGTGTATATGTATATATTTATATAAGAGTTCAAGTTCAAAATGTGAATAAAGTAATTACTACTTGATCACAGCAATGAAAGAAGTGCAGTAATGCCACAGTAAGCCAGATACCTGATAAAGTAAAAGGACAACTGTTTTTTCTTTTTTTCTAAAACTGTGTCCAAGAATTAGCAGAGCAAATATCAAAAGAAAAAGTTCTGTACAACTGAGCTCATGAACCGAGCTTGACATTTGAAATAGTGGCTGATAGAGCAGCAAACATTGAGGACCACACAAAGTGAATAAAGAGGTAGAGGAGCATGCAGAAAGATGAACCAGATCATGCAACTATGCGCAAACAGCCTGGAATGCCAGAGACAGAACGTAATTTAACCACGGCAAATGCCAAAAAAATTAAGAGAACAAATGCAAACATACTAGGAAGCACGGAAAAATCAAACCAACAAAGATACCTATGCAAGCAATGAAAAATCATGACAGATGATAATAAAATCAAAAGGGAAAGTAAAAAAAGCATCTGGTTAGAACTGTTTGATTTGTAGGAAATACGTAAGGTCTGTGGGAGTTAACTAGTCAGATATGCTTGCAGCTTCTGGCAGATTTGGCAGCTGATCACATCCTCCAGGTTCAGCTGGAGGACAAGATTTTACAGAACAAGATTCTCCTTTTCCTTTCACATCACACTGTTCTTCCTCTATAGATACGATCAACGATCACCTGCCCAGAGACCAAAATGATCACTTCACAGGTGCTTCATTCAGACTTCTCATTTACTCTTTAGTTTTCCTTGTGCTAGGGCATCACAACGACATCAGAAAGAAGCAAGAAGCCTTGCTGCAGTCCTCTGAGAAGTCATGGACTGCTCTATGCTCGTTCAGCACAGCCAACTAGCACAGCCACCATCAGAGTGGGTCATATGCCCCCCAGCCTTGGACACTTACACCAGCTGGCTCCCCTGGAAATGTGCCTGCATTGCCCTGAAACACATGCATGCATCTTCTCAGGCTGCCTTGACATCCCAGGGTGTGGTTCTAAGAGAGGTACATCCCAACTGAGAGCGTTGCGGATTCCTGCCAGCTCTGATGCTTCTGCCTTTCAAATAGCTGTGAATTTGAGAAAAGGTTCAACACAAGCCTTTGGCAATTTTTCACAGCTGAGCTGCTGAGTGGGTGAAAGAATGGGTCAGAACAGAGGGCACTCACAACATCTCTGCTGAAGCCACTGGAAGCTAAATTCAGAAGATGCCTACTACATAATTTGAAATATATTTTCTGTACTGTCACAAAACAGAATAGATCATTTGGTATTTTTGTTGTTGTTATTAATATTGGCAAAAGTCTCTTTGTTGCAATGTTTTATACAGGATCTTTGACAGATCCTGCTGCAAACTGCAACCATGAATACCCCCAGCACTTCAGATTGGCTAAAAGCTGTGTTTAGATTTTTCATGTAGACAGTCCATCTCCATGCAGTTCCAAGTCACATTTTCCAAGCTACGGAGAGATGCTTGTATAGCAGACCTCTATTACATGCTTACTGATAACATGTAGCAGCCTTGTGCCACTCAGACAGAAGGAGCCTTCCCCATCCTAGGAACAGTCAGTGGCAATATTGACCCTGGTGGTTTCCCAAGGGCTCTTACTACATGCCTTTGCTATAACAGGAGCACAACATTCAGCTCATCTCTGCGAGACATGCTGAAAGGAAGGAGACAATATTAGGAACTGCTTTATTTAAGCTGACTTCAATCTCCAAACACATACCCAACTGCTGTGCACTCTTCCTAACTTTTCAGTTCTTGATTGACATGTAGATCCAGAAACCTGGCTTGAAAAATCCCCATCTGAGCAACAAAAAAAAATTACCCATTTTTGCAGAAAGTTTGTGTGTGCACATTATACTGAGCCAGGACCTCAGAAGACAAACCCAGATGTATCAGCTTGCTTTGGGACTAGTGAGACGGATCCCTAAACTAGCCTGAAAAAAATTACTGCTTCTCCAGCTCATAGGTCTTCCCAAAGAAGATTCCCTTGCATGAAGAACCCTTTTGATAAAATATTCTCACTTATATTGAAATCATTATAGATATGTGAGTAAAGAGCATTTTTGCTATCATCAAAAATTCACAGAATAGCTTGGGTTGAAGGGACCTTAATGATCTTCTAGTTCCAATCCCCCTGCTGTGGACAGGGACACCTTCTAGTACATCAGGGTGCTCAAAGCCCCATCCAACCTGGCCTTGAACATTTCCAGGGATGGTGAATTCACAACTTCTCTGAACAACTAGTTCCAGTGCCTCACCACTCTCATAGGGAATAATTTCTTCCTTATATCTTCTCTAAACCTACCCTCTTTCAGTTTAAAGCAATTTCCCCTTGCCCTATCACTACATGCCCTTGTAAAAAGTCCCTCTCCTGCTCTCCTGCAGGCCCCCTGGTCTCCCCAGAACCTTCTCTTCTCCAGCCTGAACAGCCCTGACTCTCAGCCTGCTTTCACTGGAGAGGTGCTCCAACCCTCTGACCATCTTTGCAGCCTCCTCTGGACTCACTCCAGCAGGTCATTAATCATTAACAGATGTTAATGACATCATCATCATCCCCTGGTGCCATAAATATCCCATGTGATCCTGCTCACAGAGGATCAGTATCTCTAAGAAGATTCTAATTTTCTTTCCATCTGAGGTATGATATAGATCAAACAACTCCTAAAGCAAGACCATGGTGTTGCTTTCAGAGCTGCTGGGACATCCATGTCACCCTAGAAGCCTCAAGTCCTGCAAGCTCTGAGAGTTGGCCAGAAGTTGAGATACCAGTGTGCCATCTTTTTCTAGCTTGAAAACATGCAATTCATGCATGATACAGCACCATACTCCTTCTCTATTATAATTCCATTCCATTCCATTCCATTCTATTCTATTCTACTGTTGTTACACTCATAAATAAGCATAGTGACACCTGTCCTTGGTAAGTGTTAAACATCTCTAATTGCAACACACCACCATGTAGCACTTCTGAAAAAATATTACTGAAGAACATTGATGAAGTGCAGTACAGCTCACAGAATATTTGTATGAAACCTTCAATTTTACAGCACTTCCTGATTATCTTCTGATTTGAGCTGTGTGACCCAGCTGAGCATTAACATTGATTTTTTGATTTAATTACAGACACTCTGGCTTGGAGAGCTATGACACTCTGAAATTCAAATGAATAGGGCTTGCCCTGGCCTCCTCCTAATACATGCTGTGCTGATTAATCCAATCCTGTTCTGATTTTCTGCAGTGCAGGATATGTTTATCCATTCCCATTCCTTCACAATGAGTGCTGTTCACAATTTGCATCCCTGATTTACCACTGATTAACCATATGCCCCGTATCAGCTTCGTGTACTTCACTGAAACAGTTATCACAGAAACCTATTGCTTTAAAAAGAACAGGGGCAGTACGAACAAGACAAAGAGAGGGCAGACAGGAACTCAACCTGTGTTTTGAGGAAGGATTTACAGATTTAGATATGTATAGGCTGCAGCGGGCATATATTCTTCACATCTTTATTCTTATCCTTTCCTTTTGACAGCACATGTAGTTGTACTACAGCTCAGTTGTTAAGAACCTTTATTTCATGGATAAAGTAGATTACATCAATCCAGTGCCAACTCTACTGGCTCGTGGAAGGAGTAAGAAAGAGATGCTATTCTGAGCTTAAAAGTACTGACTTGTGCTTCTTACCTGTAAAATCATAACCAGACCCCAGTACACCAAAATTTACTCTTAGTCGATATGGCAATAAACATGTTCCAGGAATATAGCTATAAAAGTGACTGCATCAGGAGATTATTACCAGCAGAATTTAAAACACTTCTTAAAGTTGAATATCCATTTCCACTTTATGGAACAGTTAATGTATAAAAAAGCTAAGGGCAAAACTTTGAAAAGTGATTCAGAATCTTTTTCAGAAGTTACCTGGGAATCTTTATTCAAAATGGAAACTGAGTTCCCAAATTACTTACAAGTGACACTTTTACCCTTAGGATGTGAACCTACAATTCCGAAAGGGTTCATCTTTAAGCATCTGAGCATTAGAACTTCCCAGATTCCACATGTTAACTGGGCCATGGCTCTTTTTCTCTGACCCTATAACACCTCTTCAAATTCCTATTTACTAATCACCAAGTAATTAAGTTATAACTGTTTCCCTAGGCAGCTGTTCCTCATTTCTGCCCTATTCTCCCCATATGTCAACCTTATAAGGAATTGGGTTTTTAGACTTTCAGAAAAGCTTTTAACTGATGAATTCCCATCTTTGCTGTCTGTGGATCTTAGACAGGTCATATTGTTCACTTCCCTAATGTGTTTATAGGGATTGCCCTGTCATTATTTTTGGACAAAATCTTTGCATTTTTCACACTTTATTTCAGTAGTCCAATCTGCTTGGGGTCTTGACTTGTGTATAAAAAGCAGATTCAAAATATGTTAAATGATGCATGAATCCAGTAGTTTCTCCTTTAAATTACAGCAGGCTTTGTATAGCAAGAAGGTATGTTTGTGTGTATAAAAAACAAGCCTGTCAATTTAGAAGGTGTTAGCAAAGTTACTATGAAAGATTTACCAGTCTTCTGCCGAAAGGATCTAATTATAAAGTCTTTCAATTTTGTTCTTTGAAAACATGCTTCCTTGTAGTTCACAGGCCACCTGTGAACTTCTGAAGAGCTCTCCTGTAGAAAATTACAGTGGTGGGGGAAGAAAAAATAATATATCATAATCTACATAGAAAACAATATTTATTATAACCCATCACTTTATCACATATAGGCAGCAGCAATAGTTTATTCAAAAACTCTCTCTTGTCAGCTGCGCATTTAATTTGTGGACTTCACATCAAATGATCATCAAATGATTACACAAGTGCTACATTACTGAATATACCACACATTCAAAACTGATTTGCTTATACAAACAGAAAATAAACATATTAATAGTGTAAACAAATTATATAAGATTTTTTCCCTAAACAGTCTGCCTTGCCGATACATTGAAGCTGGCCCCTAGACACGGTCTTCTTCATATGAATTACTTCAGATTTTACATTTAATATTCAACTGCCCTGAAAACATTTTGATCTTTCTCTATACAAAATTAAAAAGAAACCTATGCTTTGTATCATGTAAACATCCAGAATAACTTCTACAAATAATGAATCATAGCACATCCTGAGTTGGAAGAGACCAAAGAATCATTGACAAGAATCAATGAGTCCAACTCCTGGCCCTGCACAGGATTCCCCATGAGTCACACCATGTGTCTTAGAATGTTGTCCAACTCTTGGTGAACTCTGTCAGGTTTGGTGCTGTGATCACTTTTCTGGAGAGCCTGTTCCAGTGCCCAGCCACCTTCTGGATTAAGAACCTCTTCCTGATAGCCAACCTAAACCTGCTTTGGCACAACTTCAGGCCATTTCCTTGAGTCCTGTCACTGGTCATGAGAGCGAAGAGATCAGTGCCTGCCCCTCTGCTTCCCCTCATACAAGGATTTTGAAGCCTATGATAAGGTCTCACCTCAGTCTCCTCTTCTCTAGGCTGAACAAACAAAGTGACTTCAACCACTCCTCATAAGGCTTCCCCAATTAAGTGAAAATTTTTCTTTGATTATTTTTCAAATATTCTCTCTTTAATGCTGTTCTTAAAGCCAATCTAAAATCTAGGGATTAATCCAGTTCTTATGAAATTCTCTTTCTGCCACTCTAAATCCTGTTTCTCAGAGCCTTCTACTCCCAGCTGCTGTCAAGGAGCATGAATGGAGTCCTAAAGAGCACAGGCCAGTCTTACGGGGAGCAGCTCAGGGAGCTGGGGATTTTAACCTGGAGAAAAAGAGGCTCAGGAGACCTCACTGCTCTCTACAACTGCTTGAAAGGCAGTTGTAGCGCGGTGGGGGTTGGCCTCTTCTCCCAGATAACAAGTGACAGAATGAAAGGAAAAGGCCTCAAGTTGTGCTAGAGAAGGTTTACATTGGATATTAGCAAAAATTTCTTCACCAAGAGGGTTGTCAGGCATGAACAAGACTACTCAGGGAAATGGCTGAGTCACCAAACCTAGAGGTATTTAAAAGATGTGAAGATGCAGCACCTAGGGATGTGGTTTACTGGTGGACTTAGCAGAGTTAGGTTAATAGTTGGACTCTTGGTTGGATGATCTTATAGGTCTTTTCCAACCTAAACAATTCTATGATTCTATGATAAAAGAGTATCTGAAGATGTGTCTGTCAGACTGTACTCTCCATGGGGCAGACATGCTGACTGTGATCCATTGTTCTTTTCCAAGCTGTGCAGAAGTTCACAGCTCCTGGACATCAGGTTGTGTACATCACTACCACTCAACTACTTTGCATTCTCTCAATTCAACAGCAAAAAACTTAAATCAATTGAATTCTGAATAATTTTTAGTTAACAGGTAATTTTAAGTGTTTTCTGTTACTAGAGACATTTCAGAAATTAAAGCAAATGCTCGCTGAAAGTTGCTTTGACACTAATAAAATTCCTTGAAAACACATAGAGCAAAACTTTTGTTTCAGTTCTAGTCATTGGACAAAAGTGCTTTTATTTGAACCATCTTGAGGGACAGTTGCAAAACTGTGAGATCAGATTGGATACTGTATTCCTCAGGGGAACATTATTAAAATAAAAGAAAAGCTTGCAGCCAGTGAGATTTAGATGGACTGTTTGTGCTAAGTATAAACACAGATGTCTTCCTGAGTCACTGTCTGAATCCAGGCACCTTAGATTAACAAAAATTAAATTCTCCTATCATCATAGACAAAACACAGATAAAGAACCTACTGTGTACTCTTGTAAGCCAAATATCATATACTTAAGAGAATATCTGTTGCATAACAGCAGTGAATTTAATTAGTTTGTTTCAGGAGTGAATTTAATTATAATGTTTATCTGTGAGCATTTATGCAAAGATATATATTTTCACATTTGCATCTTGACATGAGTAATGAAAGTACAGTGTTTTGTCTGCAACTAATTCGTTACCACTTAATACAGCAATGACTGATTAATTTCATTTTCTGGTGTGGAGGCCATCCTGGAACACAGTCAATGTTCCTTCAGAACCTCTGAACTTAATTATCTCCAAATAGGAGGTGGAGAAATGGATACAATTTTTCTCTCTCTTTTTCTCTTATCTTTATCTCTGAAATTACCTGCTGTGTATCAGAAGATTTTTCAAAGATTTATGGCTAAGCAAATGCTACTCTTACTGGTGCCCAATTCCCAACAAAAACTTTGCATTTGTAAGGCAAGTAAAATTTGTTCTGGAAATGCCTGTTAGGATTACATTTAGTGTAATTTAGTTGAACTAAATTAGAAAAAAAATCACCTACATTTATCCTTCTAGTCCTACTTTTTTAAACTGCATATAAAACTATGATCAGCTTCTATGGAAGTTTTAAATGTGCAAGGAATACAAAATCATACTAAAATATATAGGCCTTTACTTAAGAATTTGACTTGATGATCCTTGTGGGTCCCTTCCAATTCAGAATATTCTGTGAATTTGTGAATCTGTGATATTAGGTTGCTCCTCTCACATGAAATAGTATTATGAATACCAAATATCTACACTGGTGATGAGATCTCTTGAATTTTGAGTACACAAATTTACAGATGTAAATATCTACATCTGGTGATGTAGATCTCTTGAATTTTGAGTACACAAATTTACAGATGTAAATATCTACATCTGGTGATGTAGATCTCTTGAATTTTGAGTACACAAATTTACAGATGTGTCCTCTCAGTATGGAGCAAAGATAGGTCTTTTCATTCAATTTCTAATTGTTTCAGCTTTCCAAGACTTCTCACAAAGTGAGACTTGCCAAAGTGTTTTTCCATTCCACATTTATGGAATGTAATCTCAAATTCTGATACATAACTGAAAAATAATAAATCAGATACGATGGCTGAGTCACAAAAATCAAGATGGCTGTGACACCTCTGCATGACATCCTAATTACTGACATGAATTGAAAAACTTGCACTGACTTATATAATGACACACCTTCATTTGTGAGTTAAGATTATTGCGTGGATATTCTGAAGCATTCCTTTCACACACACTGCAACTATTTGGAAGCTACACAAATGTGATGAACACCACATAGAATATGAAAAATGTGGCATGCAAGAAGACAATTTTTCTAACAGTGCTAGCTTTCCAAAATAAAATATTATTATTTCTAGAGGATATCCATAGGCCCAGTACCCCAGCAGAGACTGTAAAAATGGAACAATATGGAGAATTATTTAGATGGGAACATAAATAGCTTTTAGCTTTCTTAGCAAAATCTTAAACAAGCAAACTAGTTCTGGGTCAAACATTTTTTTTCCATGTGTCATTACCAGTTTAAAATGAGACAGATTTCAGATTTTGACTAAATACATCCATTTGTGAGTGGGGAAAAAAAAAGATTTCACTTTCCAAACATACAAAAAGTATTTTAGTTGTTTCAACTTTTGTTTTCAATTTTTACTACTTTAGTCAAATCCATCTGCTGAACGTAGCATGGATACCCATATACAGATCGTGAATTTTTTAATCAGCACTGCATCTTCTGCAAACAGATTTAATTAGCAAAACTGCTGTTCTGATATACATGTAGTACATCCTCAGTTTTAGCTCCATCCTATTTCAAATTTCTGACAATGATTAAATAAAAACATAGTGAAAGGAAACTTTACAGCAACTCTTCTTTCATATTATTGTCAACAATCAATCGGAATGAAATGTTTCACATATAGAAGTGACTTCTTTAACCAAAATATTTCAGGTACAGAATGAGTCATATTATAAATCACAGAACTTCTGTCAAAGGAAAGAAACACTTAAAACAGAACTGAAATTCATCTGATTTTTAAAAATCTGTTTTTATAAAATGTGATTCTGATCTCTACAACTTATGCTGCTTGCAATAAACTTTTAAACAATACTCACATCATTTTTAGATTCATACACTACCAGCTGTCACAGACTGCAGCCAGGCTTGCCCCTTGAGGTTTTCCAAATTCTTGTCTTTGCTACAGAACATCCTACAAGCTTGCCAAGAGCTAAAAAGCTGCTGTCCAAATAGAGCAGATTTATTAGAAAAGCTGAAGATGTTTATTGCAATGACCAGTTATTTTCCCTTAATGTATCCCATTGTTCTCTCACCGAAATGTACTCTTGGTTGCCAAAACTTTTACATATTCCTGCTTGCTGGGTTTTATGAAGAATGGACTTTCAAACAGTAGCTGCAAAGCTATTTTAAATCAGGAAGTTCCAACAAATGGATATTCTCTAAGGGTGATGGAGATTCTGAACTTTATTTTCACTACGTTTTTTTGTCAGACAACATAGTACTTATCCTGGATAGAAGCTCAGTCAGGAAAAACTCCTTGAAGGATATTAATCACAGTTTTAGTATCCTGTTGCACCTTCCTCTCTGCCAGGCAAAAGACCACACATATCCTTCCAACTGCTGCCTGGGGACTTCTGAGCAGCATTCATTTGACTTTCATTGAAGTGACCCCATTGTCCCCTTTTTAGGGCTCCCAGCCTGGTATCACACATGGGAAGATAAGCAGAGAAACAGAACAGATGGTGGCAACAGATGCCATTGCTCATCATAGGTGAAAGGCCATGGCTAAATTCATGAACCCCCAACTCCCATGTTTCCCTCAGTCCCCCGCCTCACATATTGTCACAAATCATCAGGAGAAGAAGTTGGTTCCACTGCATCCTCAGGCCTACACATGAATCTTCCAAACCACAGCAAGGCCAACACCTTGATGAAGCCTTGAATCCATGTTTAGAATTTAAACACAGCGAATTAAAATAAAACCAAACTTTCAAGTATTTTCTACTCCTTGTTTTACTTGTTGCAGAAACAGAGCAACTAGGAAAAGGACACATTTTATCTTTTCTTAACTTTGTATATTTGCCAATATTTTTGTACAGAAGGTTTCTCTTTTTAATGTGGTCATTTAGACTTTTATTCGTAAGAGGTTTATTATACAGCAATATAGAACACAGAAATAAAGGTGTTAACATATTCAGGAGCAGTCAGAAGTCTAGCATTTGAAACTGACATTAGGCACCGATTTCAAATCATGATTGTAATCTGTACATGATTTCTGTACATTTAATGAACATTGTCCCTTTTAATACTTTTTAATACACAAATACATATTTAAGCTAAAAGCACTTCAGAACTATTTGCACTGTCCTCACAGCCAGCCATAAAACTGGCAATGAAAAATGAAATGTGTATGTCTCCTGGGAAAAGACTTCAAGATTACTGCAGGATGCCACCAGCCAAACTGCAAATACCAAATCCCAGTTTCCAGTCAAAATGCCTAGGAAAGACTAAAAGCAAAGAGGGCAAGCCTTAGCAACTGTAGTTCACCTAGTAAAATATCCATATCCTAAATCAGGGATTTTCAAACTTCTAAAAATTTTCAATGCAACCTCCTGTAGAATTTATACAAACTTTTTTCCTCAGCCATCTTCCATAAGTGTCTCAGAAGTCGTTCACAGACCCACTCCCTTTAACTTTCCATGAATTCCAAAGAACACATGCTCAAAGCCACAATTAGAAATTCCGCAGCCAAATGAACCATCTTTTAAAGCAGAAAATAATTCGTTTTAGAAGACAAGTTTCTAAGGAAAAATTAAGGCGGAGGGGGGAAGGAAACCAAAGTAAAACAATACATACATGGAATTTCTTTACTGTTATGTCAGAACAATTTCATAGAGGTGTCCAGACACTGCAGCAAACTTCTTAACTTATCAAGGCCAAATCCAGTTGCCCTCATCCCACAGTATGGTCAGATCTTCAAATCTCTTGTGGCCTTAATGGAAATGCTACTGAAAGTCAGTGGCAAGTCTCATGTCAGCTCCAGAGGGCAGAACTGTGAGTGAGCAAATCTCTCTCTCCATCACCATTATGCCTCCATCAAGCAACTCTTTAAATCTCCATGTCTGTTATTTTAGCAGCCAGATGTCTTAAACAGGCACACTTGAGCTATGAAGCACATCTTCCACAGATGGGTCCAGGTCCTCCATGCTGACTCTGACTGAATCCTGCACTCCCTACACTCCCTGCCCAAGATAGCTGATTTCCTTCAGCCAGAAGCTGTTTCATACACATGTAACTGTGGGAAGTGCTATGACAAATTAAGTAAGATCCCTGCAGAATAACAGTAAGTATACCTGATTAGAAAAAAAAAAAAAGAAATTAGAAGAAATCAGAAGAAACAAAAAGCTTGGTATAAAGCTTTTACTCATAGGAAGAAAGCATCCATACAATAACCTTGGATTAGCCCTACAACCTAGAAATACATGAGATGTCTGTCTCTGAAAACATTTGTTTTCCTGGTGTTCATTGAATTTTTGAAATAGACAGTTACTTTTGCACAAATGTTCATATTTTTCACTTATTCAATTCATCTGTGTTGGTGATAAAGCCATCATAATTTATCATTTTCTCAGAATTCAACATTCCACTCCATAAATGCCAAGTGGGAAAACACTTAGGCAACAAAGTAAAAAGTCCCTGAATGCTGTTTATCAAAACAGTAGCATCTGAAAATGAATTCAAATACAGAACATCTGCTGCCGTGCTGTCATAAAAATGCACAGCTGCATTACAGACCTGTGGTCTACATTCTCTCAGGATATCTGCTGAGATGTGGAAAAACAGCCCCAGCTCAACAAAGGAAGACAGGCTAAAAAACTTCCCCCTATAATAAAGAAATTAAAAGAGACATGGCATCAACCTCGAGCTGAAATGCAGCCATGTTCTTGAACACAGGACAGAGATTTGCTGCCTGTAGTTGCAGCCATTCTGGCCACAATCAGTACTCAGCTGGCTGGACTAGCTGCTGTTGCTGTGACTCATCTGGGATATCACCTCGTTGCAGGAGAAATCCTGCTGTGAACTACAGTCTGTTCAGTGTAGGAGTATTACAGTAGCTCACAGAAATTGTTCTGGGGCACTTACAGATGCCAAGATGCATTACTTCTTCTATTACAAAAAGTTCAAGTGGAACAGACTGGAGCTACTCATCTGAGTAAGATTTTATTTACTGTTGGTACACATGAAAGAGTTGGGTCTTAGCATCTCTTAAGAAAAATGCAATTTCTAACACATAGTACACTGCAGATTATAAAATCCTTGAGGAGGCTTGAGAACAAGTCGTATTCTACTCCAAGTCCCACTACCTCTCTCTGCACTCGGGTCTGTGTGCCTCTAGCTCTTCTGCATCCTCTCTGCACTACATGCTTTCTTTATACACTTTCCTCAACCTTTCTCACTTTTTTTTCTATTTAGGAAACAATTCAGGATTTCAGTTTTACTGGAAGGATTGTAAGATCTGAGATAGAAATCTGTTATGACAAACATTCTAGGAGCTGGCACCAGCCAGCTGTTCAATCTAGTGCAATGTTTCCCACACTGATCTCTGTACAATGGGCAACTGAAAATCCAGGAAACAGAACAAAAACATTAAAAAACACACCAAAATTTAGCAAGATTCTAATCTCTAATGAAGATTATGAAACATACAGATAAGCTATGTTTACAAAGCTATTAAAACAGTGACTGGAGCTCTTACCAATTAAGATGTTCCAGCTCAGCAGGGTTGAGTACCAAGGCAAGTGTGCTTTGCACTGCTGCAGCCAACTCCAAAACTTCTCAGTTCAAAAACATCCAGATACTAATTGATGGGTCATTAAGAAACTGAGGGGTGTGCATGAGGTGTACCTGTGTATTCACTCACAGTTCTCAAGCTGAACGAATCAGTGAGTAGCTCTGGGACCTCGCAGGGGTATCAGGTGAGCACAGTTCATGTTGGTATTTGGGGGGATCCACGAGTGTGGAGTAAATACCTGTGGAATGAGTGTGTGAGTGCATGTCTGTGTGCAACAAGAACCTTGCTGGACCAGTTGGTGTGCAGAAACCAGGGTAAGGGGATCCAGGCAGGAGCACTGGATGGACAGAGGGGCCACACTAACGCTTGGGGGATCCAGAAAAGTGTGTGTACTTTAACTACTGAATGTCAATCCTTACCAGTTGAAGAGAAGAAAGGGAACCTGGCTGTAACACCACTCCTGAAAGTGTTGTGTGTGGATGCTGTTGAAGAAAGTACCTTTCTTCTGGCAGCCTGAGTAGCCAGCCATGCACACATCCTCTGTGTGTGTGTGTGTCTCAGGGGTACCTGTTTAGCCTTGCTACTGGTTGAACCTGTAAACGGAAAAGCAGCAGTCATGTCCCTCATCTGGGAAGCAGACCTCTAGGTTTTAGGGCACCTCAGGCTGGGCTCCAGCAGCCAGGAAAAACTATCAGACTCTGGAGCTGCTGGATGCAACAGCTGCTTGTAACATCCCATAACTGTTTGCTTAAAGCTGATTTATATATGGCATGCAAAATTAGAGTCATATGAACATTTCTTAAGTAACAGCCCTTTTTTTCCTTTTTTGTACTATCAGCTTCCCATTAAGAAAAAAATTTCATTCACACTGATAGTCTTACCTCACTGCTCCTGGAAGACTGCTGAGGATTTTGGAATAAAATCCATCTTATCCCTCCCAGCAGAAAGAGACTGGTAAGTAAAAGTATGCCATAAAAATGAAGATAAGCCCATATTTTGTTTAGTCACTTAGTTATAGGAGTGTTATAGGAACTAATCTTTAGTTGAGAAAAAAGGCTGGAAAGGAAGAGGTATGGAAGCCATCAAATTCCAGGGTTAACTTCCTTCTCCAGGTTTTCTGCCTATGCTTTGCCTTCATTTTCCCATGTTCTGCATAATTTTCAAGTAATTTGTCTTATCAATTATACATCTGAATACCTATAGGGCTTTGAAAACATATAACATGACAAAAGCTTAAATCTTAAGTTCAAGCAACAGGAAGTTGCCATCAGTTTAAATGGGATCAGAACGTTATATGGAATTCAGAATTATTTTTTTTGTTCTCAGTAATTTTTGATGTGTGCTTTGCTGCTTTACAAAATAATTGCTGTTACGGTTTATTATTTATATGCTTAAGAGTCTTTGCAGGTGCTCTCAAATCTTAAGAGATCAGATCTTGGTTTTCATTCTTAAAACATTCATGCTTCAGCATTAAATTGGCTTATTAAACAATATGATGATCATCATTGTGGAACTTGAGAACACTGATCTTGTTATAACCTTAAAAAGCAAAAGACTCATTTTAATGTACACAGGAATTATGAGACTTAAATTATTATTTCTATTGTGACAAAAGTATGCTTTATGTTTATAAATTTAGTATAAACTTCTACAGAGAGCCTGATTTGTAAACAGCTGCTTATCTGCACTTTCTTCTTAAGTTTAGAATCACAGAAATTTTACAGCAAATTCATCAGAGTTATTGCATCTAAATATGTAAAATAACACTATAATCTTACAAGTTGGATGCAGAATTTCTTCAGAAATGAAATGGCTTTAATAAATCTAAATCCTGGAATTCCCTCCATTAAAATGTGTGATTTTTCATGTGATGAACGGCTGCTAAAACTGGCAAAAATTTGCAGAGCTGAGGCCAGAATACTACAGTTTTTCATTTTGCTGCGTGGCAGTTAGGGAAAAATTGTCATTCCACAGAAACTGGGAGATTTAATCACGTGTAATTTCATGTGGTTTTGCTTATCAAAGAAACACATGAGCTGTATGATTTTTCTAAGCTTGTATTTTAGTTTATTTGTAGGATTGACACTTTGACTAGCCATAAGGAATCAGTAAGAGACACGTGGCCAAAAAATTGAAAATTAACTTTTAAAAGTAGTCCTGCTGTGTAAAATTTCTTCCATTTTTAGTTTATGATAATACTTCAGCTCTCAAGTTATTAGCAGCAGTAACATACACAGTAAAAACAGCACCTATGAGCTCCTTTCAGTATCACAGACTATAAAAATAAAACACAGTAGTCCACATGTCAAAAAGGAATCACAGAATCATAGAATACCCTGAGTGAGAAGAGACCCACAAGGATCACAGAGTTCAGCTCCTGGCCCTGCACAGCACCATCCCCAAGAGTCACACCCTGTGCCTGAGAGCATTGTACAAACACCTGAACTCTGTCAGGCCTGGTACTGTGACCACCGCCCTGGAGAGCCTGTTCCCATTCCCGAACACCCTCTGGATGAAGAACCTTTTTATAATATCCAACCTAAAACTCCCCTGACACAGCTTCATGCCATTTCCTCGGGTCCCATCACTGGGCACCAGAGAAAAGAGGTCACTAGTTCCCCTGTTACACCTTTAGTGTACTGATTTTCCTTGCCTGTTTATACTTCTTATTTTTGTAGTAAGTTCAATTAAAAAACTGCCTTTGCCTCACCTAACTGGTGACTGTAGAGAGCAAGACTCTTCTTTCCTGCAGGCTCATCTGTGTGTATGCTTCCAACACATGTAATATTACCTTCACTCCCCTGAACTTCCCCTTCATTTTAATTTTCTATTATGGTGTATCAATTATCCTGAGGAGTTCTTCATATTAAAATTAACTGGAAGGTGCATTCAGGAGTGTATTTTCATGCTCAGCAAGCTGACTGCAGTTAAGTACGGTATGACCACAGAGAAAAATATTTTCTCTGAATATCTTTTCTATCTAGGCCTGTCATATGCTTCTGTAGTCTAAAAGCCTTATTTTGGCTTGCTCCCAGTGCTCTCTTGAAACAAAGCCTGGCCTCTCTGTGGTAGATGACTTGTCAGTATGTTACCATACGTGCTCACATCGGAGAAATAAGGTTGGTTACTTCCTCACTTCCACACAGGAACCAGGAAAACTCATGTTTTATCAAAGTCACTCTAAGATGTTGACTATCACAATGATATTCTGACATTTATAATGCCTACCACTGCCTCATCTTCCTTCAAAAACTGTTTCAGAAGGACAATTCTAAAACTGTTGGTTGGCTTTATCCAAAGCAACCTTAAGACAAAGCAAGGACTGAAGTTCACTATGTGTGTTCAGTATAAAGTCAACCACATGAAAAAAAAAAATATAACCAAGTAAAACATGAGTACATTACAAGGGGAATGAGGATTGTATGAAAATATAACTCACTTTGAATTCTTATTGATTTCCTTAGCTCTCTATATTTCTCTTCATCTTTTATTTCATAATTCATTCATTTGTCCCAAGACCTTAGGAGTTTCACTCAGCACACCACTGGATAGATTTTTGGTAAAGATAAATCATAATAATTAGTACCCTTAGATCATCAAGAAGCTGAACAGAATTAATGTATGGTGTAAGTGCACAGTGTATAGGTTTTACAGAAGCAGAAAGAAATTAAATGTACTTTTTGTTCAGTATACATGCACCGATGGATAGTGTACATGCACATGAGTACAAAAATACTGTAATACAGTGAATATGGAGCTTTCACCAAATAAAAAGTGACCAAATTATTACTTTCAGATAAAATAAGGGGCTTTATAGATAAATCCAGCATGTATTACTAAATATTTGCTTTTACGACATCAACAGCACTTTTACAACAGTCATTGGATATTCTTTGTTGTCCAGCCTTTGAACAGACACTCAGGATCCTTTGTGCAGACCGTAAAGAGTCTTTTCCACTTTTATGATCAGCCAGAATTGCAGCCACTGGGCACACTAACACCATGCAACCAAGTGCAGTAAACCAAACCCTGAGCTACAGGTAACAGAATCCAAAGCAAAGCACTGTGCAATGGTGCTTGCTTGGGCCTTGAAAGCAGAGGGGCACATCCTGCTGCCTTGGATGCAACATCGCTTCTCTGATTCCTTTTGCAGAGCTGCTGTCTTCCCCAGATGGCCTGGTGCTGGTCAACCAAGTAATAAAATCTCTAACACTGCAATGTGCAGATATAATCAACTTTGTGTTGAGCAGCTCATTATTAGCTGAAGGGCTTTCATGAAAACTAATAGCCCTGCCCTTCAGGCACTGATACCAAGGATTGCTGTTTGTCTCAACAAGCTGCATCCTAAAGAAGCTACAAAAGAAAATTAAACCTTATGTCTGTCCTCACATTTTGAGAGCCAGTGCTTCTTTTTCTCCATATTCATCCCAATGGAGTTATCTTTCAGCGTAACTCTGTGTGATTGACAGAACCAAATTTCTTATGAACCCATATGATTAACTGGAATACGACATGCACAGTGCTAGGGGAAGATCTTTTTGAAAGGTCCACTGCAGACCACTTGCTATTTTGTAATGATTTGACATCAAATAATTCCCATTAGATTTTGGGGAAGTGTATTAGGTCAAAGTACCTCTGACTGCAAAGCCTTGTAATTCACTAACAGAAAAATGATGGACTGGAGTATACAACTGTAAAAATATTTAAATCATGTGCAATAATATAAAGTCTCAGATTTTTAGGAAATCTACAGAAAAGTAGACCATGAATATACATTTTTTAATCATTATGAAAAAGTTGTACGTCTGCATATTACGGCTGCTTGATGTCCTCTCTGTAAAATCTCCCACTTTACCTGCTATCAGCCTCTCAATTTAAAATATAATCATTGTTAACAATCACTGCAGTCAGATATACTCCAGATGAAGAGCTTTCGCAGTTAAAGTCAAACTGAGCATAATGAAATCTCCCATCGTTCACTGAAAAAAAAATGCATCCAGAGTATGACTCACCTTTCTTCCCCTAAGCATTTAACGAAGCAACCATTATGAAAAACTGTCATTCTTTGGTAATTCTTGAGTCTTCCCTATTGATATTTTTCAAGATTATCCACCGAAGATACAAAGCTTCCTCAGTGATACTGAGCTACCTCACTCTGCACTTTGGTTTGCAGGAAAGATGAAATTTAGAATTAACTTGATAGCTGTAGATCTAAATTATTTCCAAATATTTTGGCTTAAAAGATAATCTGAGCCTGCAATTTATAGTGTGTAAAACTGCATACAAGAATGAAACACAATGGCTTGACAGAACCTGGTCCAGCAGTTCCAGCTGATTCTGTCACAAATCACAAGAATTTTTAAAATTACTATTCTAAATGGCCCTGCCTCTCTTCTTTCCTGTGATACACTGTATTCTGTATCATTGCAAAGAAATAGTTTCCTTTTACAAGGGCTATTTAAAATGTCAAGTTAACTAGTTACTTGGTTTTTTTTTGTAAATTCTTATTTATAATTTTGCCAGAATTTAATAGCTTAGGCCTTTTATGAAAGTGTATCTGATGTTTTTGTGAAAACTTCACCAAAAACTGATTGTTTGACTGCTAAACGAGAGTGGGGAAAATTATATAGCAACAGTGACATTCATATTTTTAACTGCTTATTTGAATATCCGAAATTTCTTACATACATATAAATTCTATGCTGATTGATGGTTTAACTGGGACATGAGTTCTGTGATCCATTCAGGCTCTACAATAACATGAAAGAACAGGATACACACACACAAGGAATAATGATCTATTCTGTGCAAAATTGTAAAATACCATTTAAAGAAAAATATATCACAAAACCTTTCTTTATGCAATACAGATTTTGCAGACGAACACCTCAGTTCTCCGTTATCAACCAAGACACCATATTTAAGAATGGGTATAATCCTGAATGTTTCACATAATATTCTGTCAATCTTTCTCATATAAATGATTTTTCTTGTAAAAAAGAGTAAGTCATAAAGAATTGCACAATCATATTAAGTTATAAATCTGGGCAATAGCAAAGTTTACTCATATTAAATTGTGAAAATCAACCTTTGAGCCAGTTCTAGACTCTGCAAATACAAAGGATTTGTTGAAGTCCAAGAGTTTTGCATAGCAAATGAGAATTTTAGAACAAACAAAGTATTTATGTTATTTAATTATGGATATGAAATCCTGGTTCCACTGAAATTAACAGATGAACTCCTAATGATTCTCTGAGACCACCACATCATAGGTTGCTTTGTGACATGAATGAAGTGAGGTATCTTACCCACATTTTGGTCTAACCTTGCAAACACACAAGCAACACAGTAATCATCTATAGTATTCTCAGAAGGTACCACTGCAAAATTTTTCAGCTTGTTAATTATGCCATAAACAAGCCAAACCAATTTCTTCACTAACTGTGTTCGGTAATTTTTACCTTCTTTGTTAAAATAGCCAAAGCATTATTTTGCTTTTGAAAATATGGATTCCTCCTTACACTGTTTGAGATAGCATTTCCATGAGATACTAGAGGGACAACGTAGGTTTAAAAATCATATTTCATTCATAGTTAGCCAGATCACGTTATCATGTATTTTATTTCTGTTTGGGAAAAACTGGCATGTCTAACCTTCCTTCTCGCAGGTCTACCAACAGGACAGTCCAATACCTCACTAAGAACAAAACGCAAATGTCATAATATTTCAAAAATATGATTTATCCTTATCAGTTCCTTGGACAGAAACTCCAAATCCCACACTTGAGGCTTAACAGTGGACAAGACTGAGACTCAGTCAACAGGAGCTGCCTGTAAGAAGGAGGAAAATCAATCTTACAGGGACACTTCTTGCTGACTCTCCTGCATGTGCCATCCTCCCTCCCCTCCACGGCAAACATCTCATCTAGCCCCATAGCAGACAGGGTGTCTCCCTGTCTTCCCAGTCACACCTGTCTGCAAAATCTTATGGAAATACAGGACCTTGTCATCCAAAAGCTCTGTCACTAAATACCATGATGATAAAATATACCCTTAAATATCTAATCACAGATTTATTTAATTCAAAGCTAGCCTGGCAATTAGTCATGCAATGGCTCCAGCAGTAGCAACCAACCGCTTTTCTGACCAGTACTGTTTTCTAAACAACACAAGCAGGTAATTATTGCCTCTTACTGGCAGATGTCTCCAGTAGTCAGAAGTCAAGCCAGGACACAGAATTAATACAAAGATCACACATGATGCTCCATCTGTCAAAAATCTATTGGAAAGGTAGCCCTGATGAATTTCTTGCAATATTAGGCAACACTGGTTATGAAAAAAATTGCATTCCACTAACAAGATGTTTCAAGACAAAAAAAAAAAAAACAAATGTCAGCCTTTCAGCTATTGTTCCTTTAATTCCCAGAAGTAAGGTTCAGGCTTTTCTGATGAACTGCTGAGCCAATTCACAACCAGGAAGTCAGGCAGGGAATTTCACAGGGCAAAAGTCACAACCATCACAGAAGTGTTAGACAGACACTGAACCTCATCTCTACAGTCAGTAAAGGTGTCTACAGATTGCTTCACATCTAGAAGCGCTCAAACTATACCTACCTATCTATCTATCTATCTATCCATCTATCTATCCATCTATCTATCCATCCATCTATCTATCTATCCATCCATCCATCCATCCATCCATCCATCCATCCATCCATCTCTGTCCATCTACCTGGCCCCCGAGTGTGCAGACTCATTCTTACAAGCATACAAACCAAAATCATATATTCTTAAATCACAGAACTATGGAATAACGTAGGCTGAAAAAAGCCTTCACCACTAACTCCAAAGTTAGATCACATATACAATTCACATTGATTTTCGCATAAACTGCAAAGGAAGACAAAAGAAAGACTGTTACTTCAACTGAGAAACAGGTCAGAAAATGCTGAAATGATTTAGCTCTGTGTGTCACATAAGACACATGATTCAAGTCCTTGTTTAAACAGTGAAGAATATTACCAAATTGCTTGTATTGCACATTAAACCTAACTCCTTACAACTCATGGCATGACAGCTGCCCCTGAACTTACAGGGTTTGTGTTAATTATCCCATCCTGCATGGAAATACCTGAAGCACACATCCAACAGACATCCCGTGTCCAGTGCCCTATTAGCTCAGGCATCACCAAAGGTACTGAATTTTGTTTGACAGGCTTACTAACACCAACCCTACTTCTGCCAAACACAAATAATGCATTAAAGGCATGATGTGTCTGCAGAATTTTGCTTCTACTTAGACACATTTGTTTCATCCACTATGTTGAGCATGTGCAATATAAACTTTATCCAAGGAGGTGCGTGCTGGAGAACCACAGTGCCTCCAACATATGTTTATCCATACAATTGGAGAGAGTTGCCTAAAATACACAGCTGGGCCATTATGTTTGTCTACATAACAAGCTTACAATGTACAGTTCAAAATAATAGCTTTGACGGAATTTAAATCCCTCTAGAGAAAAGCACTATTTAGCCACAAACTTACGACTGACTGTTCTGCCAAAAAAAATATGTATATACATGGATATTTTAGGCCAGAAAATATCACCTTCATCTGCATTCACAAGCAAGGAAATTCAGTTCTGATTCCTGTATCAAGCCTGTAACTTCTCCAGGAATTACTTAATTCAGAAAGATAATCTTGATTTTAATAGAGACAGCTCGACTCTTAGAAGATACTTTAATTAATTCTTTTCACTGTTAGAAATGTTTCCAATTTCAATTATTACTTTATTTGCACTTTCAATATTTTGATTTCCAATACATTTTGTTGCATGATGTCTTCTAGGATTAATGACTCTGTTCAGGTACCAACATTCATAGAGCTCTTTTCACTCATGGTGCATAATACTGATTTGATTTTGGATAGCACCCTTCATTCAAATGTCTCCAAAAATCTTCATGAGTGTATAAGAGTGGCAAACTTCCTACAGAAATATCCCCATTTTGCAGCCAGGCAAACTCAAGGAAAAGACACTAAAGATCGTATTCTCCAAAAGGATGAAAATAAGACGACAACGAGGTGTCTATGCATTTCTGGGAAGGCAGGGTCAGACAAGCTCTCCAAAGTCACAGGCCAACTCTGGAAAAGCCAGAAACAAATCCCTCATCGTCAAGATTGTTATGCCTGTGCTTCCACAACAAGAGCATTACAATTTGAACGTATTATTTCTAGATACTGTTGTATAAAGTTCAGGTGTACAGCTCTGCATTTGAAACAGCTCAGAAATACACTACAGATTTAATTCTGTCCAGCACAGGAATGCAACAGCTTTTACACCACTTAAGCAAGTGCTCTTACCCCTTTTTCATACAATGAGACACTTTAGGCCTAATGAATCACAAACACCAATATTCACAGCAAGCCCAAATATGCCTTGGCAGCTGCTGAAACTCTGACCTATGGCAGAGAAAATGAAGATCTCAGCCTGGCTGTTCAGTCCCCAGTGACTTTGTGTCAATGGAAGTGTGCACACTTAGTCGCTTCTTTTCACATCTGAACCTGGGAGGAAGGGTTTTTTTCTGGATCAATGAATACTGCTGAGTAGATTAAAGAACTCAATGGCTTCTCCCCAAAATGCAGTCAACAGCTATCAGAGTGTATTCTGAGAGTAGCTTTATTAGGAATAGACCTCTTACTCTCACAGCCTTATGTCATATGAAGCAGCAGGTCAGATCACAGAAAATTAGTGTTTCCAAGCTCAACAAATGGGGTTGCAAAACCCTAAGGAATGAAGAAAATTCTCAACACATGTATATAACCTTTCCTACAACTCCAATCTTAACTGGTCAGGCACACTGGGATGTAAAGGTTACCGAAATTTTACTACTATATTTGAAATGAGGTATGCAGGCTTTCATGAATGGTCATTTTTTCTCTTTGCAGAATGAACATGTGACCTCCTGAAATTTACTGGCCACAGAAAGTATTCCATACCTGTGTAAAGTATTTATAAAAGTTCTCTTAAAAGTGCTTCTCCTGGACTAGGAGAGACTTCTTCCCCACTATGTTTCCATTAAGAGTTTGAATATCACTAGCAAGAAAACTAAACATCTTCTCAATATCTTCATTAACTTAAGTAACTTATCATATGCTTTCATAATATTCTATTATAATGAAAGAGATTAAAAGGAAAAAATCTCTTCACTTTCAAAGTCCATTCTCCTTCTGGCATGTTACACACACCATTTAGAAATTTAGAACACAGACATTTTAAAATCCAGCTGATAAGCGTATGTTCAGGGGCATTAAGACAACAACAACAAAAAAATACCACCATAACACGGCTTAGATTAACTAGAGTGTCTTCTCTGCAGAAAGCACACTCTGGAAGGCTTTGGGGATTTTCCAGGATGGCAGCTTATTAGCAGAAACTGATTGTCAAGGCTTTGAACTAAAACACTTCTAGCTGCTGAGAGCTGTTTTGGCTCACTTGTGTAATAAAGGCATAATTCACAGAAAACATTTTTGACATTTTTGGGCCATGTAAGAACCAGCACTAGGCCCATGACTACCTAACATACCGAATGAAATACTAACCTTGCTGAAATACCTAAGAATTTTGTCTGTGACTTCACATAGTCAGGATCTCAAGACACTACCAGAGCAATAGTAACCAAACAAGAATAATTCAATCTCTTTACAGCATTCTTGAGCTCACAGCAGGAAAAGATAATTTTTGACTGGCATCATCCAATATTCAATATGTAAGATCTAACGCCCACTAATTTTGTGACATATATTAAAACTTCCATTAAAATCGAGGACTTATGCTGATGCAAAATATACCAATAGCAGAGAATCCAAATTCTCATGTCTTTGCTAACCTGTTTAATTTATACAACTCTAAAAATTAGCTTTGAAGGAGTCATTCAGTGGTCCAGTATGCAGTTCCTAGCTGCGTGCACCCCAGATATAAGCAAATCTAAATTACCATTTGATTCCTGCAGCATCTGCTGCTCTCATGTAGGAAAAAGCAAAACAGGAGAAGTGAAGCAAAGGAGGAGAGGATGGATCTCCTACACTACAAACAAGGAAAGGAGAGAGCATTGCATGACACAAAAAACCTGGAGGCTTTAAAGGACTATTTCACAGAGGAACAGAGTTAAGTCAGCAATTATCACACCTTACATATAACAACATGTCCATGAGATTCTTACATGTTTTACTACACTTTGGTCCACATCTGTACAATACAGGAATGGCTTGGGTTCACATCATAAAGTAGGGCTACAGCATTAAGGTGCTTCTGCAGCTATTCTTTGAAGCAAACAACAAAAGTAGAGCTTACAAACCTCCACATGAAGCAAATCCACTACCTAATTTTAATTTTTTTTAACAAAGAGAGGAGCAATAGTTGCTCTAACATCCCACTCTTGTCCCAAGATTTTTATATATGTACACACACACACACACACACATACATGCACACTCATATATGGAAAAGGCAGGTTTGCTGGAGAAAAACAGAAATTACTGTCATATCAGCCAGAAGAGCCACATTAGATTCAGACAAATGTTCAAATAATGCAATACTAGCTTGTCTACATAGCCATGCTTTTCCATGCTCCTTCTTCAAGAGCTATCCAGACAGAATGTGGAGAGTTGCTGCGCTATAAATATGAAGTCTGTCTCTGTAAAAACAAACAAAAGCCATACCAAGAATGAGCAATAAAAAAGTTATACAATAAAGTATCCTGAAAACCAAAACACAAGCCAAATATGAAATTATTAACAGAAGCCATTCATCAACTTCAATTTTATCATTCTCCCAAAGCTGTAACATGAAGTTGTATAATCTTCTGGGTTTTGATGAAAACCAGGATCATTTCTTTGTTTTTCAGATCTCTGCTGCAGCTCACATTTTCTGTTTTTACAGTTTGATCATGATGACTGATAATCTTTCTGAAAAATCTGTTTAAAGCAAGTTATGCTCAGCAACAGTCATCCTCAAGCTTGTGCACACAATGAGCTTGTTTAATCACAGCCACATAGTTTTACACGTGATGTACACAAAAGTGATCTTCAATGCTTCTTCAACCATTTCTATTGTTTTGACCAAATATCAAATTCTACTTTTTAAGGAAAACTTCACTGCATCTAAAACAGTAAGAAATGAATAAAGTAGGATCTGTAGACATTTTCTATCTCATCCTCTCATTGATGTTTCTGTCTGAGAAGGCAATTTCCTATCAGGATGGGATTTTAGGCACAGGAATTGTTAAAACCTGCCCAGCACCTTAACTTCAAGGTCCATGTGATTACATGTTCAAAATCTCAGCTTTTGAAAAAACAAACTGCCTCAAGATGCAGATAAAAAATGTTGAGAACCTGAACCTCATGTTTATCTTAGCAACCTCTGTGAATACCTGTTCCTGCATACCCTCTGTCTACCTTCTGTGCTGTGAACCAGCCTATGTAGGCTGGAGCGTGGCTGGAACATCCCCCCAGGATACACTACCCACAGAACATCACTCAGTACATCACAGTCTAAAAGGCAAAAATAAGGTAAAAAGGGAGAACAAGAAGCAGTACAAACATGCATAGGACCATGCTAAGGACAATCTTTCAGAGCAATGCATTTGAACAGAAGCTTTTGAATTGAGTGTTTGCAAAGAGTTCTAAAGCTACAAACCTCTGGAGAACAGCAGGCACAACAGATCAGACTCCTTTTCTAAGGCCCTTTAACTTCTCTATGTCAAAGCCTCTGCTGTCACTGCTGAAGACCTGAGTGTTATCCCTACCACGTTTTTCTCTTCTAAATTGCTAACCTTGGCAAATGGCAATGCCTGGCCTCATCATTCCTGGTAGATTTACTGAAAGACAAGAAGGAAAACAGTGTTATGATATTAATGCCACACAGACTTCTAGCCACGCTACATATGACCTACTTCTTCCAGTAACTCAGATAAGAGCCTCCCTACTACTTGACTAAGATATTATTTGCAAAAATTATAGTCTTGCCACTATAGAATAATTGATGTTTGTGGTTGTTGCTGTACTAGTGACCTAACTATCTATCTTTATTCTGCCTTCATAATATCATTATATTCACAGTACTGCAATTGCCAAGAAGTGAGAATTTACCTACAGTTGTTTACCTACAATTTTTTTACAAAAGTATAATAAATTGTGGCAGTTTGTGTGAGTTTTCTGCTACAGCACACAGCTACTGAGTGCCTGTAACTGAATCAAATGTAGTTGATTAAGCACAACAATGAGACTATTAATATAAAGCAATCAAAGAACCCACATAAAAAACATTACCAGACCTCCAAGTTTCAGGCCTAACCTGAGAAGCCACAAGCCTCTGAACCCTAGAAGAGTTTCAGCCACATACTTTTGAAAATATGGGTATTCCCAAGCACAGTCTCGCTATTGGAAGGGCAACATTCTCAACTAATTTCAGAGCACATGATTCATCAGAAAAATGTTCCAATCCAAATTTCCATAACATCAGCACCTTCTCCAACAGCCTTCTTGATTCCAGACTAGTTTAACCAGACTATCTCACTTTCCCCATCTGAATTTCACGGTCTCTTGTAGCAGACCTTCTGTATTTTCCTTTTTCCTCCCCATTTCCCCAGTAAACACTTCTACAACCGTGAGAATAGCTAGATTAGGAAAGAGGGCTCCAAACTGAATTCTGAAGCCCATCTCCAGTCACAAGGTTTAACAAAGGCATATTTAACCTGAGGGTGATGCTGATATTGGCTTCTTAAGGAGTTTTTAAGCAATGTGTTGGGCCTATTTCCGAAGCACTCAATATTCTCAGGGGGAAATTACCTCCTAAGTGCAAACCTGAAAACCAAGATTGACAAACCTTACTCAGAATTAATTTTTGTCTAGTAACAATCAGAATATTCTATAAAAGAGATAAAGAGTTTTCCCTGAATTTAGGTCTAAACTCTGGAAGGAAGGACTGCAGAAACTAAGGATCACACATACCATTTTCTGCTCCACATTCTCCCTTTCAAGTCTGACTTCCCTCACAAAGGGTAAATACTTGGTAACATGCACACTGACAAAAATGGTTGTAAAAGCAAAGATTAAGTACTCTCAAAATTCTTTGGTGAAAGTAGAAAAAAAACACAACCATCATGTCATGAAGTCACAGAATCATTTAGATTGGAAAAGATTGAAGACATCATGAGTCCAACCATTACCTTAGCACTGATTTCCAAGTCCACCACTAAACCATGTCTCTACATGCCACATCTACATGCTTTTTAAGTACCTCCAGGGATGGTGACTCAACCACTTCCCTTGGCAGCCTGTTAAAAATGCTTGACAAACCCTTCTGTGGAGAATTTTTTCCTAACCTATAATCATGCACTTGCATGCCATAAAAGTTGCCCAACAACACATTAATAGAAAGCAATACTATTTCATCTGAGCCCAGCCTCTCATAGTCTAATTCTGATTCGTGATAATCTTTCTTACCTCTTTTACAGAAATTATATCATGTATGTAATACCATCTAGTCATAATCCCCCAATTTCACAGGGAAAAATCAACCAACCAAGCATCAATCTAACTGAATTTAAAAGTTCACAAGATTAAGAACTTAAACAAAAAATAGCTACAGTATCAGCTATAACCTCTTTTCATTATCGTTTCAACTGTACAGCCAGTAAGACAATAAAAAATTAAAAACTGGCATTCTGCAAAACACAACACTGCCTGTCCTTAACCAGTAAACACTTCTGTGTGTAATTTAATTAGTTTGCATACTGGTTGCAAGCTTGGATCGGACTCATGTCTTTCTAATATAATATAGTCTATTGAACTATGTTCCAGCAATATATTCAGATATTCCACCGTGGGCACCAGTTAATGAGGCCACATCCTAGGAGAATAATATTGAATTAGCAAAATAATGGCAATAAATTCAGAATAGGCATCTGCAAAGAAATTTGAGAAGAAATGTCTCCCTGGCAAAGAGCAAAGCAAATACTTTGTAGGGGTCACAGGAAGGGTTTGGGGAAAGCACTTTGGCACTGAATTAATGCAAAGTGATTCTACTGCTCTAAAGTCTATAAACTGTTTTAACAGGCAAGACAGTACTTCCCAAGAAGAGTCTGTCGGGCCTCTGGATGTTTATTATTAATATCTGCTAGCCATTTTTGTACAGGCTATTATTACCAAGCAAATAATTGTGACATTAAGGAACTGCCAGCTAGAGGTTTATTTTGTGTGCAAGTTTTGTGCTTGTTTGGTAAATCTCTTGTAATCCATTTGAGAGTACAGTCACAGTGTCAGTCAGGTTGGAAGGGATCACAGAGTGCCACCTGATCCAACCTCCTTTCTCAAGCAGGGTTATGCTAGAGAACATGGCATGGGATTGTTCCCAGACAATTCTTCAGCATCTCCAGTGGGGGAGACTCCACACTCTCTCTGGGCAACCTGTTCCACTGCATAGTCACAGAACAGCCACTGCACAGTACAGAAATTCTTCCTCATATTCAGGTGGAACTTCCTGTGCATCAGCTTCTGCCCATTGTCTCCTTTCTTGGTGGTTTGCACCACCAAGCAGAGCCCAGCTCCATCCTCTTGGCATCCCCCTTTAGATATTTATACACATGGATGAAGGCCCCAGTCAGTCATCTCTTCTCGAGGCTGAACAGGCCCATCTCCCTCAGCCTTTCCTCCTAAGAGAGATGCTCCAGTTCCCCAGTCATCCCCATAGCCCTCCACTGGACCTGCTCCAGGGGGGCTCCATGTCTCTCTCGTACTGAGGAGCCCAGAGCTGGACACAACACTCCAGAAGAAGCCTCACTAGGGCTGAGTGGAGGGGCAGGATCACCTTGCTCATCCTGCTGGCAGTGGTCTTTCTAATACACCCCAGGATTCTGTCGGCCTTCTTTGCCACAAGGTGGCCACTTTCTTGGTGTCCCAGTTTGTTCCACCAATTCCACAAATTCTATGTATCCAAACATAATGTTCCAAATTCCATTTTCCATGTTACTGAAGTTACTACTGTGATAGCAAACTGACATCACATTTCTTTTAACATAATTAGAGCAGACAATGTCTTCCAAACATAGCTTTAACATACTACTTCTATTTAAAATCTGTGTATATTAGGATCATTGCAGTAAGATTGTTTCGGCTGAGATGGAAAAACATTCTAACAAGTCATGGATCTCGTGCTCAGTACTGGCTGGTGTCCCCAGGCACAGGCCCACATAGTGGGACCCACCATGTCTCTTTGGCACTACCACAAGGATACCCAGGACATTTGTGGTCAGCTAGCACCCTCTCAGGCACTTAGCTGGTTCAGTCCAGAAGCTCTTTCCAAACAGTGACTTTGGATATTGTTATCTGAAAGACAGTTTAACACCCATACAGAGCCAGACCATTCTGGTTGACCTCATGGCCAGACAACAGGTCTTGACTTCATTAGTTTCTTAATACACATATAGCAAAAACATATCAGAAAGAAAAATCTGTATAAGTATGGTAGCTAAGTATTCACGATAAATACCAGTTAATTATCCACTACTTGAAGGATGTCCCCGTTGTGCTTATTGTGCTCACTGGTCTTCTGTGAGACAATGACAAATTACATGGATAAACACGATGATAACTTTTGGGTTCAGAGTATTAGTATGCTTGCAAATGAAAACAACAGTTCACCTAACTTTCAACTACTTCAAAATGCAGCTTCTAACTTTGTAAGCAAATTATCCTTCATAGCTCCCTTTGCTTTCATATGTCTGTTTGAAATGATTTACTTACAGTGTATCTTCTGGAAGAAGTGTTTAACATCATTTTTGCAGAACATTTTACTTTAACACACAACAAAGACAGTTCATTTAAAATGCATCTCAGGGAGAAAAGCATTAATCTCTTTATTTTCCAGTCTGGTTTTCCATGAGATGCTTCAAAAAAGAAATACCACCACATCTTTTATTCTTACTATTATCGTCATTATTCGAGTTTCTTTTCATTAATAACACTGGATGTAGCATCCTTTATCTTTAGAAATGCAACTTATTATATCTCATCCTTTTTCTGCCTCCATATTTTTTCTGTCTTCAGTATTTCTGTTTTGTCTTTTGCTCTTTTTTTGCACTTTCCCTTCTCCCTCCCCTGCTTTCTTCCTTTTTTTTTTTTGTCTGTTTTCCATCATTTAACTTCTCCTTCCTACAAAAATAATGGTCACACCTCTAGTGAAACAAGCCAACTGTTAAATACACAATAATTTATAGCAAGAAGCACACCTCTGCCAAGTCTCAGACACTGTATCAGGTTTATTCAGTTGACCCCACCATGACATCCATGTCTCTAGAAAGCACAGTTGCTGGTGCGTCCCTTTTTCCAAGCAGTGGGCCGTCTCACACCTTATGCACCAAGTTTGTCTAGCACAAGATCACGCAAAAGATAGAAGCTATAGCAGCTGTTAAGCTGTGTGCTCCAAGGAACAGTCCTTCGGAAAGCTTGTTTGCTGCAGCAAAATGCTGCCCCAACACATTAAGCTGGTTTATGAAGGAATACGTCAACTGTACATCTCACATGTACATCACATGTGTGATGTGCCTTTGTTACTTTGAATTATCCAAAGGAGAGAGAAAACTCCAGGATTCTGAACAACAATTTTACACTAGATGCATGGACAAGTAATAGCACTTTTTTTTCATTTAATACATAGCAAAATGGAAGTGATAAAATTAACTAGATACAAACTCATTCTTCAACAATGTGCAACTGATTACAGATAAGCAGAGCAATTTATTCAGACACATTCAGATGGAGAATGTGAAAAAAACACTGTATTACTGTTACCACTATGATACCAAATTCAACATAATAAGTGACATTTATAACAGGTTTCTAATTAATGTGCTTTGATGGTGGTTTAGATCGACAGAAATTAAAATTACTTTTGGAGTTCTCCCCTTTATTGGAAAAAAGTAATGTGACTACTATTGAAAAGCTCTAAAAAACTTGGTTTGATATCATATCCACTCTCTGAGCTAATGCTACAGATTCACAGGTATCAAAGCACAAACCCCTACTACTTAAAGAATTAAGTGAAACTAACCAATTGCCAGAACTTGTAGGCTATTAGCACCCAACTGTATCAATGCTTCATTGAAAATGTCCTTCCCATTTCACAGCCAGTATGAGCTAAGGTATGTAGTTTCGACTCATTCAAATTTTAGCACTTTATATCAATGGGTTTCAAAACCTTAATGCTGGGATGCTCAGTCCAACTGTACCTATGAAACAGCAACTAGAAAAAACAAATTCACATAAAAAGGCTTTTTTTCTTCTCCCCTTCAACTTCTTTGTCTTTAAACTAGTTCCTACGAAAAGCAACCTAGGCTAATTTTACATCTCTTGTGATTTTTAAAATCTCTTATTGTTGTGTGTATCTAAAGCATTCTTCATTGAAGTGACAAAATCCTATTTTTTTTCTGATTCAGTAATAGTTTCATCATTCAGCTTAGTGGGGAATAATTAAAAAAAAATGTAGAGAAATACCTTCTTTGTTTCCACATAATTTAATCGGAGGAAAATAGTCACACTTCCAACAAAATGAACAACTGACTAAAATTCCAGGAGTATATAAATGATAACAAGATGTTGATACAGACAGACACAAGAGTGTAAAGTGAAAACCATTTACATTTCACATAAGACTTTTCAGAATCTTTATACACAAAAAAGTTAGTTTATTGCTTTATTTTCCACAAGTCTTTTTTTCCTGAAAATCTCTGCTATATCATTACATGTCATTTGCAGTGCTACTTAGATGCCTAGTTTTGGTTAGGTGGCCTTGCACCACCCTATCACACCTTTTGAGGTATTAAAATATGCAGAAAAAAAAGAATAAATTTCCCCAACTAGAAACACAGATGGGCAGAGGAAATGACTGAGGATAAATATCCTTCTTTCTCAGGTCTTCTGGACATAGAATAATTTTAAAACAATCAGGTGCTCTTTTTAATATTTGTTAGCAAAAGACTAAAGAAAACTGAGTGACACAAACATGTTCTGCTACTGCTGCAGATACAGGGCTTTATGTAGCACTGTACTACAGGTTATCTATTCCTCTTAGCTAGCTGTGCAAAAAAAGAAAAACCTGATTTTTAAGAAAAGGCATCTATGAATCATGTAGTTTAAAATCACAGATCCAGTAAGAAAGTTCAGGAAGGAAAATGTAATTTCATGTATACTAAGAGGCCAATATAATGTCAGTATTCCAGTACTAAGTTCTGTCATCAGGTCACTTGGGCTGCCTCTGGCAAGATTCACCTATTTGAAGAACCATTACATATATACATACACCTGGCACTGAATTGTCTGACGTGTAAATGGTTAATGATGGAATAGAGTAACAACATCTTGCTCTATTTAGAGTTAGGCTGAAGCCTCAGCATGGAAGTTCCAAAGAGTGCTTATTCTCACACGCTCCGCAAATAGTGGATGCTGAGGAGCTAGTAAAACTAGTGGGCAGAGTAACAGCTGTGTAAAACATCTGCTCAGTAGTTTAATTCACTGATGTTGCCATTTCACCCTTCCATGCAACCAACGGTCCACTTAACCCACACAATCTCTGCGTAAGTAAGTTCTTATGTTTTACCCCATAAAGAAGAAAACCAGAAACTTTTCCCTACAGTATTTTTCTTTGTACAACTAAACTACTAACTAAAACTAGAGCACTAATTCAGTCGCTGCATGCGATTTCCACTTCTTTCTAGTGGGCTTGGAAAGTGCACACAACTCTGTGTCCTAAAATATATATCAAACTTCTCTAAGAAGACTTTTAACTCCTCAACTATTTATCAGTACCTTTGAGTTACTCAAAGGCAGTTAGCAGCACAGGAAGCAATATAAAGATTCTGCTGATAAATGGGCATTGAGAAGCGACCTCCCTAACTCCTGACAGTAAGGGATTTCTTCCCACATCCATCATAATGCAGCATCAGAATTTTTAACAGGGTTTCAGATACTAGAGTGAAGTCTTGTTAAAGACTTAAAACTTTTACATAGAACTCTAGTACAAACATTATCTAATAGAGTATTCTACCTGGTTTTCAGCTGCCTTTCCAGATGTATTCTCCTTAGACTCTGTTTACCAGCCTCATACAAAGGTCTGAAGCACCCTAAGATGTTTAAACTAGCACAATATGCCTATGTTTTCATGTTTCACACATCTTCCTATATTACTCTCCTTTCTCTGCAACTGCCCTTTTGTTCCAGTATCATGAGATCAAATATTACATTAAAAGTAGATTAAAAGTAACTGATCTGTTTATAAAGCACCAATGGCATCAAATCATCACCAGCTAGGACACAAAGTTCCCCTTCTACTACATTCTCTACCACTATTACAGACAAGACTGTCAGGACTCTATCATTAATTTAAAAGAAAATAAAAAGGAAATGAATCATGGCAACAGGTTTCATATATTTTATATCATAAGTTTTGTTTCAGTAATTTTAGTGGCAGTTTTCACTAATTTTCAGCATTTCAGATTTCTGGTTTCTAAAATATACAGAACAAAACACAAGAAATAGTAGTCTCCTCCTACTGTTCCACTGATGTATTTTATTCCTTAACCAATATTCACTTTGCATTTTCTCCTTTTGTCCCCGAGAGGTGACAGCAGACAGAGAATATACAACCCCTGAGATGTGGCTGAGGTGAGCACCTGCACATGGCACAGGTATTTTGTGCTATAGGCCCAGCATTCAAGGAAGTGGAGGCACAACATACTGAGAGAGGGCTTGGTCCAGGGAAGGTCCAGTAAGTGCAGTTAAGATACTAAAGAGTTTCACTGAAGTTTCCAGGACCTATTGCCCTGTGCAATGAATGCAGACCTCGGGCGATCATTAGGGATGGAAGCTGGAACTACATGCCTGCTTGAGAGTGAGTATATATTTCAGTCCTTTGTCAGAGCAGGGGTTGCTTAGTCCATACTTCACAGGATTAGATTCAAATAGCCCATTTTTTATAATCTGATTACAGGGCTTCCATAAAAATGCATTCCAGCACGGTTATATTGGGTAAAACAATTTTCTGTATATAGAATAAAATAATTCTAATGTGCTGAATGCTTGAATCAGAAGCCCAACTTTCATTTGGATCATTGTTGCAATCCAACCAAGGAACAACAAATAAAATGTTTCTATGCCAACAAAATATAAATTATATATGATTTTGTTTTCCAAATTACTAGTTAAGTACTTCGTATCTTTTTCCATGAAGGTGCTTTTCTGTTCTCAGGACAAAAAAAATCTAATTGTAACTCATGTTTTGAATTACTAAAAATTATCCTACAATTACCTTCTAACAAGTATTTAGCAAGAAGTACATTTCCTGGCAACGTAAGTACACTAAATCATTCCAAACTCGAATGACCCTTTAGCTTCATCATTACGGAACTTAAGTTACATTCAAAGGAAATATAATTTGCTGATTTAAATGTTGGGGTTTTTTTCACACTTTCTACAAAGCAGAGCCAAAACTACTAAAACAAATTGCACTGTTTCTTCCTGTGTGGACACCTGGTTTCCAATATATGGATTGTATGCACCATCCACATTGAGAAAAATAACAGAATAGTTGCTAGTGTATTGATCTAGCAGCAAGGTAAGCCAGAGAAGACAAAACCTTTTCTGAGAGAATTTTATTGAACAAAATAGTCCTTGTGTCCTAAAAGCATTATGAAGTGCAAGTCCATTACATCGCTACAGGTTATTTTGCAGTTCATGTTACACAGAACGCTACACTAAAGGAATACTTTTGTCTGGATACTTTTGCCTTTGCACAATAAAATCCATTTTATTTTTCATAACCACTGCATACAATGGACTATTAAGTGTCAAGCAGATACAGCTACTGCAATTCCAGATCTGCACAACCGCTGCACACGTATTGAATTCAAGCGCAAACACTGTTAGTGTTTATGTTAGTAGGATATCAGGAGTATCTGCCATGCATCCGAGCTGTTCGCAGTACTTTTGTTTCAAAGTCTGCCTCACTAGTAAGCTTATGTCTAGCCGGTGAGTGATTTATTTAGCACTGAGTTACGTTCGCACGCAAGGGAATAGGGCAACCCTCTTGTCAACCCCATCTGTCTCTCATCCTTCCAGATAACCAGCACACCACCATTTTCCCCGCAAACAAAGGTTAAGGAAAGCCCAACTCCTGTGACAATAAAGGCAAAGGGGCACTCTCCGAGTCGGGAGCGGCACGGGGGGCGCAGCCCAGGGGCAGCCCCCAGCAGGGTACGGCCGAGCCGGGATCCCGAGCGGCGGGGCAGGCGACGGCAGCTCCGAAGTATTTCGGACCCGAGCGCAGACAAAAGAGGGTGTGTAGCAGCTGCGCGGAGCGCGGCAGCCGCCCGCACGCCAGACCGCTCCGCTCAGGAGGCAGAAAGTCCATTTCTGACAGGGAAAAACCCACCCACCCGTGCCCGCTCCCTTCCTGCCCCTAGCCGCCGGGGGCAGGGGCGCGTCTCCCGGTGCCCCCAGCCACCGCCGGTAGGAACGGGCACGGCGCAGCCCCTCCGCTCCCGAGGAGGGGTGACGGCTGCGGGCGGGGTGAAGTTCGGGAGCGAAGGGTAG